>JAOWBW010000642.1:510073-753903 GCA_026119855.1 Campanula takesimana | reverse complement strand
TTGCCTGCTTCATAGCAGGGCATTGGTCCGTAATTAAGCAAAGTGGTTTCCCGACCCATTGCGTTTAAAAACGCTTGAAAAGCCCAAGTGTAGTGAGGAATATATCTTCTCTTGAAAGTAACCCTGCTGCAAATGTCACACATTTTCCTATGATTATCCACACCGCAAAATGGCACAAATACCATATTGTACCTGATTTGAACATACATAAAGAAAATCATGAAGCAAATAATAAATATCAACATAGATTCAATATTAATAACTCAACATTGTTGTTGGATACACTAACATTGCTGTTGGATACATAGCTAAATTGCTACTGTATCTCACATAGCAATGTTATAAACATTTTGTTGGATACACTAGGTGTTTGGCTAATGTATCCAATATTTGCTGTTGGATACACTAGTTAAATTGCTACTGTATCCAATAGCAATGTTTCAACATGGATGTTGGATACAATAGGGAAGTAGCTAGTGTATCCAATAGCAATATGTAGAACATTGCATTGGATACACTAGCTAAATTGCTACTGTATCTAACAGCAAGTGGTCAACATTGCTGTTAGATACACTAGCTAAATTGCTACTGTATCCAATAGCAATGTGTCAAACATTGCTGTTGGATACCATAGCTAAATTGCTTACTGTATCTAATAGCAATATCTCAACATTGCTGTTGGATACACAACCTAACATAGCTGTTGTATCCAACAGTATTGTTGAAACAATCACTTGCATTACTTAGATACACTCAAGGATAGCTCTTGTATCCAATAGTATAAAATATTCAAAAACACTTACTTATTTGTGCCAAATGTCGCATCAAATGAGATAACATCACCAAATACTTCATAGTTTCTACGGCCTATAGGATCAGCCCAAAATAACTTAATCAAACGACCTGATTGATCAGCTTCATATTCATAATAAAAAGAACCAGTCTGCTCCTTCTTAGCCTTAAACTTGTCCAAAATTATCTGAGCATCCTTCTCCCCAATACCTTGCTTAAAATCCCTGCTCCAATTCCTAAAATCTCTCACAGTAGCTCCAACATTTTCATATCCACCAACCAACTCTTTCATCAAACCATGAGCTTGTGATCACCTATTTCACCTTAGATGCATCAAATGCAAAAATTTTATGCGCCAATGACATTTCCCTACCAAAACGTAAAAATGCCTACAATTTGGAGCAACAGTTTATGATTATGCCGCTCAACAAATTTATACACAACTACCCCACCCTTCTCATCATAACCAGACAACTTCAGTCCAATCATCGCTTTACAATCACATCTAGAAAACATCATCTTCTCGACCTTGTTTTACTGCTCTCTCCACCAATCAGTATAATCAGATTTTTTTACTTTATTATCAATCACCCCTGCCCTATGGCAAACATAATACTTCAAACTCGTTTTCTCCATTACTTGATATCTTAACATACTACGACGACATCAAAACCACACACACGACCATATGCCTCGTAAAAACAAAAACCATCATCATAACTTGCAAAACACTGACCAATAACCTGGCTTATAAACATCATCGCACACATGAACCCAATACCGACTTTCTTTTGGTGTTACAATCAACTTCGAGCAAGCATCATCGCTATCAGCAGAGTAATATCCAACAATATTATCACTTCCAACGCCAAAAATGATTACTTCCAAAAGCTACAACAACAACAAAAAGTGTTAATAATGTTGTTGGATACAATAGGTGTTTGCCTATTGTATCTAACTGAATTCTTATCAACATTGTATTGGATACAATAGCTATTTTGTTGTTGGATACATATAGTTGTTTGCCTATTGTATCCAATACAAACAATCTTCATAGATTGTTGTTGGATACAAATAGTTGTTTGCCTATTGTATCCAATACCAACAATCTTCATACACTGCTGTTGGATACAATAGGTGTTCTCCTATTGTATACAATACCAACAATCTTCATACATTGCTGTTGGATACAATAGCTATTTGGCTAGTGTATCCAAGGGCAATGTGTGTCCACATTGCTGTTGGATACAATAGCTATTTGGCCTAGTGTATCCAAGGGCATGTTGCACAAAAACAATCGATTATAAAATAAAATCATATTAACAGCAAAAACCTGAATTTGAAGCTTGATTTTCTTCCATCAAACAATATCTGCAACATCAAAAAAAAAAAAAAAAACAAAAAAAAAAAAACTCAAACAATATCTAAATTATAAAATTATGATTAACAATACAAAAAAAGATAAAAAAAAATTAAACACACAAACGAACCAGATTTTAATTGCGAATACGTCAGAAAAAACTGAAATCAGGCGAAAACCTGACGTCGGAAAAGGAGAATCAGCCGAAAAATCCGACGTCGGAAAAGGAGAATCAGGCGTTAAACCCGACGACCTTCGTATATTTCTCTCTCCTCTCCAACGACAAGACGGACTCGATCTAAACCTAAATATACAATGACAAAGTTACCCTTGATGTTAAGCCTTATTTCAAAATTGCCACCGCATGTCAACCTTTTAAGTTCCAATCTGAACCGTTCTCTATTTTCTAATCTAAGGGCTACAATTGGTTCTCATGATATTTGGGTTCTCATTTGAGCACCCTACATAATACAATAATATATATATATACTTATATATTATATATATATCGATGAGAGTTGTTAATTTGTTGCATTCTTAATATATTAAGATAATAATGATGCAGTGATACCTCTTAAACTGAATTGTTATGCTAACACTATATTTTAATGACATTTAATATCTTTGTGATTGCTTTCTTTCGAAGACATTTTAGAAGAGCGGTCGAGAAGAACATCACTTGTATCATAAATGAACTTTTCTATACAGTTTTCATAATATCATTAAGATTGCTATAAGTTCCTAACTAGTACTGTAATTGTTATGATCACTGTACTTTACAGCATATTATACCAGCATGATTTTCTCACTATATAATATATATATATATATAGATGCATTATGCTGTATGTATCAATATACAGCATGAAAGATTCAGGGCTGTTGCATCCATTCTTGAATAGCAGAATAAAGGGCGGAATTAGGGAGTAGAGTACAATGTTCCAGCTTAAGGTTTGTCATGGGTGAAGTCTTGTGTCCACTATTCAACCATCCTTTAATGGCATCCGCTTCGTATGTAAAACATCTGCAGCTATGTATGGATCCTTCATAACTTCCTGCAAATCCAAATAAAAAGAAATAAAGAAACGACACAAAGGCAACCAACTCTGTATCAATCAGACGATCTACCTCAACCATAGTATGATATAGGAAAAATCTACCCATATACTGAAAACAGTAATAAAAAAATAATAATAATACTAATATTAAAGCGCTTTGCAATACACCACGGATACATTGATATGCGCAGTGGCGGATCCAAGCTTTATGTATATGGGTGCAAGTGCACCCTTGGTCTAGTTTAGTGGTTAAAGTGCTACACTTTTAACCTTGTGGATGTGTGTAACAATCATTTTCCCCCTACAAATTACATTTCGAAGCTTTATAATGTAATTTGTGTGCCCACTTAAAAATGTTATAAATTCACCTGATATATACTCTCTCCATGCACAAAATTCTTTCTTGGTGTGTCATTGATAAGACACATTCTTAAAATGGAAATTTTATATAAATGAGACCCACTTGTCATAGTCACAACAACTACCTGCTATTATTCCCTACCCCATTTTCTCTCTCTTACCTCACCTTTTATACTCACAACAAACACTCACTACTATTATCTCCTTAATCTCGTGCACACTCAAAAGTATGCATATTGTTATGGGACCGAGAGGAGTATGTACTATCCAACACTTCAATGTGTGTGTGTTTTATAGGTGCTAAATACCTGGAAAATGGGGCAGACAAAATAGGAGGGGGCACGGCGATGACCTACAGACTCGAGTTGTACTGTGGCAGTATGTAGATCTCTCATCGGCTCGATTACTGGCCAAACGTCCAATGCAAGGTCTGGTCGATCCAAAGGGTTTTTCTCACAGCACCTCAAACCAATTCAGCCAACTGTTTGCTTGCTTGATTGGCCAATCCCCACCCGAAGAGTCTAAGACCGTATTAAAGTTGCCATTTTTCTAGTGCACATTTCACATCTCTCAAGACCCCTGAGGCTTGCCTTCCGGTCAATATTTGTAACAACACAATCCCGAACGAGTAGATGTCTGAACGTGCGGTAAGCTCACTAGTTACAAGAAATTCCGGGTCCGTAAAACGGAACGTCTTCATGGGTCCTACAACCAGGAATTAGATTATAGATTCCATAATCGCTTAGTTTGCTGACATAGTTTTTTGTCAAGAAGTATATTGGAGAGGTTTATATTCCGTGAATGGAAGGAGGTTTATTGGAGTGGAGAAAGATTAGGGCAGAACATATCTCGGCAGCAATCCTTATACGGGTTTTCCATGGGAGAGGTGGGGTTTTGACCTGTGACCAAGGTGATCTTTGAGGCTTCCATTTTCAAGATACTCGAGTATAAGTGACCTAGATTCTGGACAGGTTCCGATCAGCATAACAAGGTTTGGATGCCTTACCCTGCTCAGAATTTCCACCTGTATAAAACCAACAAAGGTGACCTCAATGAAGAAACAAGAATGATTATTTTCAGTTTTAGAGTCAAAAGACTTAAATATGTGATGAGTACATGACCAATTTTGTTAGTTTTTTAACGTCCCTTGGAAATAGGGTGCAAAGTGGGACGATTTAAAACATGAGATACCACTTGGGGACGAAATTCATGCGAGGGTGCAAAGTGGGAAATGGTGTGTACTATGGGGGTATAAATGTAGTTGGGCCTTATTTTCAAGGTGTTCAGTAAAAGTTTACCTCATGTTTAAATTCTGCATCGCTTGAGAACCAACAGAGGGAAACATCTTTATAGCTACCTTCATATGTTGAAGGATGCCCTTATAAACACTCCCATATCTCCCTTCTCCAATCTTACTGGACGGATCGAAATCTTGAGTAGACCTAATTATATCAAAGAATGAGGGTGTAAGGAACTGCGCCCTACAAAAGCTCGAGCTGTCTTTTTCTACAATTTCCTTAATTGATTTATTTCTACTATTGCATTGTCACGGTCTTCCCGCAGCTGATCCCTTCTTTCCTTGAATGTGATCAAGAGATCTACTGCTTGAATAATTTTCTCTTCTAACTCTCTTCACACTGTGACTTTTTCTGATTCGGGCCTCGAGGACTGGATTTTGATCTCGAACCATTTGGAGTTGTTTAATGCATTCCTCTCGTCGATTGATCATTTTATCCAGTTCTTGCTTTAGTGTTTCCAAAATTTCCTCCATTTCTTTTCTTTGGGTAGCTTCCTTCTTCCATGAACTTTCCGATGCTTCTGCCTATAGAAAATAAAAAAGCAAGAGTTGCAAGGTAAGAATCAAATTACGTTTACACCCCCGATGTATCCACCAAATCCAACTTTGCACCACATTTGAAAAGTGAGTCTGTTTGGTACTTTACTTTTGAAATTGTCCCACTTTGCACCCTGACACTCAATTGGCCAGGGGTAAAGTGGGATGATTTGGAAAGTGTCAGGGGGTAAAGTTGGATGATTTGAAAATTGAAGTACCAAATGACACACTTTTCAAAATTGGGTGCAAAGTGGGATTTGATGGATAATTTGGGAGGGGGGGTGATTATTGTAATTTGACCCAAGGTAAGCTGGTAAAATAAGATTTTAGCAGGGTCTCAATTAAGGGAATAAAATAAAAGGAAAAACTATGAACAATGAAGAAAAGATCAGAAAGCGTTATAGAAGTTGAAATCTCACTATGCGTAAAGCATCTATGGCATCTTCTTCAGCTTTCCAACGTTTGACTGCCTCTTGAAATGCTTCCTGTTTTGAGTTCTCCGCATCCTTCACAGCATGATCTAATTTATCATGCAAATTTCCAGAAGATTGTCCTTGAGATTTTCATCCTGGAATAATGCGTGAACACTAGTTAAGGCCATGAAAGAAAAAGAAAGCTATGAGCTAGGAAGAAAAGATCAGAATATGTCATGAAAGATGAAATCTGACCATGCATAAAACGTCTATGGCATCCTCTTCAGCTTTCAAATGTTTCACCGACTCTTGAAATGCTTCATGTCTTGAGTTCTCAGCATCTATCATAGCATGATCCAGTTTACCATGCAAATGGCCATAAGATTGTCCTTGAGATTTTTTATCCTGGAATAATGCATGAACCCTAGTCAAATATATTCCAAAAGGGCATTCTTATTTGGTTCATGTCCACTCATGTCCTAACCCCTAAGAGGTGGCCCCCACACCTAGGGCTTCATAACACGCAAGAACTTAGGCTTGATCCCTTCCCATTCCCATATTCTAAATAATATGAATGCTTTGTGAGAGAGAGAGAGAGAGAGAGAGATTAGCATCCAAGAAACAGATAACTTCTTCAAGACTGAGTACTTCAAAGGATGATTTGTCAATTTGAATTAGTCTTAACTAAAAGGAAAAAAAATTCACTTGTCCGTACAAAATTCTAAAAGTTGTAGTTGAAAAGATTTTTAATGTAGTTCAGAGTTTTATTACTTGTTAAATATTGAATATTGACTTGATATAAATACTTGATACCTATATAAATGCACATTGCTGACTTTCTAAAACAGAAAAGCGACTATTTTTAGGATAATGTAATGCAACTAGACAAAATCTTAACATACCAGCACCATAACAGATGACGAGTGAAATAGATGGCCCGCAGATTCATGAGGTGAAAATAATGGTAAACCCTTCTCTTCATTACCGTTCATCAACAAGGGGGTGATTTTGAAGGCTCAAACTCCTTGAAAGTGTTATCATCTGCTGAATGACTTTGTGGGAACGATATGTCTTTGGCACTTACTGGAGCAGACAATGCTACAATGCTCCCCACATTAGAGCTAACGTTGGCAGACCTTTCTCTGCAAAAGGAAACACAATCTTTGTTAATAAAAGTTGATCATGATCTTAATTTAGGTCAAATATAGTACTCCCTATGTCCCGAAATGATATTCTCATGTGCAATTTTTCGTTGTCCAAAAAGTTCTTCTCATTTCTATAATTTAGGCTTAAATGTCCATAAACACAACATGGCTAGTGAAGCAAGTGTTGATATCCTTAAAAAGTTTGAATGGTCAAATGGGAAGATCATTTTGGGACAGAGGAAGTATTTCCAAGTACTAATTGCTCAAGTTCATATTTAGGAAAGGTATACTTGATCGGGATTGTTACCTTGTATAGATGAGGCATCCCTTGCAAGTAAACCATATATGACAAGAATCTGGGGCGTTTTGGCACACATATATTGCTTTATCAGACTTGAGCTCCGACATTTCCCTGCGATCTTAATGAGCTTGTTTTAGCATATACACAACAGGAAAACGAGGAGAAAAAAGAGAGGCAAGTACTAGTCATGCAGACTGACACATGTTAGAGCTGTTCAATAAGTCGAGCCAGCCTGAGCTCAGCTGTTTTAAAGCTCAACAGCCTCAACTAAGTTAGATTCCTTTTGGAGGTCAAACATGATTTATGGCCGCTAGAACAAGCTCGATAAATCACAAATACATACATTTTATGTACTTTTCAAAAGATTTTAAATTTAAAATACTCCCTTTGTCCCAAAATGATCTTCCCATTTGACTATTTAAACTTTTTAAGGATATAACACTTGCTTCACTACCCATGTTTTATTTATGCACTTTTAAGCCCAAATTGTAAAAATGGGAAGAACTTTTATGGACAATGAGAAATGGCAAATGAGAAGATCATTTTGGGTCGGAGGGAGTGTACTTTGTATGGGGCTCAAGTAAAGTTTGACCACGTTTCATTCTTCAATGGAGTTATTTTAGCCAACAATGGCAAAACCTTCAATGAAGCCCAATGTCTATCTATTTAAGCTTTTCTTATGCGAAATATCACAAACCTATGATTTAATTTAAGTCTGCATATGAAATGAAACGAAACATATTACAAGCATAAAAAATCAAAGTAACATGTATTGTACCTCGAATATTGCTTCTCTGCTGCTGCTCCCATAACAAGCCATCTAATGCCATACCGAGCAACTGTTTGCACAATACCTTTTTCTACATTGTCCATTTCCATCCACAGTTTATCCCCTTGAACCTGTCAAGGTACAATAGACCAATATTTAAAGAACGGCCAATAATTTAATTAAAATACAACATGAAAAGGACATATATTAGACATGTAAGAAAAAGATAAGGCTTTTCTCAAATTATAAATAAAGGCTGTCAACCTCTGTTACCCGGACTCTTCAAATATGTTGAAGTACCCGTGTCCGATACGTGTCGTATCCGACACGACACCCGGACACCTGCTTTTTCATTCAGATCCGACAAGAAAAATTTGAAAGAAAAAAGGAGTGAGTTGACTTCATTTATAAAGATTTTACAAATTTTGATGTTGTTTTACTTAATTATACAATATATCTTAGTAAAAAAAGGAGTGAGTTGACTTCATTTATAAGTAAAGTATAAATAGTCTATTTATACTATTTTGATTTGTCCTGAAATAATGCTCGTATCCTGTACCCGTGTCCAAATTTAGGACGGTGTCCCAGTGTCCAAAATATTAAGAAAATTGTATCCGACACTAAGATCCGTATCCGTGTCGGATCCCAGATACCGTGTCCAGGTAACATAGCTGTCAACTGTCTAAAGCCAATCAAAATACAAAGGTAATGGGATGAAAAAGGATTAAGAAAGATAAGAGAAAGAAACAGTATACCATTGACTTGGAAAGAATGAGAAGATACTGATTTAATAGTTTGTGCAGTCTTTGCCGTTCGAGTTCTCTGCATACTTTAACAGCCTGTTGCTTAAGCTTGCTAGGAGAGAGCTTTCCATCCACTGAAAACAAGCCAGTAACATAAGCACATGGCCACATGATAAAAGAACAGGATATAATAATATTATCATTGCACAAATAAAAATAAATAAATAAATTTCATGATTATCGTGTCAAAATAGTTATATTAGCTACAAATTGACATCAAATGCAAGTCTTGACTTGTTCTTCTTCGTTTTTTTCTTTTCCTTTTTTAAATTATTGAATGAATCGCCTTCATTCAATTATTGATCTTTAATGAAGTGCTCAACCTTGAACTTAACTAAAGTGTTGTGACTTGTGAATCTCATGATTGTAAATTTTTTAAAATTAATCAACTGAACCCACAACAAATTGATTTTAAAACAAAAGCTAAATGAAAATTCAAAATGATACTTGGTGAACTGGAGGAAGTACTGGATTAGCACAGATACCAAGAACACCACAAAATTTTGTTGACTAAATCAACAATAAGCCCCAAATTATACATTTTTTCAGTAAAAACAATATGATTTTACCCAAATAAACATCCAAAAATAAAAAATTATACCCTCAAATACTGAATTAAACTTACAGAGGGTGACTAAATGCAGGGGCTGATGAACATGAAGGAGACAAATCTTTTTCCCAGTCCCAGCAAAGCACTTCAAAACCCACGAAATAATTGATCGACTTTCCTTGATATTCTTCCCCACAGCAACAAATACTGTGTTTTCAACATCATAATTCCCATTTCTCTCATTCTCAATTAATCCTTCACTTCCCATCAATCTATCAAACCCACAACTCCAAATCAAAAATTTTCTCACTAATTTGGAAAAATAATCCCTTTTCTTGAAAAAAGGGTTTGATTTTCTTTTACATGGGATTGAAAAGAATCAAACTTTTTCTTACTGAAAAGATCATAATGCTATGAAAAAGCTGGGTTTTAGTGGAAAGATGAGAGTTTTGTTCGTTTCAGTGGGGAAAGGAAAAGATCACTCTATAGGAAATTTTAGAGTAATTCATTTTGAAATTATTTATTACACCGTCTGTCTCACTACAAAATTCCTTCTTCCTTTACTTTGCGTGGAAATTTAAAAAAAATAAAATAAAAATGTGGGTGTGAAAATTAAAGTAAGAAACAGAAAGGGGATAGAAAGTTTTAGGTGTGAGAATTATAAGTGGGTCTCAATTTTTATTTTAAATAATAAAATAAAAATAAAAACCTTAAATCAAGACAATGATCGGACCGGAAGTATTTGGCTTCTCATTCACTTTCATTTCACTGTCACCACCGTTTCTTTTCCTTCTTTATCTCTCATAGTAGAGATTACGCCAACGTTTCATTCTCTTTCCTAAATTTTTTATAAACTGTCTTTTACCGTTCTTTAAATCTTTATTACAACACGTGTTTGATTTTTAGTGGCTTGATCTCCATTGAAGCACGGAGGAAAATTGTTTTTTTTTTTTTTTAAACACAATATTGTCTCTATTTTCGGATGAGATTTTGTTGAGACAAGTGAAACAAAAAGTCAAGCAAGTTGGCCTGGTAGGAGACTTGTTGGTCAACCCATAGTTAGATCTACCTTGAGCAATATGGCTATTCTATTTCACTTGATTATAATATGAGTACATTTTTAGCTATGATTAAATGTTAGAGGTGTAATGAATAATAAATATTTAGGCTAAAAATCAATATTCAAATATTGCGTTTTATAAAAATTTAAGCATTTCACATGTGAATTCATATTTCAAAATTGAACTTATAAAAGAAAAAAAAACACTTTAATGTTACATAAAGATTAACCTGAAAGTTTTAATTAAGTTAAGATCAACACATAATTGATGGAAATTAAGCAAGAAATAATACTAATTTGTAAATAGTGTAGTGTTAATGGAAAGAGAGGAAGTTTTGTGTGATCGTGGTATTATACATGAGACGGATCTCGACGAGAGAGGAAATGAGTTTGTCCCTCCCCGATCATTATTTTAGAGTTCGAGTTAAGTCTACTTTTAACAAGTGGGCCAGTTGGGTCTCAAGCCAAGCTCAGGCCCACTGAGCCTGCCTTATTGTGGGCTTTTAAGGAAGCATATTCCATATTTTTACCTGTTCTTTCCCCTTCATTCATTTCTCCCTTCTACAACTAGATTCGAATTCGTCGATTTGATTGCTGATTTTGTTCTGGAATCAATCAATCCATTCGTCGATTTGAGCAAGCAGACGAATTAGGGCAGGAGAATGGAAAATGAGAAGGGAGGAGAGAGAAACGGAGCTAAGAAGATAGCGACGGCGTGCGATGTTGAAGCTCTGAAGAAATGTCTGGAAGAACACAAAGGGAACTACCTCAAATGTCAATCACAAGTCCAAGCATTCAAGTCTTCTTGCTCAATCAAGAAACCCAACTTAAATTCCTCTTCAATTTAAAATTAGCGCGGTCCGTTCTCCAATCTTTATCAATTCAAGTTTGATAATTTGGTGTTGATTTGGTACGCATTGAACTATTAGGAGAGGAATAGCAAATGATCTCTTAGTTTCTTGGAGAATCTGGAACCATTTTTATTTTTTTTTAAATTTTGTTTAAATGAGAAATTCTGGGCTCTTCTCCATTGTTATATCCAGTTGGGTGTGATTATGTATTTCCATTCTTTCTGCCCTTTTTATTGTTATACTCCCTCCGTATTAAATTAAATTGAGAGTCATGTTCGACTTTTCAAACATTTTAAGATTACATTCTAAGTTTTGGAAATTAAGTGATTTTAAAGCCTTAATTTTCATTTTGGGACGGAAGGAGTATTGTGCTTGGTTTCTTTTATCTTGTTTTGTGTGTTTTTAGTGTTAATTATCTTGAAGTTAGCAGCTGTCATGAGGTTAACTAATTGTTTTTTTTTTTTTTTTCGGCTTAGCTAATGATGTCTTCTATGTTCCATTCAAGGGTTGCATTGGTTCTTAATCTAGTTACTTTAAGTTTAAGCCGCAAAATGTTGTATACATTATACGAGTATTGTTTAAAATTCTCCCAACTTCAATGCTTCCAGATTACTTGTATATAACATTGTTTTGTGTTCTGTTGACATCATTGCTTATTAAAAATGTTACTTAAGCCCCCAAATTGCAATTTTAATACCAGCTTATTATAGAATGAAGCATCTGCCATGTGCATCTATTATTCTTGAAAGAACTGTCACTTAGGCTTCGACTATGCACTGCACTTTTACCCCTCAAAGTTGGACACGATGAAATGGATCTGCATAATCATAAATACCTCTGTTGTTATGTGTTATAACTGATAACACGATGTACTTTCGTATTTTTATTTGAGGAGTTCTTTATTGTTTTCCTAAAGTTACGTTTGATGTGGGAAAATTGATAGGAGTATGTAATTACGTTGACCAGCCCATGTTTTGTTGTCGAAATTGACAATATAATTATTTTGAATGGAAGCATAATTCCCTCTTGACACATTATGGCCATTCCATCTGGAGAGTCGGGCATGGCAGTATTCCAAATGGATTTTTGGATGAGTAAAGGTTTCTACAGCCGGCTGACCAAAATGAGAATTACGAATCCAAATTGCAAGAGCAAGGTCTTACATGTAAAGGGTCCCAATCATTTTCATTCTGGCTGTGGGATACATATAAACTGCAACCGCATCACGTGGTTCCGCACGTGCCATATCCGCTTCCGCGTTAGCACTACCGCACCACGGAAGTAACTAGGCTACATTCTTAGCGGTCCTTGGTTTGAACAAGGCCACAGACACCCATTTACTTCCGCATTTGGGAACCATTAAGGAGTTACGATTTGGAGGGTATGATAGTGGATTAGCCACGTGGCCCTATTGGGGGACTACACGTGGCCTAACGAGGGTTTAAAAGCGGAAGTGTGGGACGGGTCCCCACAAGGGACACGCGGCACCATTCTGCGTACAGAATCGAGCAAGCCAATGGGAGATTGCCAGCATGCGGTAAGGAACTCACGTGACCTATCACGTGTGATACGGGTATGGAGTCCGTATGGCTTAGGTCCTTATAAATGCATGGCTCGGATGTCGATGTCAGCTACAGTAACCACGTGCACTCTTGCTCTTGCAATACTTGTTCTCTCCTAGCCCTAGTTAGTCCCTATTCTCACTTCTCTATTCCATTCTCTTTGGTGGTTCTTGTGTAACGCCAATTTAGACCCGCACTATTTGTAGGGACCGCGACGCGACCACCACCACCACTCTCCACATTAGTATGATATTGTCCGCTTTCGGTCTAGCCCGCACGGATTTGTTTTTGGGCTTCCCCCAAAAGGCCTCATACTAATGAAGTGGGTGGGTGCTCTTATATACCAATTGTTTCCTCAATTGCCGATGTGGGACTTTGGGTTGCACCCAACAATCCTCCCCTTAAACCAAGGACCACCCCGCTATGGCCCTCAGTGTTTCCTCTTGCCCATATCCAGCGAAAGCTTGTACCAACCAACCACGGAACACCATCGCCCTCGATTGCAAGACTCCATTTGCAAATGTCAGTGTCACACAAGGGAACCCCACCCTATAAAGCACACACACGGTCCACCTGGTCGGGCCCATCCGAACCATGACTCTGATACCACTTGTAGGGACCGCGACCACCACCACCACTCTCCACATTAGCATGATATTGTCTGCTTTGGGCCTAGCCCGCACGGATTTGTTTTTGGGCATCCCCCAAAAGGCCTCATACTAATGAAGTGGGTGGGTTCTCTTATATACCCCAACACTATTTTACCCGCATATATTCTTTATAGGATAAGTATCTTACATCGGCCAACCAAACTCAACCTAAAGTTAAAATGGTCGAGAAAGTGAACAAAGATATGATGTTAGTACTCCTCCGCCCCATAATACATTTCTGATTTCACGCTTTCTGTTTTGGTCTGTCCCTAAATAAATGTTGCATTTCTTAACAAGAAAATAGTATCAGTGCATTTTTACCATGGTACAAGTGATGCACAAACAAGTAAAGCACATGACTTGAAAAAAATTAACAAGTCAAATACGATCTTTTTTATGGGACGAGAAGTATGAGACAGAAGTTGTTGGTCTGGAAAGAGCTAGGAAGCAAAAGTTAATCACTTACCGAGCCAAATTCAGTGCGTTAAGACTCAAGTATGTTTTAATTTTCTTAATTAAATGCTAGTTTTATCTTGCAGTATTGGTGCAAGCTAGAAAGGGAACTTTTTCCTGTACTTGTGGTGATTAGGGTATCTAGTCAACACTTGCAAGTTGCAACTTTAAAAGAATTCAAGGCTCAAGAACCAATGCTTAACAGAATTTGACAAAGCAACAATTTACCAGCACACATCCACCATTCTTGCCTCTTGCTTCCCATCTGATATCAAATTCTTTAAGCCAGCCGTATTATCCATTGACCTTCTTTTTTTTCTCCATTTACACAAAAATCCAAGCAAAACTATATTCTTCCAATAATACCCAAACTGTAAGGTCAATCCTCTTAAATTCTTTCCTCATGGTGATACCTGTACTTACCGGTATAAGACGAAATTCAGTTTTGGTCCAACTATGAAACTTGTCCTCCAAACTAGGCACGCTAACGTAAAATATTGCACTAGACTTAGCTAGTTGTAATAGACAAATGCCTATAGAAAATAATCAAGTTGTTGTCTCCTGCATATTATTTTTCTTTTTCTTTTTTAGCTTTATTTTTTTGGTTGAGGAAACCTGAATAGCGGTTATATATGTCCTATAACAAACTGAATCAGTTGTCAGTTTTCTGCTTCATCATGTCTGAGTTTCAGAGTTCGATAGAACTTCCTGTCTTTGACATCTCACAACCCTTGAGCACAATTTCTCTCTCCTCCCTCTCTACAGCCTGTAAGGAATGGGGATTCTTTCACATATCCAACCATGGAATCTCCAAAGATCTTTACAGAAACTCTATTCTCTGTCTAACCAGCTTTTAGCCTCCCTATCGAGCAAAACTTAAAGTTGGCCCCTTATCAACCATAAATACCTACACTCCACCTTTCATTGCCTCTCCTTTCTTCGAAAGTCTTCGCGTTTCTGGACCCGAGTTCCTTACCTCTGCACAAACCTCTGCTGAAGTCCTCTTCAACCAGCCTAATTCAGAGGAGTTCAGGTAAAAGACAACACCTTTACTTTCTAAAAGATCTTGTAGTTTGATTTTACTATTATTTGTGTTATTAATCTTCCTTTTTTTTCTTTTCTTTTTTGACAGTGAGGTATTGAGAGAGTATGGGAGCAAAATGACGATCTTGTCCAAGAAAATTGTTGAGATCCTTCTGATGTGTTTGGGGGATAGTTTCGAGGTGAAATTCGAACCCGAATTTTCCGAGTGTGATGGATATTTGAGAATAGTCAATTACTCCCCACCTGACTCCACAATTGATAAAGAAGTGGAGGGGCTGGGCATGCACACGGACATGAGCTGCGTAACCATAGTATATCAAGATGACATTGGTGGGCTTCAAGTGAGGTCGAAAGAAGGGAAATGGATGGACATAAATCCATGTGAAGAGACTCTGGTCGTCAACATTGGAGACTTGATGCAAGCTTGGAGCAATGATAAGTTGAGATCATCTGAACACAGAGTCGTTCTAAAGAGGTGCGTGAATCGGTTATCTCTTGCTTTCTTTTGGTGCTTTGAAGATGATAAGGTAATTCTTGCACCTGATGAAGTTGTGGGAGAAGGCGAGTTGAGAGCATACACGCCTTTTGTTTGTGAAGATTACTTGAAGTTTAGACAAAATAGTGTGAAGGGTAAGTTTGAGAAAGTTGGGTTCACTGTCAAAGATTTTGCAGGAACTGCAAAATGATGGCAAATCTGATAGTTTTTGGTGTTCTCCTTAAAAAGGGGTCTACCAAATTGTCGCAAACACCTTTTATGACCAATATGATTATTTGTTCCTTCATTCTTTCTTTGTGGAAAAAGGCGTTGTAAATCCCATGTGCGCCCGATTTTTCTTTGGACCCCACGTATAGTAAGAGTTCTTAACAACTGTTTTTTTTTTTTAAATTATTATTATTATAATTTGAAGTAGGGTTGCTTTGGTGGGAGTTTGGAAGCAAGTTAAGGCACTTTGTGTTGCATTGTTTTTATTTGCAAGTTGTGTTATTTTTGTGATTTGTACATAAGGTGAAGCCATTGGATTTGGTGGCTCATTTATTTTATTCATGTTCTAATAAATGACAACTTGTTAAGGTTGACCTTCTTTTACCATACATACAGTAGTACATGGGTGGTTGCCATTGCCATAATACTAAATAGTCAATGGTGAAGAAAACGACAAACGTATTTCACGAAATATTAGTAATATAAAGAAAAAGAATTGGTTGATGATGAATAATAGATGCACGTTTGATGGTAGAAATATGAAACTTAGAGCTCTCCACGGTCGCTCTCAACTGTAAAAAGGTGAGGGATGGTAAAAGATATTTTGTGTTCGAGTGGTGGGAAGAGCAGTTTGGTTACAAGTGATGTAAGTTCTGTTAGATATTCCCTTTGGAGCCACTTACCAACTTGACAACTGAGATCAGACTCGGATTTACATGTCTATATATCTATAGGGTTGTTCATAAACCCTATAAATATGAGACGCAAGCACCGATATCTATGTCATAAAAAAATTAGAAAAATATGGATCTCAGAGCCAAAGGTCAATAGTCCACCTCAAATTGGCTGGCAGCAGTGTGTGAGTTCAACCATAAATATTTCATTTTCGTTGTTGGTGTGAAATTAATTTAATTTATTGGAAACTACCAACAGCACATGGTCACATTTCTTTCTTTCAGCTTAGTGGCCCCCACCCATATAGCTATCAAATACGAAGTGGTTAAGAGGCTTGAGATGTTAAGGTTTGAGTCCCAAATCTCAATGGAGATTACGGTTAGAGAACTGTTCTTTATTACTATGTAACCGGCTCAACTTTCAGAATCAATGAAAACTCAACAAAGATATATTTTAGTGAGCAAATGAACAAACTCACTCAATCAATGATTCCATTCAACGAAACGCAACTCAAGAACAAATACTATTTTTGGTGCAATTTTCTGATTTACTGGGAATTGAAATTACAAAGCATAAAATAAAATAAACTACAACTATGGCTAACACTAAACTATGATAAAATTAAGCAATAATAAAATTCTTCATTCATCGACCTTTTCTTGAGGAAGACGACTTCTCTTTATATGTGCAATTTCACGTGCTCCATGTGCAAGCTCACATGGCCCATGTGATTCTGTTGTAACGGAATCACGTGTCAAGTGCCAGCTCAGATTCACATGATACATGCCAACTGCTCCTGCGCCTTTGTCAAACGAGCTCCCCTTGCACTGAACGAACATGCGCCTCCCTCACTCTGCGCCCACTTTCCTAACCCTAACCACTGCGCCTAACTACTTCAATCTACTATGCGCCTCCTACCAACCAAACCCATATGCGCCTCTTAATTCCTCTGCGCCTGTGACAAAGTGCTACCGCTCCTCAAAAGATCAAGCGTTGTCGCTCCCGTGCTTATTGCTTTCATGCGCCCCTCACTCTTCTTATGCGCCTCCTTGGCTCAATTGTGCGCCTGTGACAACTCCCATCCCCTTAAACTATCCTTGCCCTCAAGGATAAGAATTTGCAAACTGAGAAGGATGACATATGAACTTTCCATTTTGAGCCTTGCAGTTTGAGCATTCCATTTTGAGCCTTTCATTTGAGCTTTTTATTTTGAGCCTACTCCCTTTATTTGAGCGTGCGTAACTACTCCGCTCATTTAATGCGCCTAGCACCACCACCACTTCACCATCACGAAAGACCATAATATCTTTTGGCCTTACTTTGTTGAGACGAGCGTAAGTATTGAATTTTCGTTTTAAAGTATGGTGGGGCCCATTGACCTCATTTTGACCCAAATCCGTCTTCATTTTAACCTTCTTCTTTCTCAGAAACAACAGGTCAAAAACCTTAATCGTCTCATGAAATTTACCAAAGTCAACAGTGAAGAGAGTTGATTGAGCTTGAAATGGAAGTGAAGGTGGAGTTGAATGTGTTGAGAAAGTCAGTTGTTCCACCACAACTCCAACGCTAGCATCTTTGGTGTAGATGCCTCATGTATCCCATAAACTAAAATCTTTATTGGGCATCTTATCAAAAATCATCCTCGCCTCATTCATAAACCCATTATGGAAGATAGAGTTGATACCATCATTTCCCCCCTGAACATTAACAATCTCAACAAGTTTGAAATTCTCATTTTGAGTTGACAATTCATTGAAACAAATACTCTCCTTCCCAGCAACTATAACATCAAGATCTGATTCATTTGTGTCCTTTCTCTCTTTAAGATCACGCGATTCATCAGAACTAGCACTTGATTCCATGTAACTCGAGCTCAACTTGACCTTCCCATACCACCAATCAATCATATTCTCAATTTCCGTTTGCAAATTATGAGAGAGAGAATTGTTCTGAACAATAGGGTTGATATGTGATGTGTATGGATTTGCAAAATGGTTAGGGGTTGGAAAATTGAAACGTGTATAATTAGTGTTTTGGTTATAGGTTTGAAGATTGGGGATCTGGGCAATAGGGTTAATATGAGATGTAGGTGGATTTGAGTAGATGTATAGAACAAACTGGGCTTAAATGGTGAAGAAACATGATCATAAGGAGAGAAACTAGAGTACCTAACTTCCAATTCGTTGGTTGGATCATAAACTCTTGCAACCCTTGTGACATTTTCAGGAGTAGGATGCAAACTCCCCAACATCGAATTTACCTTCGTCTTCATCTCTACAAGTCGATCCTCCATTTTCTCCCATCCTTTTTCAATTTTCTCCAACTCATTCAACCGAGCTCCATCCACCATTGTTGCAGAAGGAAATCCTATTGCAAAATTGGATCTACAACCCTTTTGACCATTTGAAATTTCAATTCTCTTTTGCAATTGATCCTTCTGATATGCATACTCCATTATCATCCCCATCAATTCCTCTATGGAATTCTCCAGAGGATCAAATCGTTTGCCACGGCTCTCCCATAACTTATTCCACCTTTATCAGTCATCATTGCTGCCAATCCGTGGATCGACAGCTCTGATACCAGCTGTAACGGGCTCAACTTCCAAAATCAATGAAAACTCAACAAAGATAGATTTGAGTGAGCAAATGAACAAACTCACTTTTCAATGAAACTCAACTCAAGAACAAATACTATTTTTTTGTGCAATTTTCTGATTTACTGGGAATTGAAATTACAGAGCATAAAATAAAATAAACTACAACTATAGCTAACACTAAACTATGATAAAACTAAGCAATAATAAAATTCTTCATTCATCGGCCTTTTCTTGAGGAAGACGACTTCTCTTTATATAGGCTCATAGCACGTGCTCCATGTGCAATTTCACGTGCTACATGTGCAATTTCACGTGCTACATGTGCAAGCTCACATGGCCCATGTGATTCTGTTGTAACGGAATCACGTGTCAAGTGTCAGCTCAGATTCACATGATACATGCCAACTGCTCCTGCGCCTTTGTCAAACGAGCGCCCCTTGCACTGAACGAACATGCGCCTCCCTCACTCTGCGCCTATTTTTCTAAACCTAACTACTGCGCCTAACAACTTCAATCTACTATGCGCCCCTACCAACCAAACCCATATGCCTCTTAATTCCTCTGCTCCTGTGACAAAGTGCTACCGCTCCTCAAAAAATCAAGCGTTGTTGCTCCCGCGCTCATTGCTTTCACGCGCCCCTCACTCTTCTTATGCGCCTCCTTGGCTCAATTGTGCTCCTGTGGCATACTACCCCTGTCCCTAAATGAGTGTCCAAAAATTTAGTTTTTGCAAGTGTAAAGAGACCGGTGAAAAAAAAATCGAAAAAACATCTAGGGACATAGTTATGATCAAAATAGACACTCATTTTGAGACAAAAAAATCTTTAAAATATACACTCATTTAGGGACAGAGAGAGTTTTTTTTTTTTTTTGGAATCTAATCAAGACCTCCACTAAAAATAGCCCTTACACACCCACCCGAATACCACTATACCAAAAAGTTATTGATGTTCTTTATTAGTTTTTTTTTTTTAACAGCTGAACTATATCATTCATTTCAAGGCAATTGCCATCGTTTACAAATTCTTATGGAATCTATTACAGTCTTATCTAAAGCCCTGCCGATCTATAGCTCTGTCTATTACAAGTTCCTATGGAGTTTCACCATTGTCGAACCTATTACAGTGAATGATATTTGCTTCTACAAGTTGATGTTGCAATCCTTCATAGACGTCATTGCGCCATCTGGTAGTCCTCTTGGCATAGACGTCGCGCCATCTGAATGACCACCTGTAGCTGCACAGCTGCACAGCCAACTCCTATGGGGTTATGAAACTAAGGGTTCTCCACAAATTCTCTCAAGGGAGAATCGAACCTAGGACCTCCCCTTCAAGGGAAGCCCTTACGCACCCACCCGATACCACTAGGCCAGAAGGCCATTGGTTTCTTTATTAGTTAGAGTGATGCAAATTACCTAATACTCCCCTGGAAATATACTACTTAGTACTTTTATGTAATGTACTATCCGTCGCAAAAATATGAATGTTCGAAATTGAGGAAGATAAATTTCGGACGTTCACTTTGAAGCATACTTGATAAATTGTTTCAGGAACTTCAATGTCTTAATTGCAAATAAATCTCATGTTTTAGTTGGTAGTTATTTTTCTGAGTTTCATTTACTCCCTCCGTTTCACGTTACTTGAGATTTTTGGTCAACTTAATATTGTTTTGAAGAAGACTTTATAGAAAATTTTATGATCCTAATAAAAATTTAAAAATCATAAAATGATTCACCATAAAAAAAACACTCTCAATCACATTTTTTTAAATTTTTATTAAGATCATCAAATTTTCTATAAAGTCTTCATCAAAACAATATTGAGTTAACCAAAAGTCTCAAGTGACGTGAAACGGAGACAATATTCATTTTAAAAACATTTTTATATGCATTCATATTACTCAATAAGTTTATCTGCAATTCGTCTCCGTCTTCTTTGTTCCATATTTCAATTCGTTGATCTATTTTTTTATTTGTTTGATTTAATTCAATTTATTTACATTTCTTAATTTAACATCTAATCATTGAAAATAATCAATTACTAAATTTTAAATTTAAGTTTTTTCTTTTCGTTTTCAATAATGATTTTTTCTTTTTTTGTGAGAGCAGTTGTTTGTTTGTTTGTTGTTTTTTAGTTTTGCAATTGCGATGATACTTGTATCTTCTCACAATGAAGTAGATGTCAATGTTCTGATGTAGTCGGGTCTAAATTATGGTTGGGTCGAAGGTAGCCCAATGGATGGCACAACCCGGCCCAATAGATATCTCGGTTTAGTATACTCAACGATGGGGACGAAATTGGAGGATCATCCACCTAGGTTGTCGAAGCCGTCAGAAAGGATGGGAATGAGCAAGTCGCCACGTAGGCGGGATCGAGATCGAGTGAGTTCGCCGGATGACGTAGCCTCAAAAGCGAGTTCGTCAGGGAAGGTCCCATCCGCGGAACGCATTAAATGGAAAGTAGAAGACGTCCGCTTCACTGACATTTCTCTATTGACCCACTAGGAAATCTACGGGTAAACTCAAGTGGTAACGAAGGTGTCTTTTGTATCCTCATGAAGGTCCAATGGAAAGCTGACAAGTGGCATGTGAGGGTAAGACAAGTGCTATGTGAGTATATAAGGAGAACCCATTATGAATTAAGGTTAAGCTCTTTTCTCTCTCCAAAATACTCTCTAACAATTCCTTTGTTTCTTCAACAACTGTGTATCTGATTCTCACGCCCGAGGTTCATCGCCAGGAAACCTTCCTGGCATTGAGCTAACGATATATTCTGTTCTCAGGTATCCTTAGGGGAAGAAAGGCGGAGTCTCCCATCGTAAAGGCTAGACTACAACCGGAGCGTGGTAGGCTTATTTTCCGGCAGCATTATTTGGTTCCGTTGCCGGGACCATTCTCTTCTTCTCCTTCTGATTATAAAGTTGTGGAAAAAATGAAAAGCGTCTTAGTTATGACTGGTTCTAAGGGAAAACCCGGTGGAACAACTGTACCACAGATGGTCAAAACTCCAGCCCCCAACCGCGAGAAAAACATTCCCGTCAGAGACCCTACCCGGACCCATTCCTCAGCCCAGACGGAGAGTTCCAAAACAGAAAGCACAAGACGGGACAAGGAAAAGAACCATGATGAAAGAGCTGAGGGAGGATGGGTTCGAATCATGTTGACGGATGAAAGTATCCAAAAGAAAGCAACCCGACTTCATAGGGAAAGTGAGCTGTATCTACGTGTCCTCGCCAACAACAACAGGCTGGTGGAGTTAGGTCAAGAGCCCATAGACATACCTTTAATCTTTATCTCAGAGGACATAGTTCCAGACTTGGTTCGTAAAGCAAGGCATGGAGTGGAGCGACGTATGAGTCAAGAAGTGTCCCAAGACAGGCCTCTAGGAACACAGCGCGAGGTGGAATGGAGAAGCGCAAAGAGCGAGCTCCAAAGGGGAGTGGAGATAATGAAGGTCGGAGACACGAAGGTAAGTACTTAGACGAAGACATGAGGGGAAAGCATAGGAGGATCCACCATCATTCCCGCGATGACTATGGGTCTTCATACTATTATGAGTACGATGATGATTCTGATATTAATACCGAATCAACTCAGAACATAGCTCATCGTTCTAGGAGAACCAAGACACAAGGAAGGATGAACCAGGAAGGTTTCGAAGACAGAATAGACCGAGGTGATAAAAAAAGTGATGACATTTGGAAGGATGAGACTGCACAAAGTGTCGCGACCCCGGACCCCGCGGGCCCGAGACCGCGAGCTGGACGTCGACTCTAAAACCAAAACTGAGAAATACCGAAGATAAAAATTCCATTTGATACCAAAAGGTAATGATCCAAAGTTTTACAAAACCAAGTTTGATAAAAACCAATTACAACTATCATAAACTTCCACAAGTTTATGACCAACAAAATACAAATATACAATTCTTAGTGACGTCATTGTTTGGTACAACTATCCCAAAATGGTTACACATTTACATAATGTAAACCAACCTATCAACCTTCCCCAAAAGAACGAATCCACACTCGACGTCCTCTTTCTCGTGATCAGCGAGACTAATCCTTAGCACCTGGGGGGGTTAAGGAAAAACAAAGATAAAAGAAAAGGGGTGAGATAAATCTCAATAAGTTACTAATGCAACTACATGACATGCTATGATGCAATATACAATAAGCAATAATAAATATCACATAGCACATAGCATTTATCACATAACAGATAGCAGCGGAAATAGACACATAACAAAGGATATAGCCAAGGTTTTCTAAACCAGATCATCCAAATAAAGGATCGCTGCGCAGCTTCAATAATCAACAAACCATCATCTTCATAATGGCATGAAAGCCGAAGAGAAAACCCCGGTACCGGAACCAATAACAAAGTAATGTGCCACAAGGGGCGGGAGCCATGCCACAAAGTCATGCTCCAAACGTCTCAACCAAGGACGATCTGGAAGGGGAAAATAAGGGCAAAACAATGGTCGACACCATAATGGACTTGGCCGGTGCCATCACAATATCTCACATCGCCCGACATAACCACAAATACCAGCTGGACTTTCAAATAAATGCTAAGTAATAAATACTAGCTTAATTAAACAGCTTAGGTTTCCAAAGTAGGGAACCATACCAAGAAGTCACCAAGAAAGTGAAATAAACCAACAACACACAATAAAGTGTTCCAACAATCATAACAATGATAACACAATTCCCATATCACATTTGACCACAAAGGATCCAGTTAAATCGAGCACCTAACCAAATTTACTCACTCATATCGAAGAGCTTAAGGAGAGCTTTAAAACGGTAATTTATACGCCTAAAACGGAGACCGGATGAACACAATATGGCCCTCGAAAGATTGGACAAAAAGGGAAACAAATGTCATAACAGAGGATGGGTGCGCGCGCCTCCTATGGGAGGATGCGCGCGCCTCCTAGATCAGAAGGGAAATCAAATTTTGGAGGAGGAGAGGATGCGCGCGCCTCCTATGGGAGGGTGCGCGCGCCTCTAAGATGCAGAAGCTTTAATGTTCAAGAAGGGCCTAGGGGTGCGCGCGCCTCTATGGGAGGGTGCGCGCGCCTCCTTGCCCGGGGAGGCAAATTCCGGCCAAAATTCTGGGTATCCTCCATTAACAACCCCAAATCCAATACAAACCAAATCTTTACCATTTCTAACACCACCAAGATGGGAACTAAGGTATCTACACCATTTTGAGCCAAAAGAACTCCAACAACATCACCTAGGGACCTCACTCAAGGGTGATTCAAATACCACAATTTCACAAAAATGAACAAAATGCCAATCACTCCCAAATCAACTCAAGATGCAATAAATAGCATTCATAACATCAAACAAACATGGAGTAGCATTTCTAGCATAAAAATAAGGGGAAAAGCAACTTACTCGGATTTCTCAAAGTTGATGGATTTCAAATATTTTTGGCTCTACGCGATCCTATCGACGATCTAAACAATGTTCAAGTTTTAAGAAATGAATGATAAAGAGAGGAAGAAGAAGAAAATGAAGAGAGAAGAAAAAGAAAGAAAATGCTTACCACAATGACAGAGAGAGGGAGCTTGCTGGAGAGAATGGTGAGAGTGAGGGAGAAGGTGAGGGAGGAGAGGGGAGTAGGGGAAATAATTCAAAATGTTACACTTAGGCCCCCTCTCTCACACTACACACAAACTACACTCCCTACTAACAATTAAGACCTAACACTTCCACACTAGCCCAAATAACTCTAATACAATGCTAGGCATAAATATTATAACATATGAAATGCACACATAATTATTTAAATAAATAGTAATTTAAATAAATAAATAAGAAAATAATTAAATAAAAATCATTTATTACTAATAAAATAGAGCCTATATTTCGGGTCGTGACATTCACTCCCCCTTAAAGAAAATTCGACCCGAATTTTAACGAGACTTACCTTAAGTAAAAAGCCACGGAAATTTCCTCTCGATCTCATCTCGGAGCTCCCACGTCAACTCCTCGATGTTATGATTCCTCCAAAGAACTCTAACCAAAGAAATACTTTTGCTCCTCAACTCTTGGACTTTGGAATCAAGAATCCGAACCGGTCGTTCCTCATAAGTCATATTGGGCTCAATATCCTCTGGTATCCTCGGTAACACGTGAGACGGATCATGAACATACTTCCGAAGCATAGACACGTGAAAGACGTTATGCAACCGGTCTAAGGATGACGGTAACGCAAGGCGATACCCTAGAAGTCCAACCCTTCCCAAAATCTCAAACGGGCCAATAAACCTCGGAGCCAACTTGCCTTTCTTTCCAAACCTACGAATACCCACCTTCGGAGACACTTTCAAGAATACCAAATCACCAATCTGAAAACTAAGATCTCGCCTTCGGTTGTCTGCGTAGCTCTTATGTCGACTCTGAGCTGTTTTCAATCTATCCCGGATAACTTTGACTTTTCCAACTGAATCCCGAAGCAAATCAATACCCACAATCTTCGCTTCACCAACCTCATCCCAACAAATAGGCGATCTACACTTCCTTCCATACAAGGCCTCAAACGGTGCCATCTCGATACTAGCCTGATAACTGTTGTTGTAAGAGAATTCCACTAATGGTAGGTGCGAATCCCAAGAATCAGAAAAGTCTATCGAACACGCTCGCAACATATCCTCCAAAATCTGAATAGTCCTCTCGGATTGACCATCGGTCTGGGGATGAAAAGCTGTACTGAACCGCAAATCTGTACCCAAAGCTTCCTGAAACGCCTTCCAGAATCTAGAAGTAAACCTCGGGTCTCGATCTGACACAATACTAACCGGAACTCCATGCAATCTCACGATCTCATCAATGTAAAGGGTCGCAAGCTTCTCCATCGAATATCTGATGTCAATAGGCAAGAAATGGGCACTCTTGGTCAATCTATCCACTATTACCCAAACACTGTCATACTTCCTACGGGTACGAGGTAGTCCCGTAACGAAATCCATAGTCACATGCTCCCATTTTCACTCGGGAATCTCTAACGGCTGGAGTAATCCCGCGGGTCTCTGATGCTCGGCTTTGACCTGCTGACAAGTTAAACACCTCGATACATACTTGGCTATTTCCCTTTTCATATTAATCCACCAAAATTGTTGCTTCAAATCCTGATACATCTTCGTACTACCCGGATGAATAGTATACCTCGATTTGTGACCCTCATCAAGAACTCTCTGTTTAATTCCATCAACATCCGGAACACACAAACGACCACGGAAAGTCAACACTCCAATCGGGCTAACAGAAAAATCCTCGAAGTTCCTTTCCTTCAATTTACCCATTATCTTCACCAACTCGGGATCTTCTTTCTGAGCCTCTTTTATCCTTTGAATTAGGGTCGGAGATACCCTAATATTCGCAAAAATAGCCCCATGTCTCGATTCACGAGGAGACCAATCTCGAACATCCTCAAGCATTTTCCATTCACGGACCATCATCGACGCCACATAAGACTTTCTACTAATCGCATAGGCTACCACATTTGCCTTTCTCGGGTGATAAGAAATCGTACAATCATAATCCTTCAACAATTCCATCCATCGGCGCTGTCGGTTGTTCAATTCCTTCTGAGAGAATAGGTACTTCAAGCTCTTGTGATCGGTAAAAATCTCAAACTTCGCCCCGTAAAGGTAGTGCTTCCATTTGTGCAACGCAAATACAATAGCCGCTAACTCCATATCATGAGTCGGGTAATTCTGTTCACTAGGGGTCAACTTCCTCGAAGCATAAGCAATCACTTTCCCATTCTGCATCAACACACAACCCAAACTCTCTTTCGAAGCATCACTGTAAATCACTAGGCCATCGCTCCCATTAGGCAAAGTCAAGATCGGTGCGGTAGTCAACCTCTTCTTCAATTCCTCGAAACTCTTGTCCCATTTCTCGGTCCACACAAACGGAACATTCTTCCGGGTTAACTGAGTCATCGGAGTAGCAATCCTCGAAAACCCTTCAATAAACCTTCTGTAATACCCGGCTAAACCAAGAAAGCTTCGAATCTCGGTCACTGATTCGGGTCTCTTCCAATCCACTATAGCTTCTATCTTTGACGGATCCACCGAAATCCCATCTTTAGAAATCACATGACCCAGAAATGACACCTTCTCGAGCCAAAATTCGCATTTACTAAACTTCGCAAACAATTTCTCCCTCGCAAGAACGGATAAAACTGTCCTCAAATGTTGCTCGTGCTCCTCTCGGGATTTAGAGTAGACGAGTATATCATCAATAAAAACCACCACGAACGAGTCGAGATAAGGATGGAAAACTCGGTTCATAAAATCCATAAATACGGCCGGCGCGTTCGTCCACCCAAACGGCATAACCAAGAACTCATAATGACCATAACGAGTGCGAAAAGCAGTCTTCGGAATATCCTCCTATCGAACCTTCAACTGATGGTACCCACTCCTCAAATCAAGTTTAGAGAAAACCACGGACCCTTGAAGCTGATCAAATAAATCATCAATGTGCGGTAGAGGATACTTGTTCTTCACCGTAATCTGATTCAATTTCCGGTAATCGATGCACAATCTCAACGAACCGTCTTTCTTCCGCACAAACAAAACCGGTGCTCCCCACGGGGAAACACTAGGGCGGATAAACCCTCGATCAAGCAACTCTTGCAACTGAACCTTTAA
The DNA here is from genome assembly GCA_026119855.1 of Campanula takesimana. Taxonomy (NCBI): domain Eukaryota; kingdom Viridiplantae; phylum Streptophyta; class Magnoliopsida; order Asterales; family Campanulaceae; genus Campanula; species Campanula takesimana. The sequence continues at coordinate 726,246 of JAOWBW010000642.1, read as the reverse complement.
TTCTTTCAACTCTGCGGGAGCTAACCTATAAGGTGCTTTCGAAATCGGAGCCGTACCCGGCAAAAGATCTATACAAAACTCAATCTCATGATCGGGAGGCATATCATACTCGGTAGAGAAAACATCGGGAAATTCCCGAACTACCCGAACACTATCCAAACTAGGGGATTCCTTCCTAGTATCAAGAACACTAGCCAAATACCCCTCACAACCACTATGCAATAATTTTCTCGCTTTCATAAAAGAAATTAAGCGAACCCTTCTACTCAAAGGACAAGCCTCAAACACAAATTTAGGCACATCGGGAATAGAAAAAGTAACGGTTTTCTTACGGAAATCAACGGAAGCATGAAACTTGCTCAACCAATCCATACCCAAAATGACATCAAAGTCTTGGATAGGAAGAACTACCAAATCCGCACAAAGGACTCGACCACAAATAACCACATCACAAGCACGAAAGACTCGATCAGAAATCAGGCATTCTCCTATAGGGGTCGACACCTCTAGCACGTACGGTAAAGACTCGAATGCAGCATTTAACATGGAAGCAAATTGCACAGAAATGTATGAATGAGATGATCCTGGATCTACTAACGCTCGTGCGCTCACATTAGATATAGAAATAATACCTCCAATAACTGTAGGATCATCTGTGGCTTGTTGTTGATTCATTGCAAACACTTTCCCTTGGTCCTTGGGCTTTCCCGTAGCGTCCCTTTTCTGACCCTGAGGAGCCCCAGCTCCTACCCCCGCTGGTTGAATTCTATTCCTCGGACAGTCCCTTGCAAAATGACCCATTTGACCACAATTGGTGCACCTTCCCTGCTTCTTCCAACAACGGTCTTCAGAATGACCTTCCTTTTGACAATACGAACAAGCCTCCTAATTTGGCTCCCTTGGTTCCCGGAAGTGGTACCCGGGTTCCTTGGGATCGGTTGCCCTCGGAACTGAGATTGCCCCCCAAAGTTACCTCGATTATCAATTCTTGGTTGTGGCTTGCTCTGCGCTCCTTGCTTACTCGGGTTGGCCACCTCGGTCTTCCTCTTATGTTCCCCAATATCCTGCTCTATCAAATAGGCTCGATCCACCGCATCTTGGAAAGTCACAATCCGTTGAGCGATCAGTTGAGTACGGATGGAGATCTTCAATCCCCGAATGAATCTCATAGCCTTTTGCTCCTCGGTCCTCACCAAATAGTCGCAATACCGTGCTAATTCTATGAAATTCGCTGAGTATTGTGCTATAGACAACACACCTTGCTCTAGGTTGAGTAGCTCGATCTCCTTTCGGTTTTGATCAACAACCGGAATGAAATGCTCCTTGAATTTGCGCACGAACAACTCCCACGCATATACCGTGTGAGTATCATCCCAAGTAGCCTTAATACCCTTCCACCAATGCTCGGCGGCTCCCACGAGTTTATAAGCCGCGAACCGGACCTTATCCTCATCCGAACACCCAAATACATCATATATCTTTTCCATAGACTCAATCCACAACTCAGCCTTCCTTACATCGGGTTCCCCATTGAATTCAACCGGTTTCAACTTCAGAAATTGCTCCAATCCATAGCGGGGTGGTGCTTGTTCTACCCTCGGACCTTGATCATGTATGGCCTTCATGGCCGCCTCGAACATGCCTTGAAACATGGCACGTGCTTCTTCCCTTGTATCATTCTGATTCTGTGCCCCACTAGTACCTCCTCTGTTTCTTCTTCCAGACATTACGAGTAATTACCTGCATAAGCCATCAACAGTTAATCACTCCGCACACTACTACCCACCTAGGTCATACTAATCCACCTAGACTTAGACATAGAGCTAATGCCATAGCTCTGATACCAACTGTCGCGACCCCGGACCCCGCGGGCCCGAGACCGCGAGCTGGACGTCGACTCTAAAACCAAAACTGAGAAATACCGAAGATAAAAATTCCATTTGATACCAAAAGGTAATGATCCAAAGTTTTACAAAACCAAGTTTGATAAAAACCAATTACAACTATCATAAACTTCCACAAGTTTATGACCAACAAAATACAAATATACAATTCTTAGTGACGTCATTGTTTGGTACAACTATCCCAAAATGGTTACACATTTACATAATGTAAACCAACCTATCAACCTTCCCCAAAAGAACGAATCCACACTCGACGTCCTCTTTCTCATGATCAGCGAGACTAATCCTTAGCACCTGGGGGGGGGTTAAGGAAAAACAAAGATAAAAGAAAAGGGGTGAGATAAATCTCAATAAGTTACTAATGCAACTACATGACATGCTATGATGCAATATACAATAAGCAATAATAAATATCACATAGCACATAGCATTTATCACATAACAGATAGCAGCGGAAATAGACACATAACAAAGGATATAGCCAAGGTTTTCTAAACCGGATCATCCAAATAAAGGATCGCTGCGCAGCTTCAATAATCAACAAACCATCATCTTCATAATGGCATGAAAGCCGAAGAGAAAACCCCGGTACCGGAACCAATAACAAAGTAATGTGCCACAAGGGGCGGGAGCCATGCCACAAAGTCATGCTCCAAACGTCTCAACCAAGGCCGATCTGGAAGAGGAAAATAAGGGCAAAACAATGGTCGACACCATAATGGACTTGGCCGGTGCCATCACAATATCTCACATCGCCCGACACAACCAAAAATACCAGCTGGACTTTCAAATAAATGCTAAGTAATAAATACTAGCTTAATTAAACAGCTTAGGTTTCCAAAGTAGGGAACCATACCAAGAAGTCACCAAGAAAGTGAAATAAACCAACAACACACAATAAAGTGTTCCAACAATCATAACAATGATAACACAATTCCCATATCACATTTGACCACAAAGGATCCAGTTAAATCGAGCACCTAACCGAATTTACTCACTCATATCGAAGAGCTTAAGGAGAGCTTTAAAACGGTAATTTATACGCCTAAAACGGAGACCGGATGAACACAATATGGCCCTCGAAAGATTGGACAAAAAGGGAAACAAATGTCATAACAGAGGATGGGGTGCGCGCGCCTCCTATGGGAGGATGCGCGCGCCTCCTAGATCAGAAGGGAAATCAAATTTTGGAGGAGGAGAGGATGCGCGCGCCTCCTATGGGAGGGTGCGCGCGCCTCCTATGGGAGGGTGCGCGCGCCTCCTTGCCCGGGGAGGCAAATTCCGGCCAAAATTCTGGGTATCCTCCATTAACAACCCCAAATCCAATACAAACCAAATCTTTACCATTTCTAACACCACCAAGATGGGAACTAAGGTATCTACACCATTTTGAGCCAAAAGAACTCCAACAACATCACCTAGGGACCTCACTCAAGGGTGATTCAAATACCACAATTTCACAAAAATGAACAAAATGCCAATCACTCCCAAATCAACTCAAGATGCAATAAATAGCATTCATAACATCAAACAAACATGGAGTAGCATTTCTAGCATAAAAATAAGGGGAAAAGCAACTTACTCGGATTTCTCAAAGTTGATGGATTTCAAATATTTTTGGCTCTACGCGATCCTATCGACGATCTAAACAATGTTCAAGTTTTAAGAAATGAATGATAAAGAGAGGAAGAAGAAGAAAATGAAGAGAGAAGAAAAAGAAAGAAAATGCTTACCACAATAACAGAGAGAGGGAGCTTGCTGGAGAGAATGGTGAGAGTGAGGGAGAAGGTGAGGGAGGAGAGGGGAGTAGGGGAAATAATTCAAAATGTTACACTTAGGCCCCCTCTCTCACACTACACACAAACTACACTCCCTACTAACAATTAAGACCTAACACTTCCACACTAGCCCAAATAACTCTAATACAATGCTAGGCATAAATATTATAACATATGAAATGCACACATAATTATTTAAATAAATAGTAATTTAAATAAATAAATAAATAAGCAAATAATTAAATAAAAATCATTTATTACTAATAAAATAGAGCCTATATTTCGGGTCGTGACACAAAGGGTAGCGGGTTTGGAGAAGTCAAAACCAGAAGGGAACGAAGAGAAGGAAGACTCATATCTGGTCCCTTTTATTAGATGGATCCAAGAGGCTGACCCAGATCCTAAATTCCGCATGCCGACCCTCCCTAAGTTCACATGGAACACTAGGGCTATAAATCACTTAGGAAATTTTGAGGTAAAGATGTCCCTAATGACGAGGGATGAGGCGACCAGATGTAAAACCTTAGCCAGTACCTTGTCCCTCCATGCCCTAGAATGGTTCTTGCAACAAACGACATAATCCATTAAAGGTTATGACGACTTCAAAAAAAAAAATCTTGGTCAGATTCAGTGCTTCTGGAGCTGCCCCGATTCAAAAACAGGAGTTATGTGGTATTAGACAAAGAACCAGGGAGACATCGACAAGCTACATGGAACGGTTCAGGACCATGGCCGATCGGATTTTAGAGCTTAGTCAGGATGAATGTATCATGCTTTTCAGTGCTGGCCTCTCACCAAGCCCCTTCAAAACCGAGTTGAGTATGAGAATGCCTTTAACGTCGGGCGAGATGTTTGCCCGAGCTAGGGGTTATGCTCGGGGAGATGGCAGCGAGATCATGGCTGCACCGGTCATCAAGAAACCCATCAAGAAGAGGGTGGAATTTGTTAAGGAAGAAAGAGTAGGAGTTAATGTGCCAGATAATTAGTCGAGAAGGCCAAAGGGTAGAGGTATCAAAGGAGCCCCAAAAACAAAGATTTGGGTGTGATCAAAGGCAATCATTGGAGAAATTTATGAAAAGTTGATAAACATGACATTCAAACCAAAATGACCATTTGGTGGATAAAGATTGCAACTTTACCACCAAAATGGACTTATTACACAAGATTAAACCTTCAGGGACACAAATATAACATAAAGATCAAATCTTTATGTCCCGTATTTGGTGATTTATAGCTAGGCCATGGTTGGGATGATAAAGATTGAAACTTTATCCCCCAATCATGACTCTTATGGCCAAACAAGAATAACATCAACATGAAATGTAACAAATCATGATCATCCTAGGTTTTATCCCATAAATCACACACTAGGTGTGAAGGTCACCTTGAATCACCTCATGATTTGGATCATATACATATATAATCATAATATATATAGCTTGGAACGGTCAAGACTTGTATAATATGTAGATATAGTGCTTGAGATGGACAAGACTTGCAAGAAATATAAAGTGCTTGAAATGGACAAGACTTTGCAAGAACAAGAAGAAGTAATGCAAGATAAACATGTAATATTGACAAAGATAAAAAGAGTTTGAGATGAAGAAGAAGATGGGGAGAATGAGGCCTCACCTATTGTGGTTATGGCCTATCTTCTTCTCTAATCACTCAAAGGTGTATATCACTCACTTTCTGCTCTCAAACTGGCAGAGTTTCAACTCACAAACGTTTTTCTCCCCCTGAAATGATCAGTATGGGGTTCAATTTATAGAGGCTGAGGGTGCCCAAACCAGCCGTACGGCTAGGGACCTCATGTGCCCAAACCATCCGTACGACTCGACTTGGCGAGCTTCTGGATTTTTCCAAGTTTAATTCCAGTCCAGTCCTGGAATATTAGGTTTATCCTAGTGAGGTCCTGGCCCATTGGTTTATCCCTAAATGGTACCAAGAATTCCTCTAAAGTAGGTCGATTTCAGATTGGGGTACTTACACAGAGACAAGCCGATATTCCTAGGATGTCCTCTACCTTTCAGACTCCCATTATGGCAACTTGGGCATTCGATATGTGGGGTATTGACTTGATTGGCCCCTTTCCCAAAGCAAAACTAGACAACAATATGCAGTGGTAGCCGCAAATTACTTCAACAAGTGGATCAAGGCGAAGGCTTTACATTCCATTGCTGAATCCAACGTCATCAGGTTTGTACATGAGAATATTTGGTGTCGTTATGGGCTCCCTCGTGTCATCGTGTTGGATCATGGGTCCCAATTCCAAACGAAATTCAGTGCTGAATGTTCACGCTTCAATGTCAAATATGGGAAGTCGTCGGTTTCAAGACCACAGGCGAATGGCCAAGCCGAAGCGGCCAACAAACATGTCATCAAAGCTCTCAAAAAGATCCTCGATGGCAAAGGAGGAAAATGGGTGGAGGAACTCCCGACAGCACTTTGGTATCTACGAACAACGGTCAAGGGGTTGACTGGCGAGACACCTTTCGCCCTCACTTATGGGTCTGAGGTAATGACGCCGTTCGAAATAGCTCTACCATCTTTGCGTGTGACCTGTTATGATGAAGTGGGAAACGAAGAAAGCCACTTGATGGATTTGGATTTGCTGGAAGAAAGAAGACTCCAAGCTAGGTTCCGAATGATAAACTACAAACAAAGAATGAAAATCCAACATGATAAGAGGGTGAACCAAAGATCCTTTAATGATGGGGATTGGGTCTTGAGAAAGATCGAAGCGACGGGCCATAGGGTGGGATACACCAAGCTGCATCCAAACTGGGAGGGCCCTTTTCAAATTGCCAAAGTCATCAGGGAGGGCACTTACCTCTTGAAGAACAAAGATGGGTCGATCATAAAGAATCCATGGCATGCCGATCATCTCAAGTATTATTATCAGTAATACTTTTGATTGACACCTTTTGTATTATCTCCTTTTGTTGAAAAAACTCCATTGTAAGTATTATGATGCATATCTAATGAGAAAATGTACAACTATTTCTCATAAACCAATGGCCTTGTCATCGTTATGTTATAATGATTGACTTATTTGCCTGTCACTATTATCTACTTGTGGTGCAATGAAGTCGCCCACGAGCGCGGATTGGGAGATCACACCTTAACGGGTGACATGAATGATGATCTCTCAAGTTGATGAAGTCGCCATGTTGGCGCGCTCATAGATTTGTCGTCTATGGGTGAAGTGATGAAATCGCCCATGGTCGCGGCTTGCGAGATCACACCTTAACAGGTGACATGAAAGATGATCTCTCAAGTTGGTGAGGTCGCCATGTCGGCACATGAAGTCGCCATGACGGCGCATGGATTCACCATGAAGGAGCACGCATAAATTTGTTGTCTATGGGTGAAATGAGGAAGTTTCCCATGGACCCGGCTTGCGGGTTCACGCTTGATAAATATTTAATAAAGCATTGACCCATGTTAGTGTTCACGAAAAATACTTGAAATCCAACCTAGCCTTTTGGCTAAGCGAGTTGCCTCGTTGAAGACAACCAGGCCAGATAAAAACAAGGAAGCGAAAGACAGCGGGTTTGTCAACATTGACCGATATCAACATGATTGAAAAAAAAAAAAAAGAGAAAAACCAGAAACAACTTGTGCTTTGGAAGTGTTTACGGCGAGTTCAACACAGCAACCCGACAACGGGTCATAGGCGAGTTCCTAGCTCAACAAAAGTCCATTTATAGAAACACAGTACGAAAGACAAGATCAACCTGGCATGTTTCACACAGTTGAAATCGACTTAACTAGAGCGAATTCGGTGCAGCAACCAACCAGCCACACCAAAGTTGGCGAGCTCCTGGCTCTGACAAACTTCACTTGTCAAAGTTGATTAAACCAAGATAAACTTGGTGAACTCGAGTCCTAAGAAAAACAGAAAAATATATAAAAAGTGTTTGTAGCCACGTGTAGGCAAGCACTTAAGTACATAGAAAGCATTTATTTCATGATGAAACTATCTGTTTCTAGCAATACCAAATAAGTCTGAACTTCAAAAAGAACATTAAACTTGTTGACGGGCCGTAACCAACAACAATCCAGGAGATGGAACAAAGAGTGCATATAGTCAGGCACACATTAACTCAAACATAAAGTCTTACATGGTGTTTGATGTAGCAGATGGATATCGAATGCCATAAACAAAATCAGCAGATGCACAAATAACTTGGCATGATGGGGAAAAAGATTCAACCACACATGTACATACATCACAAATAAAGTCCGTAACGAAAAGAAATCCTTACATTATAGCGAATAAAGTGCAACCAAATATCAGCTTTGTGTCAATGGCTCAAAGACTCTTCGTGGTAACGGCCAAAAAAGTGTGATGATTTTGAGACGGAGGGAGTATGTTTGAGCCAGAAGAAACCCATATTCCCTTGAAAATTTGGTGGATAATTATAGAAACAAAGTTAGTTTTGCTGAAGCAATTTCTGACCTTGGTAATATTCTTTCCAGCTACATGACACTGCCAACGGGTACAATAGTTAGACTCATCAAGAAGAATTCTGATTCAAAATCCATTGGCTGCTCAAACAGTCTCTATGAATGTGTGGCAAATATCCCCTGAACATAATTTCTCAAGTAGGATTAAAATTGTTAGCAATCTACTGGCAGCAAAAGACCTATAGAAAATAATTATAAACTAAATGGACTAACCTGCGGATCAATGGACATTCCAACCTGAAAAACAAATAATGGTGTAGTCAAAATGTTAAGTCCCAGAGTTAGTAACCCCTGCATCTGGAAAATGGGTAAAACCAACTCAGATACATCAGTCTTCTCAATGATGGGTTTTAAAAACTAATAGCAGGTTAAGCAACTTCTGAAACTATTAAAAGTACACCTCCACAGTTATATTACGCTTCTCATCGTTCAAACTTTGAAATTAAAGTGACTGCTTATAATCACTTATAGCTTCAAAACAAAGAAGTGAAAGTATAAATATTGTCAGAGAACATGACATCCGCGCCATAAAGCGTTATATGAAAATTAATAACTTTTAGATAAAGAAGATAGTTCGCAAGATCAAACAACATGTACCCTCTTTATCTAACAAATAAACAAGCTTCTCATTACTTGAGCACTCAAATTAGGGGGAAATAAACGATTGACATGGCACCTCAACCAAGTTGGCCATTAAGTATTTACTGGCTAGAAGGAAAAGATGTATTTAGAAGCAAGTCATCATAGATAACTACATGCTTCTAAATAAGGAGAGATGTGATATATAAAAGGAAAGCAAAGACTAGTTGGTGAACACAGTACACAAAACCTTGTTAAGTTTTGAAGATTCATAAACGACTTAGAAATAAGTCGATTCAAAAATATACTCGCAACAATGAAGTCCCAAAAAATAAGTAACTGAAGTAGCAAAACAGACTCACAAGTCTAACAAAAACTAGGTCTGCTACATGGTAACTAAGGAAAACAATTACTGGCCTAATGGATTGCTAAAAATGTCGCCACCATGCTCATCAGCAAGTTCTTTGCGACGAGTTTCGCTGCAGCCGCCTCCCTCTAATTCTGAGCTTCTTCTTTGGCATTATTTAAAGTGTCGATTTTCTCTTTCACAAGTTTGTAATAAAGATCTACAACATTTGGCACTTGAACAACGGGGGCTTGCCATTCAGGTTTCCCAAGAAGACGATCCTGGATGGCCAATGCTGCGAGTTCATCATCATCATAAGGCACAAGGGCATGCCCTTTTCTTGCGAAGTCGCTATAAATAGTCTCACTCCCCCACTCAGCCAAAGTCTTAGCATTAACACCAGAAAATTTAGTAGCACCAATGGCCCGAAGCATTTGGAAAGTGTTTTTATCAACCAAATCCATGGCAACAGAATCTGCTCTCTCAGTCTCCCCCTTTAGTCGTTCAATTTCTCCGGTCAAATCAATAACACTCTGACTAAGACGAGATTTTTACCCGTTAAGCTTGTTGATGGCTCCCTTGTATTCTTGTTGTTTACTGGAAATCTCATCCCTAAGGTCAGCTTCAGACTGTTGAGAAGCAACAGGCCTTGATCTCCTCCTTCTCGAGTTTCAAATCAGAAATTGACTTTTCTGAAGAATGACAACTTTTCTTGTATCTTTCCTTCTCGTTTTTCTCTTTCTTGAAAACTTTTTCCCAAACGACAACTTGGGCACCCAAATTATCGCATTTATCACCCAACCCTGTGATAAAGCTGGAAATCTGATAAAGAAAGGAAAAAAATCACAATACGTATTCAAAGTTTGAAAAGAAGAAATGAGTAAAGGAAATAAAACTAGATTATACCTCTGACAAAGCCAAACCAGCATAACCGTGGGATAGGTTAACGTCCCGCTCGGCGACTTCAGCAACAAGGGCGGTATCATAAGATCACCTCAAAATGAAGTTACCCAAGGAAGCCTTCAAGGGATTCCGATCATGGGGGTTCTAAACCCACCAATTCCGGTACATCGGATATCTCAACTCCTAGATTGTCAAAACCCTCATGAGAAGTGGGCATTTTGAACCCGGGTTCCATCCAACTCGCTCAACGAGCCCGCTTGTTATTATTACCATCCCGACTTAGCAAGAACTCGCCAGACTGTTGGAGCAACTCATAAGGATCATTAAGGTGGGTTCTCTTAGCTTTCCCACTAGAAGTGGTCACTTCCTTAGAAAAAATTTCAAGGCTACTTGTTTTCCCAGCCCTTGGGTCGGGTTCACCAGCACCTACGGTTTCCGCTGCCATCTCAAAATCAATAGCAAGATCAGACCCAGTAACTTTCTCAGGTGTGTCGACTTGATCGATGACTAGGGAGGCATCTCGCCGAGGGGTACTCATTCTCTTACGATGTTGACTGCCAGCACGAAGTGCTTCCAACCGTTGGTCAACTAAGGCCCTCTGTTTCGGTACCATCCTTAGAGATTGGAAGAGCAAGATTCTCTGGGTCCTGAGCAAGGGCAACGGTCATCGGCTTTACGTTTCCTCCCCTTTTCTGAGGTCGCATAAGCGAGTCACCTTGCCTCGAGATCCATAGCAAGAAAATCTGCAAACAATACATGGAGTAGCCATTTAAGAAAGGAAACCGAGTGTAAAAGTGGAATAAAATCCAATCATAAATGAAAACATGTCGTACCATTAATCATGGTCATTTCCTCGCAACCATTTTCACTCTGGCAGGCTTTACAATCTTTACTAAACACGCCACCCGAATGCAAATCCCAACCAGGATAACACTCAACATGTTCGATGGGAACTATGGGGGGCTACATGGGAAAGATTGTGAATAGGAAGCCCAACTTGTTTCAATAAAACCTGAGTTTATAAAATTCCACTCCAAGAAAATAAAGCCTTTCCCCTATCTATTTGACCCAATAAGCTAACAATATCACGCTGAGTGAGCTCGTCCTTATCAGTTAAAGAATCCTTATTCTCATACTTACTCTCAAACTTGTTTAGAGTGGGGATGGGGTGGGTCCAACCTATACGAGACAGGCAAGAAGTAGAAGTGGACAATCTTTCCATTTTGGGACCTTGCCCGGATATGGGGTGATTAATTTATTTTCTTTCCTCTAAAAGTAAGCCTGGAATCGTCTATTCCTTTAAGTTTGGAAGGACTTATGACCCCATCAAAGAAATCTCTCAACAAGGTTAAAGTGGGCTCACAACGAATAGCTCGACAAATGACAATGAAACAGGTAAGCACTCGTATAAAGTTTAGGTGTAAATCTACTATGTTGGCCTCCGCGTGGTACAAGAAAGACGATATGAATGTGTCCAAGGGCAATCGCAAACCCACCTCAAATTATGTGGGATAAATGATCACACCATCATGTCGAGTACGCATGGCATTTAAGTTTAACTCACCTGTAAAGGCTCGAATGTGATACTTGTCAGGATCTATGACAAAGCTAGTGTGGTAAACAGTCTTATTGGGATGGGGGTCTGAACTACTAGCTTCACCCTTGGGAGAGCTCACCTTATCAGGATTGAACACCTCGGTTTGATAAGATTCCGATCGATTTCCCCCCCTGATCCTCCATGGCTTCCCTTGGGGACGGAGAAGCGACTCGTCTGAAAAAGAGACCATGAGGGTCAGGGATTTGATAGTCTGTATCTAAGTATTTGAGGAGTCGGAATCAAGAGGATGACCATATAAAGAACAAATGTGAGAAGCGAAGTCTCCCCTAGTGAAAAAACCCTCTATTACAGAATCAGGAGAAAGAGAGGGTGGTCCTCGAATTTCTAAAGAATCAAGCGCCATTGTCTCAGCATCAAAGTAAATCAAGAGCGAATTGAGCTCTTCACAGGACATCTGAATCCATATATTGTTAGAAAACTTGTAAGAACCCTCACTCAATTTACACTGGCCATACTTCATTTGACGGACACACATCTTTGTACGAGGCATGAGGAATCGATAAAGACAAGAGAAAGAATAAAAAGCATAAAAGGGAGTACCTTGGGAACGGCGCCTCGGCGAAAAAACTGGTGGAACGGGCTGAGTTGAAGGACGTCAGGAAAAACGGGGGATAGAAACCCTACCAGAACCCTAGAGAGAGAGAGAAGGAAGGTGATTGTGACTTGTAAACTTTGGATGTGGGGAAAAGGGAAATAAATTCGTTTGGGTAATTGGAAGGGTTTTTCTCGGGGGCCCTCCTTTAATCCCCTAAATTTAAATCAAATAAATTCAGGTTAGTCTTTTTTCCCGTTTACCTCACAAAAACCGACTTGGTGAGATCGAATCCAGGCGGGACCCGACTTGGCGAGATATAATCCAGGCGGGACCCGACTTGGCGAGATCGAATCCAGGCGGGATCAGACTTGGCGAGATCGAATCCAGGCGGAATCAAATCTGGGCGAGATCGAATCTAGGCGGGATCAGATTTAGACGAGATCGAATCCAGACGGGATCAAAATTGGCGAGATCGAATCCAGGTGGAATCAGATCTGGGCGAGATCGAATCTAGGCGGGATCAGATTTAGACGAGATCGAATGTCGGCGACATCATATTGGCCGAAATCAATATAGGAACCCGGAGGAAGGGGCGCAGCGGTCTCATCATCGAGATGCGGGTCTTGGGAGAAGACACGGTTGTATGGGATTTTGGTATTGACCGCCACTAGGACTTGAAAAAAATCTCACCTTGACCATGAATAATCACATGTGCGAATTTGGGGGCTAATGATGTAGTCGGGTCTAAATTATGGTTGGGTCAAAGGTAGCCCAATGGATGGCACAACCCGGCCCAATAGATATCTCGGTTTAGTATACTCAACGATGGGGATGAAATTGGAGGATCATCCACCTAGGTTGTCGAAGCCGCCAAAAAGGATAGGAATGAGCAAATCGCCATGTAGACGGAATCGAGATCGAGTGAGTTTGCCGGATGACGTAGCCTCAAAAGCGAGTTCATCAGGGAAGATCCCATCCGCCGAACGCATTAAATGGAAATTAGAAGACGTCTGCTTCACTGACATTTCTATATTGACCCACTAGGAAATCTACGGGTAAACTCAAGTGGTAACGAGGGTCTCTTTTGGCTCCTCATGAAGGACCAATGGAAAGCTGACAAGTGGCATGTGAGGGTGAGACAACTGCTAAGTGAGTATATAAGGAGAACTCATTATGAATTAAGGTTAAGCTCTCTTCTCTCTCCAAAATACTCTCGAACAATTCCGTTGTTTCTTCAACAACTGTGTATCTGATTCTCACGCCCGAGGTTCATCGCCGGGAAACCCTCCCGGCATTGAGCTAACGGTATATTCTGTTCTCAGGTATCCTTAGGGGAAGAAAGGCGGAGTCTCCCATCGTAAAGGCTAGACTACAACCGGAGCGTGGTGGGCTTATTTTCCGGCAGCATCATGTTCTAACAGCACAAGGATTGTTCGTGGATTTTGAGATTGTTGATAGGCATTTTATCGTCAACCCGGATACTGCATATGAAGTGCTTAGCGTAACATATTAACCGAGGGGGGTAATTTGAATGCCAGATTGAGGCATTGTCCAAGTTTTACTTCGAGAGGAATCCGAACGTCTCAAGATCTAGATAAGAAATATCGTTTTAGTAGGTTAAGAGCTGGAACTGTTATTAAAATTTGGAGTGAGCCTCCTGCATTTGTGGAGTAACATCTGTTATTTAATTGTGAATGAAATGCTATAATTTATCGGTTGCCTAAAAAAACAAAATTATAAAAGTACTCTAGAATTTATAAAAAAAGCATTGCAAATCGAATTGGGCCAACTAGAAAAACGAGAGAGAAATATCAATAAGCCCTAATCGAGTAACGGGCCGAGTAAGTAAGTATCCAGCCCATATCCACACTCCAACATCTCGGTATAAGAACATAGCCGCAAGCTGAAAAACCCTAGTTTTCGGCAGGCACCCCTCAGCAGCTCTCCGCCGATCAGACGAACAGTTACAGGTTAGCAACTTGCTCATCCCAACCTTCGATTCATTTTCTTCTCTCAATTTATCGATTATTTGATTCTCTACGTTAATTTTGTCAAACACTATTTTGATTTTCTCAAAAGCAGTATAAAAATACGTTGATTGATCAATAAAACAAAAAAAACAGTTACATAGGCAGATGATTATGTTCACTGGATCTAGCTAACATTTTAATGCTGGTGGAGTTAGTATTTTTTAATGAATACTGTAGCAAGCAAACATTTTATGCTTTGTTCGGTGGTTGAGCTAGGATTAATTTTTTTAATTTTATTTTGACGATGTCCACACCTTAAGGAGGCGAGGGGAGGGATCGAACCCTAGCGCTCACCACCGATAAATGAATGGCCAAAAATTGTATGATTATACAAGAATTAATTTGGCACTAATGGTTTTCTAATAGAAATGTGGCAAATCGATAAATTAGTAACTTAAGCGGTATAATAGACGTTTTTCCCAAATTGAAGGAGGGCAGCTGCCTCCTTTTACTACATGTAGCTCAGCCACTGCTTTTGTTGGGGTACTATGGTGCTTGTTTGATTTGTCACAACTTGTTTTTGTGCTATTTGTAACTGTCATACAGTGTAATTGCCTAATTACCCCGAAAGGAAGGACTGTTGATGAGCATCACACACTTATGTTAATTCATCTTGTTATCTATTGTACTGCAGTATATCATCTTTAATGTCCCTAACTGAATAATTTATATATAACTGGTACTAAATGCAGGTAATGGCACCAAAAGCCCCAAAGTCGGGCATCCATGTTGGGTTAAACAGGGGTCATGTAGTGACCAGGAAGGAGTTGGCTCCCCGCCCATCTGATAGAAAGGGGGTACGTTATTTTATGGCTTTTACATTTGTTTGTATGTTTGTTATCATGTTAATAGGCAAAGATTTGTATTTTTGTGCAGTTTTCATAGTTTCTTGTGTCCTTGGTTGATTTCGTATTCTTGAATATAATATTTTTCTCATCTGTTTTGGTCATGTTTCTTTGGAATTGGTGATATAAGGCCTTATCATAATTTTGGGAGTTGTGGCTGTTTTATGCACCAAATATTGAATGAATCTTCTTTTTATGGCTCCAGAAAACTAGCAAGAGGATCCACTTTGTAAGGAATCTCGTAAGGGAGGTGGCCGGATTTGCACCCTACGAGAAGAGGATTACTGAGCTCTTGAAAGTTGGGAAAGACAAGAGAGCTCTCAAGGTTGCCAAGCGAAAGTTGGGCACCCACAAGAGGGCAAAGAGGAAGAGAGAGGAGATGTCTAATGTTCTCAGAAAGATGAGGTAAATCCCTTGCTGGTTAATTCATGCAAGTCTAGTTGATTTCTGATAGTAATTTTTTCTTCATTTAATAGGAAAAAATATTTTCTTTAGTTGCTTTGTTTAATTTAAGTGGTGTGCATGCCTGCTTACTGTTGTTGTGTTCTGAAACAGGTCTGGAGGAGGTGCAGAGAAGAAGAAGTGAAGCATTTTTACTCTCTAGTTTTCCTTGTGAACTTTAACTATGGAATTTTGTTTGGAAATCTTGGGATATCTGTTGTTTAGACACCAAGTTCTTTCTGTTTTATTGGAAGAATTGAGACCAAATATTGTTTGTCCTTCTACAGCTAAACTTGCTTTTTTTTTTAGAAAGTACTCCCTCCGTCCCAAAATGATCTTTCCACTTTTTTAGATTAGATTCGAATGAATTTTAAGCAATAATTTTAAGTTGATCCAATTATGCTATCATGAAAATCCAAAATTTGTTATTGATACTCCATAACAATACTATCAATAACAATTATTAGATTTTCTTTATGATAGTTAAAATAATCTTAAAATTATTACTCAAATTACTCTTTTTGAGTTTGTGTTTTTGCATATATATTGGTATAATATTTATAATTTGGACATGCCATATTCCTTCCTTGGTAGGTGAACGTCACCTTGATGTTTATCACCAGCATAATACCTTTTATTATTTTTTTAACCAAACATTAATAGCAGTTTATTCATTTGATTTTTCATGGTCAACACAATGGCATTTGACTTTGATGGTTACTAACAATTTTACTAAGGGCAAATTGCAATTTAGTTACCTGAATGTTTCAATTGGTTCCTGAATCCGTTTTTCAGCAAATTGGTTACTCCAGTTTGTCATTTAGTTGCAATGTGGTATAAAAATGGATGGATTGTTAGTTTTTTAATGAAATGGATGGAAAATCTAACAAGTTTCTTTTATAATTGCAAAGTGCACCCTCCAACTCCACTTATTCACATTTTTACCCCATAATAAAAAATTTGTAACATCTAAAGACATTAATTAATAAACCTACAAATTCTAATTGTTTGTTTCAGAAAAACTTGAGCAAAATAATAATAATAATAATAATAATAAAAAAAAAAAAAAAAAAATCTTCTCGCTCTCACTTAAAAAACATTGGGCATTTTCTTAAGTATATTATGCATTGTCCGGAAACAGTAAATTGACAAAAATTGCGCCGACAAGCCACAATTTCTTGTGCAAAAACGTTTCTCCAGCCATCAATTTTTTGATTAGAAATGACAAAGAGATCATGAAGGCAAGCACTACCAAACCCACTTGGATGGAGCAGAGAGAAAACAGTGGTCGCGAGAAGGGGGAGAAGGAACGTGGGTGGAGAGATCGCCATTTTTGGTGGTTTCCTTTGTTTTTCGACGGGCCAAAACACTGTTCCGCTCTGGATATTATATTTTATAATTTTAGTTAAATAAAATTAGTATTTTTATGAATGATATGTATTTGTCATAAGTTTAAATAAAATTATTATTTTTATGATAGATATCATAATTTTTATAATTTTGATGTAATAAATAAAATGAAAATGACTGAAACACTAATCTTTGGACATATGCATGCAAATTATGTTAGTTTTTAAACATTCGTTAGGAGTTAGGGGGTGAAGTGGGAAAATTTAAATTGTAGGGTTAACCATTGCAATGTTGAAAGAAGCTCGTTAGGTTTTTCATCCACTTTTGTTAGTTTTTAAACGATCCCCATTTTTATACCACATTGCAACTAAATGACAAACTGGAGTAACCAATTTGCTGAAAAACGGATTCAGGAACCAATCGAAACATTGTGTAAAACTCAGGTAACTAAATTGCAATTTGCCCCTTTACTAAAATGGAAAGATAGATAAAGACACTAATAATGTTTGGTCAAAGTTTACTTGTTTTACAACTGAAAATAAATAAAACTATCAAATGGAGGATTTGTATGGAACATGCACGAGTATCACAATGGAATACATCAAAGACATTATTAAGAACTGGTGAAACCTTAGTAATGCATCTTTCACAACGCTGGTTCCCCCATGGCCCCTCATCATTTATTTAGGTCGATATTGAGCAAAGTTTCATCTCTTCATTATCCAAGTCAGTCGACCCAAATGTACACTGACCCGAAAAAGGAGGTGTAGGAAATTACAACAAAAAGAGGGTAGGTGGAAGACAAATTAAATTACATCTGCTGCTTCAACATTGTAACCTGTATATAGGGTTTATTGAAAGAACAAAAAAAAAACAAGGAGATCAGATTTTAGACAGAGAAACCAGATGGGAGCTCATGTCTTGAATTTCTGACTCAACTTCTCAACTCCGTCCCGACAGTCCCCTACAACTCTTTTTGCACCTTCCTTAACAGCTGTGCTCAACTTGGTGGAGCTTTCCTGCAAGCCTTCCAAAGAGCTGCCGGTTCTTGAAATGGCACAATCTTTTACTTCTCCAGCCCGCCTGCTTGCCTTGACCACCCATTCCTTCAATAGAGATATGAACAAGAGTATTTTCTTTATGACTTTATCAATCGTCTCTCTTGATTTCCCTCTCACGTCAGCTGCCATTGCTTTGAGCTTGTCCACCAAGTTCTCAGACCTGCTGACAGTTTTCTCGAGTGAGGAGGACTGATCCCCAGCATTGACCCATGTAACCCCAGAAGCATTTGCCTCTTCAAGGAGGTCATTATCTACGATAACCTTAAGGCCTCGGCTCTCCCACCGGTCCCTAGCTTCCTCCAACACTTTTGCATGCTCTCTTGCTCTTTTTGCCTCGTCTTCAGCCCAAGCCCTTCATGAAAAGATCGATTCAGTTTATAATTTGAACAACATAAATAGGAAGGCAGATGAATTTTAATGTGATTTTGCAGGATAGCATTTAGGCACAATGAAACTCCATTTTAATGGAGATACCGAAAGATAATGGACCAGTGGACCCAACTTGTAATCTTTATGATAAGTTCACATCTCTGTCATATACCAAACCACACTAATCCACCCACGCAAATAAAAGAGGAAAACATTATAAGAATAGGCAAACACAACAATTGTAAATGAGTCGACTAAAAGCTTCCATACCCTTCAATTAGTTCCACTCATCTGCCCCTCAAATACCAGATACACATACACACAAGTCACAGATATCGCACAAGCATATAAGATAATGACAGAATGATCTGTTAAAGAGGCCACAAGAAACAAAGGATCCTGAATACTGCATACTACAAACATTATGCGATTTTCACGTCACTATCATATATGATGATGCAGTTAAGGTTTATCAGATCACCACAATAGATACTGATTACCTCCGATTTTAACTTCGATTTGCATGGCTTTTAATGCTGGCAAGGTATGAGCAAGGATTACTGAATGCAAAGCATTGCCTTCTTAACAAAATAGGGTAAGATTTGTGCAGGCAACTTCAGGAATAAAAGAGTGTACCTGGCCATGGACAAGGCTTTTCGCTCAACCTCCAACTCATACTGTAATCGGGCTATCTCCTGATTCTCAGTTTCTGCATCTTGCCTAAGCTTAGAAATCCTTTCTTTTTCATATGATATCTCCACCTTGTTGCTCAAAAGGCTCTGCAACTGTTCTTCCACTTCACGCCTTAACCGTGAAAGAACTTCCATTTCTGAATCAATAGCAGCGCGCTCTTTCAATAGTGCAACATTTTCTTCCTCTCGCTCAGCTCTTAACATTTCCAATTCTCGCTTTGTCTGTTCGGCCAATTGTTCCACAGCATTAATCTTTTCCTTTTCAATATATAGCTCTTTCTCAAAATTGGCATTGATATCCTTCTCAACTTGGTCTACCAAGGCACTGTGTGCAGCAACAGCCTTTTCTGCTACGGACTCTGCTTCAATACGTGCAAGCTCCTCACCAACAATGTCAGAAGCCTCGCCTGTCGCAAGAGCAATAGCAGCTTGGGCTTTTGTCACTGGCTTATCTGGCTGGAATAGCCTTGTGAAGCCTATCATAGAATCAACTAGTATTTCAGTTTCAAGCACAACAGTATACTCCCTCCGTCCCAAATTGATAGTCCCTTTTGACATTATAAACATTTTAAGGTTACATTATATGTTTCGGAATTTCAGCGATTTTGAAGCCTTATTTTGGAATGAGACCAACTTTCAGGGACATAAAAAAGGGGAAATGGGACTATCATTTTGGGATGGAGGGAGTTTTATGTAGGAAGTGGTTGCAGGAGAGTATAACTAACCAAATGCAAGGGCTACTATTCCATTTTCTCCTGCTGACAAATCGGCCACGAGTGCAGGCCAAGCATCTGGATTAATCTTGTCGATATCTATGAAACCAGAAACTTGTTGAATGATCTGACCCCAGGTGCAACATTAGGTAGATGTTAATATACAGGTTAATGCTGCACAGAAATGAAAGCCGACAAGAAATACAATAACATTAAGTCTCCAAATGATTTAACCTTTCTGTCAGATACTGGAAGCTGTCTTTTCTCTAGAGACATCTTCCAACTCACAAGGTCCTGCCGAGAAACCGGGCTGCAGAAGGAGATTTAGTTAAAAGGATTTAATTGGAAAAGATGAAACATTGTTGACAAGTTACAGTGATCCCAAATAAATCACCCTGGTATGTTCAACTGACTGTAATTAATGCCACATATAACGAATTTTAAATGAAAGGAGATGGGACTAAAACATGCTGAAACTGTTACAGATATACACAGCAGAAAATGTAAAGACACTAACATGCAAAGGGAGACAAATGAAAAACTAGAATGGTTGCTCACAGAAACTTGAAGGAGTTTTTGGTTGTCAAATTGACAAGTAACATGCAATAGTAGCATTAATCTACCTTTCAGGAGAGAAGAAAAGCGAACTCTCGTCCTGATCTAAAGAATGATTCATGTCGCGTCTTGAAAGCTTGCTGGCAATAAGTCCTGCTTCCGCCAGGCCTGAAGACACAACTCTTTAGAAAACCAATGCAACAAAATAAACAATATAAACGAGGAAACATTTCTCTAAATACATGAATTCTGAATTTTTAACTACCAAAATACACCAAAAACTTTGATAATCACCTTGGATAGAAGAGAAATCAGGATCCTCAGGTGTAATATCATCAAAAGCAAGTTCAGTGACGTTCTCAATATACATTGCAGGGTAAACTTTTGAAAGAGTGTTCCTGCAAGACGAAAGCTACTGAATGTTGTATATGTGTGATACCCATGTGGTTACGATTTCTTGTATGTGTGTGTGTGTAACAAGATAGATATGTATACCTTGAAAGAGCACTACTGGCTAAAACCAACCAGCGAGCATATTCGCGACGAGTACATAAATCACCAGGTTGAACGTCACTTTCAATAACCTGAAAACAACATTCTTGCGGATT
This sequence comes from Campanula takesimana, assembly GCA_026119855.1. NCBI lineage: Eukaryota > Viridiplantae > Streptophyta > Magnoliopsida > Asterales > Campanulaceae > Campanula > Campanula takesimana. The sequence goes on along the minus strand of JAOWBW010000642.1, from coordinate 705,446 downwards.
TAATAATCTAGAGTCCTCAGGAAGTGAGAAGTTGAAAATGTTCATCAAACTGTCTGGCTGGTATAATTAATACTCCCTCCGTCCCAGACTAAGGTTCTACTTTCCTTTTTGGTTTGTCCCAAACTAAAGTTCTTAGTTTGCTTTATTACTTAAAATGGACAATAGGACTTGTCATTCTCACAACAAAAACTCTCTACCCACTTTCTCTCTCCTACTTTCTCCTACTTTACTTTTCGTACTCACAGCATTTAATTTTTCTTAATCTCCGTGTAAGTCAAACTAGGAACCTTAATCCGGGAGGGAGTAAAAACACCATTTGGTTACTCAATAAGGGTTAAATGACAGATAACTTAATCAAAACTACAATATGCCAGCTGGTTTTATCTTCAACGCTGCACCTTTACTTCAGACATGTGAGGCTGAAGGGGGAGGGGGAGAGAAGAACGTAAACGACAACAGCCAACAGCCGTTCTCTCTTCTCGAGGACTTGGGGACTTTTTATTGGATTTTAGACTTTACTTACATTTGGCCCTGCCGTCATTCTTACTATTTCTTTATTTATTACAAAGATGTCCTAAACCCAAAAGGAAAGCCAAATGCATCCAAGTTCATTTTGGAGTACGAAAGAAAATTAGATGATTCATCTAATGACTGGAAGGGGAGTAATATTCATAGTCAGGGGGGGGAGTGGAAAGATAAGCTTATTTAACTAGAAAGATATGTCTGCTGGACCGCTACTTCAGTCACTTCTACTGTTCCTCGATATCCTTTGTGAATGAACTAAACAAAAACATACTAGTCCATCCTCATCAACAATATAACATAGACAAAAGACCATTTATTCTCACCTTAGTATTTAAATTCATGTTTTGTTGTCATGGTCAATACAATCATCTATTCTGAAGTTTAGACCAAAAGAAAAGAAGGGATGGAAATAGGGGGGGGGGGGGGGAAGTGGAGCATCATATTGACACAAAAAACTTGTAAATGCCAACTTTTGCTATTATGGAGTCAAATTGCTGAAGGCACAAGAGTAAATTACCTTTAACACCTGCAAAGCTGCTAGTGCCTGTCCCTGAACTTGATCAACAACTGCAGGAACCAAAACCTTGCCAGGAAGAGCCTGAAGAGCTGGAGAAACTACAGATGGAGCAGGTATGCTTGCAGAAGAGGAAGCGTTTCCAAGATTCAACGAGCCAAAAAATGCGGTGCTCCTAGTGTCATCCGCATAAACATTATCATTTTGTTCAATAGCAAATGGATACGCTAATGCTGACACCGAATTTGTGCTGGGTAGTTCACCCCCATTCAAATCCTGGGATGAAACCTCTTGTACTTTCCCAAGGTCCAAAGTTTCATTCCCTGCAAATGAGCCTACAGCCTCCAAACCATCTATATTATTGGTCTGGGGCTCTAAGACAGCTTCTATCTGGGAGCTGACAGAGACTTCAAAAGCGACAGGCTCACTGAGCGCATCAGGACTGAAACCCAAAGATGGATCTAATGAATTGTTGGAATTTTCTGACTCAATGGATGCAGGCAGTTCCTCCTGGTAATCAGGACTACGATTTTTTGGATTTATATCTGAAGAGAAGGAACTTGTAGCTTTGACATCATTAGGACCCTCTTTGGGCTCAGTACTTAAATCAACATTTTCAGTAAGAAGGCTGTCATCCAAATTACCAAAGCTGGCAGCATCTGGACCACCATGGACCTCAGATTCAGGCACTTTTCGTGCTTCTAAACGATTAACTTGAAAATCATCTGTTACAAGTTCCTTTTCTGGGTAATTTTGAGTTGAAGAATTGTTTATTGCCTCCTCATTATTGGACGAGTACCCTTCATCGGTATCACGATTGACTGTATTTTCAGCGACCACTTCTTTATTTTCCGCATTTGAAGAAACATCCTTATCTATACCCGTCTCGTTTTCCTGACCACTGCTGCCTGGTATTGCATTATTACCTTCATTTTCTTCCACTTCAATAGTATCCTTCTGGTCCGCAGAGACCAATGCCTCTTCTTGCTGTGTTGTCAATGGCTCCATATTTTGTTTAGGACCTATATAAGCCAATATTGTATTGACAAAAGTTACTGAATGCCGGCAAGAATTTGAATTATCTACTCCCAGGTTTGCAGTACGAGACTTTTGTGGAGAATAGGCACATAAATATCATAAAAAGGAGATGTTTCTTAATTCATAAATTTCTAAACACCTACACCTCAATAAGATGAGAGAGAGAGAAATCTGTAATGGAGAAAGGCTCTTACCGGAGGCCCTACTGCTTATTGAAAATGCTGCAAAAGTAAGTCCAGCAACAAGAATAACCCCAGCTACTCCAGCTCCTACTATCCCTGAAAGTGAACTACTTCAGAAGTGTTATTAGTTGACAAGAGAACCAATCACAGAATCAACGAATTAGTAGCAAAGAGCAATAAAAGGCTGATATATAAACTGAGACTGGAGCTGGAACAACTACATGAAAATACATAATGTTCTAATCCAGATCTCCAGAGTCCAGTCAAGAGCATTGAACTTGATAACGAGTTTACATTAGAAACTGACAGTTTTTATTTATCACCATAACAAAACTGATTTCGCCAAGTCACAAAGATGAGAAATTGACTGCATCTACCTTTTCTCAGCTCAAAAACAGAAACCATCTAATTTTAAATGCATTAGCAGTGAAATTAGGAAACTTTCTGGCACAACAGCCTATATAACCATATGAAGTCACAAACGAAAACAGTAGAATATTGAAGATGAGCAAACCAACCTAGTGAAAGTGGTTACCCTCTATAAAAATGAAAACAATGGAAGTTTGATCATTCATCAACAAAAGCGTAAGCAAAACCATTCAACTTCACTTTGACCAAACAATCCATATATACCAACAAGGGACCTCAATCTAGTATACATACATGATACACAAAATACTTCAACGAGCTTCACAGGGTTATCAGTGTTTGTTTTTTTTTTTTTTTTCAGTAAATAAGTAACACTACTAATGAATGCAACATAAATGTCTAAATTCAAACTGAATCGGCAGATGAAAACAATGCTTGCAAATCCAAATAATCATCAACAAAAGAAACTGTAATGGAGGGAGCCTTGTGCGGTAACCTTGTGCGGTAGGGTGTGCGGTAGGAGGAAGGGGGGAACTGCGGTAGGAGGAAGGAGTATAATAATGCGGTAGGTAGAAGGTGTATGGTGCGGTCAAGGTAGAAGAGTGCGGTCAACAGAAAAGGGAAGGGATACGCGGTCAGTGGAAGAAGTATTAGAAGTGTTGATTGAGGTAGAGTTAAATGTGGTAGTTAGTATGGTCAAGTAGTGGCAAAGTCAAGACGGAGGGTCTTAGTGGTAATTTCGTCAATTGACCATGTGAGAGTCTCGTGAGGTTGTTGAGAGCACATGGCCACGTGGACACGTGAGGCGGTTATCTCCAACAACTTGCACATGGGCTTCCCTATAAAAGAGGCACAAGAGGCGTGAATCAGAGTGTGGATGATATTGCTATTTCTCTTTCTCCTTAGTTTAGCCATAGCTGAGTTTAGTTAGTATTTCCTTTATAGTTTAGCTAGTAGTTGATTATCTAGCTTATTTCTCTATTTTCGTTGTAGTTGAAGTTCAATCAATAGAGTTTGATTCCATTTTCCATTTTCGCAATTGTATTTGGATCGCATCTGTTACAAATTGGTATCAGAGCAGTCGATCCCCGGCTGCTTCTGCATACTCTGATAATCATGGCGGAAACAAGGTGGGCGGAATTGCATAGGCGATTGGAAGGGAGTGATAAACACATGGAGGAATTGGGTGTGAAGACGGGAGGAATCGAAAGGAAGCTTGATGCATTTGAAGGTAACATGGCGGAGATGGGGAATAGCATCTTGGATCTCAAATCTGAGATGGGAGGTATGAGGTCTATGCTGGAGAAGATCTGCTCACAGATGGACAATGGGAAGAGGCCGATGGACGAAACAAATCAAGGAGATGGAGGTACTTCCAGCAGAGGTACGGGTAATACAGATTCAGATACTAGGTATACTCATACTCAGAACTTCAATCATTTTTCTTCCACACCAAATACCCATGCTACACCTCCAGGTTTCACCACTCACATGCCTCAACCTCAACCTCCTACCCAGCCCAACCATTATCAACCACCATATTCACCCCAACCAAATCATCAACCCAATCCAATACCACCACCACCACAACCAAATCTAAACCAACCCAATTTTGCTTTTCAACAAAACCAAAACCAACACCCTTACCAACCATTTATACCAAACCAGAACCAATTCAATGCTTATATGACCACACCAAATTTCATTCCCCAGAATTGGAATGGCCCTTGGAATGCCAAACCCCCAAAAATGGATTTCCCTAGATTTGATGGGTCTGATCCAAGGGGATGGGCCATTAAGTGTGACCAATTCTTTGAATTCAATCCCATGGAGGATCTGAGGAAGGCTAAGTATGCTTCCACTCACTTTGAAGGAAGGGCGAGTCATTGGTACCAGTTTTACCAAGTGGAGAAGGGGTTAATTCCATGGATGATGTTTGTTAACGATGTAATATCCAAGTTTGGTCAAAGGATTCATAAGAATCCCCAGGCTGAATTCAATAAACTCACTCAAACCACTTCTGTTGATGCTTATATAGATGAGTTTGAGGAGCTCAAAGCCTTGGTGGGCATGAAACAAAGGGGTTTAGGTGATGAATATTACTTATCTAGCTTTTGGAGTGGGCTAAAGGAGGAGATCAAAGGTCCAGTGTATATGTCCAAACCCACATGCTTAGAGGAAGCCATGGAGTTGGCTAGACAAGCTGAGCAGAACCTCAAGGCCCATAAGCCCAAACCATATACAACCCTACCTAAAACCTACCAAACCCATCAGTTTACCAAACCACCCCAACCCATGACTCATACCCAATCTTATTCCAAGCCCAACCCAAATATCAAAACCCTCACCAGTTTCGAAATTAATGAAAGGAGGAAGAAGGGTCTCTGTTTTCATTGTGATGAGAAATTCACTAGGGGTCACACTTGCAAAACCAAACTATATATGTTATATGGGGAAGAATGGGAGGAAGATGAAGTGTGTGAGGAGGAAGAAATACAAGAAGAAGAGGGAGAGGGTCAGATATCAGTATTGGCCTTGAATGGGATGGCCACTCATAATACTATCAAAGTACAAGGGAAGGTAAACAAACAGGTGGTTACCATTCTTATTGATAGTGGGGCCACCCACAATTTTATTGATCCTGGCACAGCAGCAAAGTTGAGAAGTGATGTAGTACAAACTGTACCACTCAATGTGACCGTGGCTGATGGGAATAGACTATCAAGTGATTCTATTTGCAGTGACTTCAGTTGGGATATGCAAGGGCATAAGTTTCAAGCAAATATGAGGGTACTACCCTTGGGGGGATGTGATATTGTGTTAGGAGTGGAGTGGTTGAAATGTTATAGTCCTGTGACTCTGGACTATAATAAGATGGAGATTACCTTGCAGGTAGGTAAGAAAAAGATCACACTCAAGGGGACTGGAGAAGAAGGTTCATTGAGATTACTTAGTGGTAAGGGACTAAGTAAACTCATAAAGAAAACTAAGGAAGGCTTGGTGGGTTACTTGTTTTACATGAGTGGTGATGAGAAAAATGGCAAGGTGGATATCCCTATAGAGATGGTCATACAATCGTACCAAGATGTGTTTGGGAACCCAGTGGGATTACCTCCTCCTAGAAGACAAGATCATAGAATTCCTTTAAAGGAAGGAAGCTTGCCTAGCTGTCAAAGACCTTATAGAGTCCCACACTTTCAAAAGAATGAGATAGAGAAGCAAGTCAAGGAGATGCTGGAGAGTGGGATCATTCAATATAGCAAAAGCCCTTTTGCTGCACCTGTTCTCTTGGTTTTGAAAAAAGATGGATCATGGAGGCTTTGTATTGACTACAGAAAACTCAATGAGATGACAGTGAAAGACAAGTTCCCCATACCAATCATAGAAGAGCTTTTGGATGAGCTACATGGGGCAAGATGGTATTCTAAGCTTGATTTGCGGTCGGGTTATCACCAGATTAGAGTTGCCCCAGAGGACATCTCCAAGACGGCATTTAGAACTCATCACGGCCACTTTGAGTTCAAGGTTATGCCATTTGGACTTACAAATGCCCCTGCTTCTTTTCAAGCTTTGATGAATGAGGTTTTTGAACCATTACTCAGGAAAGGAGTCTTGGTCTTCTTTGATGACATTCTTGTATATAGCAACACTATGGAAGAACATATTCATCTTCTCCAACAAGTATTAGAGTTAATGAGACAACATAAGTTGTATGCTAAGCTGAGTAAGTGCTCTTTTGCTCAACCGCAGTTGGAGTACTTGGGCCACATTATTTCTGGGGCAGGTGTATCTGCCGATCCACAGAAGATTGAAGCAATGAAACAATGGCCTACTCCTACTAATGTCAAGCAACTAAGGGGTTTCTTGGGGTTGACCGGATACTACAGGAGATTTGTCAAGGGCTATGGAGAAATTAGCAAACCTTTAACCCAATTGTTGAAGAAGAACTCTTTTGCATGGAATGAGGATGCTCAATCTTCCTTTGAATTACTCAAAGAGGCAATGTCTACCACTCCGGTGCTAGCAACTCCTAACTTTGACCTTCCATTCATTATTGAAACCGATGCTAGTAATTGTGGCATTGGAGTGGTCCTTATGCAGCAAGGAAGACCCATTGCTTACCTCAGTAAGGGGTTGAGTGCTAAGACTCAAGCATTATCTACCTATGAAAAGGAGTTACTTGCCGTGATGATGGCGGTCAGCAAGTGGAGATCGTATGTTCAGGGGAAGCACTTTATAATCAAAACAGACCACCAAAGCATCAAGTATTTTATGGAGCAAAGACTTTCCACCCTCTTACAACAAAAGTGGTTAGCCAAACTCATGGGTCTAGACTATGAAATTGTTTACAAAAAGGGAGTGGAAAATAAGGTTGCTGATGCATTGTCTCGAATGAATGAAACCAATGGAGAGCTCAAAGAGATTACGGTTTCTTATCCTAGTTGGATTGAGGAAGTGATGGCAAGTTATGATGGAGATCCTGATGTGGTAGACTATGTAGCTCAAGCTACCGTGGCTGCTCCAAATAATCAAGGATGGAGTTTTTCTAAGGGATTATTGAAGTGGAATGGAAAGATCTATGTGGGTAATCAGAAGGGGCTGAGAGAAAGAATCATCAAGGAGTTACATGAAGGTACTTATGGAGGACACTCAGGTAGAGATGCAACTTGTGGTAGAGTACAAGCCTACTTCCATTGGCCTGGTGTTAGAGAAGAGGTGAAAATTTGGGTGAAGGAGTGTGACAATTGCCAAAGAAACAAAACGGAGAATTTGCATTACCCCGGCTTGTTACAACCCTTATCTATTCCAAGTCAGGTATGGGAAGATATCTCAATGGACTTCGTAGAAGGGTTGCCTAAATCTGGTGGTAAAGAGGTGATATGGGTAGTGGTTGATAGATTGACAAAATATAGTCATTTTGTGGCTCTTGCTCATCCATTCAATGCTTTACAGTTAGCTGAATCTTTCTTGGAGCATATTTACAAGTTGCATGGTCTCCCAAAATCTATTGTTAGTGATAGAGACAGACTATTCCTTAGTCAATTTTGGCATGAGCTTTTTCATCTCACTGGCACACAACTCCACCATAGTACTGCTTATCACCCTCAGAGTGACGGACAAACTGAAAGGGTTAATAGATGTTTGGAAGCCTACTTAAGGGCTATGACTGGGCAGAGACCAAGAGAATGGCTCAAATGGTTACCTCTAGCTGAGTGGTGGTATAATACAACCATTCACTCCTCTATAGGAATGAGCCCTTATCAAGCTTTATATGGTTGCTCTCCACGGCATATGATTCTTCCAACTGATAAAGAACCAACAGTTGAGGCAGTGGGAAAGTTTCTTAAGGAACGAGAAACCTTGAATGGCATTCTGAAGGAGAGCTTGGCTAAAGCTCAAAACAGGTACAAGGTGTACGCTGATAGAAATAGAACAGAGAGGGAGTTTAATGTGGGAGACATGGTTTTCTTAAAGTTGCAGCCATATAGGCAAAGTTCAGTGGTGTTAAGGGGAAATCAAAAGTTGGCTGCTAAATATTTTGGCCCCTACAAGATCCTTGAAAAAATGGGAAAGGCTGCTTATAAGTTGGATCTTCCTCAAGGGTCTCAAATCCATCCTGTTTTTCATGTTTCTCTACTGAAGAAAAAAGTGGGTCACAAGGCTTCAGTTTCTACCTCATTACCAAAGGCTAATACTGAAGGCAAGTTGTTGGTACAACCCTTGCTATTGAAAGATAGGAGAATGATCAAGCGGGGCAATAAAGCTGTGCCACAACTGTTAATTCAGTGGTCCAATGCACCTGAGGAAGATTCAACATGGGAGGACGCGGCTATAATTGATGCTCAATTTCCTAACTTCTTACCTTGAGGACAAGGTAAATTTAAGGAGAGTGGATTGTAATGGAGGGAGCCTTGTGCGGTAACCTTGTGCGGTAGGGTGTGCGGTAGGAGGAAGGGGGGAACTGCGGTAGGAGGAAGGAGTATAATAATGCGGTAGGTAGAAGGTGTATGGTGCGGTCAAGGTAGAAGAGTGCGGTCAACAGAAAAGGGAAGGGATACGCGGTCAGTGGAAGAAGTATTAGAAGTGTTGATTGAGGTAGAGTTAAATGTGGTAGTTAGTATGGTCAAGTAGTGGCAAAGTCAAGACGGAGGGTCTTAGTGGTAATTTCGTCAATTGACCATGTGAGAGTCTCGTGAGGTTGTTGAGAGCACATGGCCACGTGGACACGTGAGGCGGTTATCTCCAACAACTTGCACATGGGCTTCCCTATAAAAGAGGCACAAGAGGCGTGAATCAGAGTGTGGATGATATTGCTATTTCTCTTTCTCCTTAGTTTAGCCATAGCTGAGTTTAGTTAGTATTTCCTTCATAGTTTAGCTAGTAGTTGATTATCTAGCTTATTTCTCTATTTTCGTTGTAGTTGAAGTTCAATCAATAGAGTTTGATTCCATTTTCCATTTTCGCAATTGTATTTGGATCGCATCTGTTACAGAAACACAATCTCTCCCTTACCTCCAGGCCATTGTTTCTGCTTCGGCTCACTCGACTCTTCTTCACCGCCATTGGCACCAGACCACCCGGAAAAAGCATCAGCCGGAGAGCTCGAATCCGTTCGCCCCAACTCTCCCACATTACCACTTTCACCATCGCTACCAACAGCGAAAACCCTAACTTGACGACTCAGCTTCTGAACACGAAACGGTACTAACACCGGCGGATATTTCCGACAACTGAAAGCTAATCGGAGCTGACTAGAGCTAGAACACGATGTCTGTGCCGTCACACAAGCCATCTTTGAAGATAATTGGAGACTTGACGAGGTGAATTGAGCAAATTCTAGGGTTTTCGAAAATCGACTGTGTAGAATTTGTGTAGTTAATTTCAAGGGTTTATGATTGCCTTTCTCTCTCTAACCGTCGACTTTGCTCTCCGGTTATGCAATCCATTTCTGCTTGTCCGTCTTTTCTTTTTATCTTTTCTTTTTTTGTTTTTTTTTTTCACTTTACCTTATCTCTCCGACTAACGGAATAAAACAGAAAAGATATTTTAATTTTGATTTTTTATGGTCATCAGGAATTAACTTTGATCAATCATTGGTGACGATCTAATTATTTTAAAAAAATTCTAAAATTTGTAATTGATAAACCATTAAGTGATTTATCAATATCAATTTTTAGAATTTCATTGTGATCATTAAATTAATACTAATATTTTGTCAAAGTTTATTTTTGTTAACTATAAAAAATTAAAATGAGACTATTTTTTTTGGACAGAGGAGTATCAATTACCTCAAGTCACTACTACATGAATGACTGATTATATCCACTCTTTGTAATAAATGCCATCTGTGTCAAAGAGAAAGAGAGTCTACCAAAACCAAATCTTTGTTCAATTGCAATTAAATAAATTCAATTACATACATATATACGCATTTGAAAATTGGTTCTTAATATTGTATTTTTTGTAACTCAGTTCTCAATATGAGCATATTATTGCAATGTAGTGTAAAAATGGGTTGAATAACCAAAATATTTAACATAATTATATTTTTTTTGAATTAATGCAATGTACTACTACTATTTAGTGTCATCTTAATCAATACTAAAATTCGTTACAAATAATGTAATTTTATATTCATGCAACATACTTTATAATTTTAAAACAAACAATCAACCCCATTGCATTACTTGTAAAGTTATAAGAAAATACATTGCATTAAGATATAATTAAATAGTACATTTAAAGTAAAGATTTTGAAAAAATAAATAAATACTCCATCTGTCTCTAAATGAGTGTCCAAATTTCATTTTAAGGGAAATCTGAAAATCTCAACTTTTTGTACAATTTGGTGGCAAAGATTCATATATAATCTTGCAATCTTCTTTGCAAACATTTATTTTTGCAAGTATAAAGAGACCGGTGAAAAAAAATTCGAAACAAAACATTTATAGACAAAGTTATGTTAGAAAAAGACACTCATTTTGGGACAAAGATTTTCTAAAAATTGACACTCATTTTGAGACAGAGGGAGTAGTACATTCTCTTTATTAAAATCGAAAGTAAACTTGATAATTATTCCGTGTAAAAATTGACAAAATGTTGAAAATCAATGGTTACAATTTTGAAACCAATTTATAATGTGTGCAAAGGTAGACGTGTCCAATAATTTAACGGAACCGGCTAACCGGCGGTTGGTCAACCGGTCAAAACCGGGCAACCGGCTAACCGGCCAACCGTTTCGGATGTCAACCGGGAATTGCCGGTCCGGTTAAGGTTGGGATTTTTGTAAACCGGTTAACCTGCGGTTATAACCGTCGGTTAGGTTAACCGGTTGAACCGCCGGTTAACCGGCTAACGGTCAGTTTTTCCAGTATTTACAGTCAGTTTTTTAACGGTTTCAGTTAGTTTATCAGTTTTCAGTCAGTTTATTCTAGTTTCCAGTCAGTTTTTTGACATTTTTCAGTTAAATTTCCAGATTTCAGTCAGTTTTTTAACGGTTCCAGTTAGTTTGTCAGTTTTCAGTCAGTTTATTACAGTTTTCAGTCAGTTTTTTGACATTTTTCAGTTAAATTTCCAGATTTCAGTCAGTTTTTTGTCATTTTTCGGTTTAAAAAAAAAAAGAAGGAAAACGGCAGACGGTTTAACCGCCTAACCTTAACCGTTAGAGCCGGTTAGCCGGTCCGGTTACGGTTAGACCACCGGCACTTTTCCAACCGCCGGTTATAACCGGCTAACCGGCATGGACACGTCTAGAAAAGTGCAATAATTGATTTGTAATTTTTTATAGGAAAAATTTCTCAAAAGTCCTCTAGTTAAAAAAAATTTCTTAAACAGGACAAACATTTTAGTTTATTTCTCTCGGGTCCACAAGATGGAATGTTTATTTCTATTAAGTCCCAGATTTTTTTTAATGATATACTTTAGTTCCAAAACTACCCTTCCCACTCAAAAATTATTTCTCTCTGTCGTCACCCACACTCTCTCTCTCTCTCTCTCTACTCCTCTGGCAAACACCCATCTCTCAACCCCCCCCCCCAACTCTCTCTCTCTCTAAAGCCCATCCCCCTTCCCTCCGACGATCTCGCCGGCGAATCCTCCGGCGAGCCCTTCTCCAGATCTGGTCATCTATAAGCCTCTATCACCGCCGGCTCCCCTCTTCCGGCCAAATCACGATAAACGCAATCATTATCCTCCGCCGCTGAATGCATTTCCAAAAAAAAAATTGCTAGTTCACACCATTTTCCCCATAACCGAAAATAGGGCACAACTAAGAAACTAAAAATTCAAAAATTGAGAAACTAATTAATTTTGGTTCAATAGAAGAATCGGTGCTTGTTAGTGCAGGCTCAACAGAGTTTGAAATCTCGAAGAACAAAATGATTTTAGGGCTAATTAAGAATTGAAAATCTCAAATCTAAGCTCCCATGCACTATTTCTGCCGATGTTCGTCTTCTTCTTCTTATTCTCCATCTTCTTACTCTTCTTGATGGAGATGAATACCCATGTGAGTTTTGATTTGGAGAAGAAATATGCATTGAATTGAAAATGTTTTTGGGTTTGATCTGGGTAGAGGAAGAGAGGGAGGTTGAAGAACAAAGATTTTTGTTGTTTTGAATAATAAAGGAATTAAAATGTGTAACAAAAAGTGTAACAAAAAGTGTGAAAATTTATTATAAATGGGAGGTTGAGGATTGAAGAAGTGTAGGGACTGTTTGGAGTTCTTGGTATTGAATGAGGTCACACACGAAAAGGGTGTGTATTATTCTGTGTGTATTTGGAAGTCAAGTTGGAGTGATGATTGGATTTACAGTCTGAATTGTGAAATGGCTTTTCCTCTTACTATTGCCCAGATTTTGGAATGTGTTTGTGGTTAGTTGTATTAGAGAAATTTAGGGCTGGCATGGTTGGTATACCGACTGTTTTTTCCATGTACCGTGTACCAACCAATATAAAGTTGGTACATGAAAATGAGTACCAGTACCAACCGTCAAAGTCGGTATACCAATTTCTTTGGTATGGTTGGTACTCGGTTGGTACGGTTGGTAGTGCATCTTTGCCAAATATAAATTGACTTCAAATTAAAAAAAAATCAAAATACTAATCAAATGTTTTTTCGAGGTCTTGAGAATTACATGTCATATGAATATCAATTTTATTTTTCACTACATCTTTAGACTTTGACTATCATTTAATCTCAACTATTGTCACCGTGCCATTGGCACGGGGTAAGAGTACTAGTATATATATATATATATATATATATATATATATATATATATATGTATGTATGTATATATATGTGTGTATGTATATATATATATATATATATGAATGTTTAAATTTTATTTTATAAAGCATTCTGAAATTTGTAACATTTTATACAATATAATGACAAAGATTCATAAATACGTATTCTTGTTATTTACTTTCAAAATATTTAATTTTTCAAACATAAAGAAACTAATAAAAATAAATTAGTAAAAACATTTAAGAACAAAGTTTCCAAAAAAAATCATTTCTTTTGGAATAAATTTTTCTTAAAAATTTAAATGAACATTCATTTAAATCTGGAGGGAGTCAAATTCAAGCAAGGGATGTAAACTTATTTCAAGTGCCTTTTGCTGGTTGAAATAATAATCAAATTGGGAATTAAAGATGATTATTCAACTGAAAAAGAGTATTAAAGTGTAGTTGAATATTCTGAGCTTGAGGTCTAGACAATTATGATGAAGATCTAAAAACAAAAATAGATTTGGATTTGTGCCATTGGCCATCTCTAATTGAGATTTGTGTTTCAGATTATTATTTTCAACCAAGACTTGATTTTTTTATTTTCTTTTTAGTGTCTTCATATTTTTTTGTCCTGAGAGACAATTTACAGTAGCATTTTTGGCTTTGAGAGTTAAGTATTAGTGTTTTTATAGGTATGTGACATGTCTCTCAGTGTTTTTTATAGGCATGTGACATGGCTCTCAGTGTTTTTATAGTTCTGCGACATGACTCTCAAAGTTTTTATAGGTATGAGACATGTCTCTTAGTGTTTTTATACGTCTGCGACATGTCTCTCAATGTTTTTAAAGGTCTGCGACACGTCTCTCAGTCTTTTAATAGGCATGTGACTTGCGCCTCAGTGTTTTATAGGTTTGAGACATGGCTCTCTGTGTTTTATTGGTATGCGACATGGCTCTCAGTGTTTTTATAGGTATGTGACTTGTGTCTCAATGTTTTTATAGGTCTGAGACATGGATATCAATGTTTTTATTGGTCTACGACATGGATCTCAGTGTTTTAACAGGTGTAAGACATGGCTATAGGTATGTGACATGCCTCTTAGTGTTTTTTATAGATATGTGACATGGCTCTCAGTGTTTTTATAGGTATGTGACATGTCTCTCAGTATTTTATAGGTCTGCGACATGTCTCTCAGTGTTTTTATAGGTATGCGACATGTTTCTCAGTATTTTATAGGTCTGCGACACGTTTCTCAGTGTTTTATAGGTTGCGACATATTCTCAGTGTTTTATAGGTCTGCGATGTTCTCTCAGTGTTTTTATAGGTCTGAGACACGTCTCTCAGTGTTTTGATAGATCTGAGACACGTCTCTCAGTGTTTTGATAGGTTCTGAGATATGTCTCTTCAGTGTTTTTATAGGTCTGAGACACTTGTCTCAGTATTTTATAGGTCTGTGACATAGCTCTCAATGTTTTTATATGTATGTGACATGTATCTCAGTTTTTATAAGTCGGAGACATAACTCTCAATGTTTTTATAGGTTTGAGACATGTATATCAATGTTTTTATTGGTCTACGACATGGCTCTCAGTGTTTTAACAGGTGTAAGACATGGCTATAGGTCTGCGACATGTCTCTTAGTGTTTTTATAGATATGCGACATGGCTCTCAGTATTTTTATAGGTATGTGACTTGTCTCTCACTATTTTTATAGGTCTGCGACATGTCTCTCAGTGTTTTGATAAGTATGTGACATGTCTGTCAGTATTGTTATAGGTCTGCGACACGTTTCTCAGTGTTTTAAAGGTTTGCGAAATAGTTCTAAGTGTTTTTTATACTTATGTGACATGTCTCTCAGTGTTTTTATAGGCCTGCGACACGTCTCTCAATGTTTCTATAGGTATGAGACATGTCTCTCAGTGTTTTTATAGGTTTGAGATATGTCTCTCAGTGTTTTTATAGGTCTGAGACACTTGTCTCAGTATTTTTATAGGTCTGTGACATAGCTCTCAGTGTCTTTATATGTATGTGACATGTATCTTAGTGTTTTGACAAGTCGGAGACATGACTCTAAATGTTTTTATAGGTTTGTGACATGTATCTCGGAGTTTTTATAGGTCTGCGGCATGACTCTCAGTGTTTTTATAGGTTTGTGACATGGCTCTCAATGTTTTTAGAGGTATGTGATATGTTTCTAAGTGTTTTTATGTGTATGTGACATGTCTCTCAGTGTTTTTATAGGTATGTGACGTGGTTCTAAGTGTTTTAATTGGCATGTGACATGGTTCCAAGTGTTTTTATAGGTATGTGATATGGTCCTAAGTGTTTTTATTGTTGTGTGACATGGTTCTAAGTGTTTATAGGTATGTGATATGGTTCTAAGTGTTTTTATAGGTATGTGACATGACTTTCAATGTTTTTATAGGCATGCGACGTGTCTCTATGTGTTTTTATACGTTTATGATATGACTTTTAGTGTTTTTATAGGTTTGAGACATGATTCTCAGTGTTTCTAAGAGTCTGAGACATGAATCTCAGAGCGAGATGAAAATATGACCTGAAAATATGGCCTGGAAAGGGGGAGCACCCTTCTAAGGGCTAGTTAGGGGTATTCTTGGCTATTTTTGTCCCTTGGGTTTTTTAGCAATTAGAAAAATATTGTGTCTTTTTTAAAAATTAAAGTTAGAATGAAGGGCTTTTAAGAAAATGTCCCTTTTTTATATATTACTTCCTCCGACTCGGTTTAAGATTTTTTTAGTTGCTTTATTCCTATACATGGCAAAGTTATGTACAATGTTTTGGGCAATAATGTCCTCATAAAGTTCATTTAATGAAAAAAATATCGTTACTTACCTAATATCTTTTCACTTATAAATAGTATTTGAACAATTATATTATATCATTAACTCCCTACTTTTATTGACCCATTTTTCATAATTCTCATTGATTCCTAATAAACATGCAAAATCAAACTAATAATATTAAACCGGTTTGTATAACACTTATATAATGGTAAAATGTACCGATACTTATTTTTATTTAAAAACACTACACTTACTATGGGACAGAAAAAAAAGGAAGAGAATAGGCAACAATTATTATGGGGTGGATTAGGTAACAAACTGTCATATATTACTATTTAAGTCCTATCCAGATTGGATAAAGCTATCTCAAGTGAAATTTACATTTTCTTTTAACTGCTTTACAAGAGCTGGTAGTTACAGTGCTGGAAGATGAAAATGGGTGCCTCAAACTTGTGTTAAATGTGTCCTCTCCGGGAGGTTCGGGGTGGTGGTTCCTTCCCACAGCTCTTTTAGCTCCCTTCTCATCCACGACACGACAATTATAGGTCCAAGTGTAGATGGCACCTACACAGGAAGCGAAAACAAAATATCATCGAAAAAACATAGGAAAGAAGTTCCTTTATTTAATTTGAACTCGGCAATTCCTCATGGAAACATGTATAAGATTTCTAGGGTACCATGAACGTAATAATGCAGGAAAAGGGAAATAAATACTAATAGGAATACGCAAAAGCTGCTGCTACTTGCACCAATGAAAATGGCCATATTTTAAATTGCTAGTGTTCTGCCCAAGTTCCATAACATTACCAAGCATCTAGTCATATGGATTTTCAGTGTAACATGTTTTCCAGATTCAGGAGGACAATGTCACCAACACAAGTGAAGAAACTGTGTTCTAAGGTAATACAGTATAAATTATTGCTCAAAGTTCATCCAAACTAACAATTAAAAAAAATAATAATGAGAAAACTGCTTTTCTGCCCCTCGTACTGTGGCCCCAACATCAATTTGATACCCGTACTACTAAAATACTAAATGTATGATGCGTACTAGTGTTTTATTAACCATCATTACTAAAGTCAGTAAAATATTTAACTAACCAGTCCTAGTAGGTATTGTTGACCAGGTCAACGCTTACATGGCGGCTTAACGGACAAAACTCACCCTAATCCAGCACACTCCACTCACGTGATCTCCCTTCCACCTAAAAGATCTGGAAACTAGAACATACTCCCTCTGTCCCAGAAAGATAGTCCCATTTTAACTTTTTATGGTCAACAAAATTGAACTTTGACCAAACATTGGTGTCAATCTAATCATCACAACAAAATTCTAAAATGTGTTACTGATAAATCACTTAATGATTAATTAATTACAACTTTTAGAATTTCACTAGAATGATTAGATTGACACTAGTGTTTGGTCAAAGTTAATTTTTGTTGACCATAAAGAGTCAAAATGGGACTATCTTTTTGGGACAGAGGGAGTATTTTTTTAACCTTCTTCTACCAGGTTTTCCCACCCCATCGACCATCTTCTCTAACAACACTGGCTGACCACCTTCTCCCGCCCCCTCCCTTCGTCCCAATCACTGGCGACCACCATAACCTCCCATCTAAATATATGGTCGCCATCTTCTTCCAGCCAAATCCTCGAGCACCTTAGGCTGCCGGAACTGAAATCAACCAACTACTCCAGGTCCAACCTACTCTCTACCCTCCACCCTCTCGTCGGCCACCTTTCCACACCGCCTCCTTCTGTCGCACACTTCAATTTGTTGTTCAGCGCCAAAATGGAGTTTTCTGCACTACCCCGCCTCCTCCTCCTCCTCCTCTCTCTAGATATCTCTCAACTCTGTTCAAATCTGTTTTTTTTTTCTTTTCAAATTCTGAAATTCAATCCAAGGATTAATATAATTTTTCAAGACCTGAACCATGGGAGTGATTTGTCGATCTGAACCATTGAAGATGTTGTTTTGATGATAGTGTATGTGATAATTCATACTTGTTGACTGTTTTGGTTAAGACAAATCAAAGAGAATATTTTGCCTGATGGTGGCTGCCAAGCGATGGAGCTAGACGGTGAAGACAATAACTGGTGGTGGTAATTTTTGCTACTGTGGTGGCAGTTGGTAGTGAGCGGTGGTGGTAGTTGCTACTGTGGTGGCGGGTTAGTTTGGTATTGCATTTTCGTAGGGAGGGAGGTCACGTGCCTGGAGTATGCCTGCTTACTCACAGAGAAAATTGTCCAGTCAGAGCCATGTAAGTGATGACTTGGTCAACGATTTCTTACTAGGACGGGCTCGTTAATTTTTTAACGGGCATTACAAATGTTGGTTTGGTTATTAAAACAATAGTATGCATCACACATTTAGCGTTTCAGTAGTACAAGTGTCAAATTAATGTTGGGGCCATAGTACGAGGGGCAGAAAAGCAGTTTACTCATGAAAAAATAGAGACTAACTTTCCGGGACACTCGAGGAGTATTACAAATAGTCCACTTAGAGCAAGGAATGACACCCAACACAAATCCAACAGAAAAACTTAAATTATTTCTTAAATTCAAAGGAGATGACTTGTGCTCCATGGTAAAAGTAGGTCTCTCTCTAACTCTCACTCTCTCTCTCTCTCACACGAGGTGTAAGGAAATAGGCCCAACCCAACATGAATGGAAATAGGTCAACTTCAATTATTCCAACTTGTTTAAAAGGAAATAACTTGTTTTCCATGGTAAAAGTAAAACTCTATCTCTCTCTCACACACACACGTGCACATAACAGGAGATATAAGAGCATCACAGCCACAAAATGAAGCAAGTTCTATAGATTGAGTGCAACAAAATCACAGCTTAATACTGACAGAACAATACCAGATATAAGAGCGCTGGTTGAGGAGAGTGGGTCAAGGTGCCTGCCGATAAGGCCATTATAAGGCCAAGTGCATATCCAGAAACAGCATACCAGATATACTTGTAATCCTTGCAAGGAGATATATCAAGACCCCGGGACTCCTTGGCCTTCTTGTGATCGAAACAGAGAACTAAAGCCAGGAGCATAGAAGGAATTGCCTGCCAAGAAGTTCACAAAAAGTTAATGATTTGTTGAAGACATATAGTTAAAGGTACGGTTTCAAGCATTTTGACTCTACCAATATAAGGTAGGAGAAGAATCAAGTAGTAGCCTTATGGCCAGCTAACATTGTCACATGCAATCTTTGATAAAATATAATATTTATCGATATGCATAAGTTGGTTTAGTTGAGGCCTGGGAAGGGGTTAGGGGAGGGGAAATAGGAGTTTCTCTACAACTAATACAATGTTAAACGGCTCACATAATCACCAATACCACAGTACTTTTCTTGTTTTTTTTCTTCTGTCAAGTACATTAAAATTTGATGGAATATGATGGAATAAAGCAAAATGGGTCACTAAACTGTCTGCGCTTCTTTGTGATGAAGCAGCAGTCAGTCCATGCAATTTTCGACGCAATTTTCATCATGGGTCATCTGGAAACAGCCTCTCTGTGCTTTAATACAGGGGCAAGGCTGCGTACATCCGACCCCCCCTTACCCCACCATAGGTGGGAGCCTTTGCGGCACTGGGGTAATGTTGTTGTTGTTGTTGTTGTCAAGTACATTAAAATTGACTTCTTGTGTCTTGTAGTGAAAACTAAAATAAGGAGTTAATCACACGAAAGTTCAAAAAAGAAAGTTGTAGACTCGCGCAATCCTGTGATGCCTATTCTTAGTGGCGAAGGCACATAATGGCTTAGAGGTTGCTTGACCCCTTCCTAATGATAATTGTAGTAAATCTTATCAATCGCACTCTCTCTAACCTTTCAATAAACCTCAAGCAAATATAACCAAAAAAAGTAAGCTGTAAATTTACCATGTCGCCAAGACCAAGTATCATGAACTCAGAAGCACTATTTCCAGGAAGAATACCACCCAACAAGTTTCTTGGAAAAACAATCTTAACTGGCAACTCAAGCTTTTTAGTGATCAATTGCAGTCCAGGAAGACTCAAACTATTGGCCACCGTATGAACAGGATTAGATGCTTGTTGTGTTGCTACTGTCACCATAACATTTGCACCGAAAAATCTCTCTGAAAAGAAAACCCAGAATATATCATACACGAACAAGCAGGTGAGGAGCATGGCACATACTTTGATGTTGGGGAGACGGACATGGCTTACAAACGCGATACATAGAGAGATACCCAATACGTTGTTCAGAACCCAATGCCCAGTAACAAGCCACGAAACTACTGTCATGATGCATAGAAACAACAGAAGCCCTTGCATTCTAGTAAATGACTTTGAACAACACCGAGACATGTATGGGTCAGGCATACCAAATTGTGCCTTGACACGGGCAATATAAGGAGAGAAACAAAAGTACAGAGATGAAGCAGAAGCAATGGCAGTGAAAACAGTGAGTAGTTGTGAGACGGAAGAGAACATGTAGAACATTAAAAGCAAGGTGCACGAGCTCATTACTGGTATCATGAGCGCTTCAGATCTATCCAACGTAATAGTTGCTTCGGATAAGTCCCGATTTTTTTCCATTTCTTTTCCATAACTTAGAGCACGGTAAGCAGATCCAAAAGTAACAGCTATTGCTGTCAAAATGAGGGTAACGGGAGCGGGCTCTAAAAGATACACAAGCTTCCATAAAGGCTCCATCTTTGAGTAAGTGAACCGCAAGCTCTTAGTTTCCTATCTCAAATCGCTCTCACGTAGCACCTGTGCACATACATCAAATGAAGAAAATAAATTAAAAGGGTTACGTCATTGAAAAGTAATTTTCTATATTGAGCTGCTAACCAACTGTACAACTACTAATAATGTAAAAACCGACAAAATCCGCAAATCATTATCATGAAAAATCCATATTCGAATACCCATTTGTTTCCCCCCGAAAGGTTTGTCGTTTTCAATGAGTTGGAACTTCTGCCTAGTATACTTGCAATACTAGGAGAATTTTGGGGCTTTTCAAGTACTCGGTCCGTTTCATAATACATGTCGTTTTAGGAGTTAATTTTTGTTCCAAAATACTTAACGTTTTACTATTTTCAAAGCATTTTTGCTATTGTATACCAATTATACCCCTATTTATGATAGAGAGTTATCTCTTAGTCTTATACCAACATTTAATTGCCTAGGTAATTGACTTATTTTAGGGGTTCATACATAAGAATTTTTCACTTGTATTAATTGCATTTCTTAACATGTGTGAAGAAGTCTAAAACGACATGTATTATGAAACGGGGGAGTAGATTTTTCTATAAATAATTGGCTCTTCCATAACTACTAATAATGTAAAAACCGACAAAAGCAACAAATAATTATCAAGAAAAATCCATACTCGAATACCCATTAGCTCCCCCCCCCCCAAAGGTTTGTCGGTTTTCAGATAATTGGAACTTCTGCCTAGCATACATACATGCAATATAAGGAGGATTTTTGGGTTTTCAAGTAGATTTTCGATAAATAATTGGCTCTTCCATATGGTGTCCTCGAATGGTAGCAACATATGTTCAGAATTAGAGACATCCACCATCAATGCATTCTTTCCATATATACAGAACGATATGATGAAGTTTCCCAACAAACACAATGCCATTCTCAAGGGATAGAATTCCATTTACCAAACAATTATGAAGTAAGAAAAATCTCATTAATTTTCCAAACTTATTTTTCATTTTAACAAAGAAAAGAAACATATTAAACACCAAATGTTGATCGGTTTTAGGTCTAGGGCTTATAAAAATTGGTAATTGCCAAAACCATTTCCAACGAAATCAAAATAAAAAAACAGAATGCGCAGCTATAACTGATTATATGAATAAACAACGATTCAACCGATAAGATATATACATCTTTAAAGATCTGGAAAAATAATCAAGATCTAAAATGAAATAAATTTACATATTTGGCAATATAATGAGAGTCCAGGTTGAAGTTGAAGACTTCAAAACGAGTACCTTACGTTGGAGTTCAGGTTGAAGTTGAAGAGCTTCCGGTTCCGTCTCAGTCGGTGTCTCTCAGCACTTTTGCTGGGGTTTATAAACTGAACACCGTCATGTTTTTGTCCCCGTCTTCGCAGATTTTCTCACCTTTTTGCTCTCTTTTCCCTTAAAAAAACAAAAACAAATAGTCTCTCTCCCTCTCTCTTTTAACCAAAAAAAAAAAAAAAAAAAAGGAAGACTATTTTATAAAATCAAATTTGAATAGCCATTTTAAGGCAAAAAAAAAAAAAAAAGGTTAGATTTTGCAGTTTTCAATTTTGTGGTTATAGCTTTCAAAAATAAAACCAAGTTCTATGGGTTAATTCCACTTCCTCAACTTTATTTAAATAAATTACTATTTTACCTCTAAATCTATAAAAGAACTACTAATTTAGTATTTAGACCGTGCATCATCAAGAAGATTTTGGAGAAAATAGTAGTAACTATTAAATAAAGTTGACAAAAAGAGAAATTGCCGAAAGCAAAATTTGGGGGAGACAATGATACTTGTCCAAAGAGTCGAGAGACAATCGGAAAAAAGGCTAGCAAGAAAATAGAAATACACGACACATACAACATATAAAGGTTTTAAAACATGTTATAACATGAAATAAATATCACAATCTCACATATAACAATATCTTAAAATAATAAAAACAGTAATAAACAACCAGATTTAATTAATGAAACAGACTTAACAGTAACGATACTAACTGTTGATGTTTGTATATGTTAGTGTATGTTAGCTATAGAGGTGAAACCGAGAAGAATGAATAGAAAAGACGGGAAATTCTCACCAACATCACAAAAGAGAAACTGAGAAAACAAGAAAAATTTCTACCAACGCCGTCAATCGACGGAGTTGGTGGAAATTATGTCATCTAGGATCGCGACCTTAACCATTGTCACCTTTTCTTTCTTCTCTTCTCGATATGTCGACTAATAAAACAATGTAATAGACAAAAACTGACTAATAAAAAGACGTAGCTCGATTTTCAAAAAACGCTTGAACAAGTTTGCCTTAAATTATGAATAGAAAAGATACGCAATTTCAAACACACAACACAATATAATCCAAATCCCTTCACGCCTTTACACAAATGTGACGCCTTTTGCGCCTCTTGCCGCAAAAAGGCGACACCTTGGAGGATAAAGCTACCACTCGCCAGCCTGACTGCGAAGAGGCGACAAGAAAAGCGAACTCCTTTGACAAGTATGGTGAACACACGCGGGTTCATTGAAGATTTCACTTATCACGTGAGCTTTTTAATCATTTCACTGATACAAAATATGATATCTTAAACTTTAGTTTCACCTTAATTGTTGATCTCTGACTAACTTGCGAACAAAAGTAAAAGGATATGTGAGCAAGTCTTAAACTCACAAAAAAGCCTATAAATTCCGGTTACAATTATAGTTAGCAATCATTCATTGGATATTTATTTAATATGCAATGTGAATTTGTGATCAACAAACAAAACTTCCAATTAATGATTGTCAATATTCTTAATCAAAATTTTGGGAGTTTTTTTTTCTTTAAACTTTGGCATTAATCATGCACTATATTTCTTTTATAAATATAGTTGGAATTCATTGATTGGATATTTAGTTTAAAGTGCGATTAGTGGCCCCATCGATCACTGCAAAAAATGTCTCGCATAAGCAGTGTCATGTCCAAATTTACCTCCTTAGATACAAGTCTGAAATTGTTTGTCGAAGGCTACTGAGAACAGGTGTTACCTCAAGTGTTAGGTAACACCCCAGATAACACACACGGACAGAATACATACACCCTAGTAAAAAATAGTTTGTAAAAGAGTTTTGCAGCGGAATAAACAATAGCACAATAATTATTTTCAACTTGAGAGAGCCTGAATGGCGAAAACTTTATAATCAATATGAGTACCAATTACAAAGTCAAAAGGTTCCCTATAGCTAGTACAATATATGATCTATGGAACCAAATTAAAACAAAGTACAATGATCCTATCCTAGCCAAAACACACTCAAGCCCGAAGTATTTGAATGTTAAAAGAGTTTATGGGAGGGAGGATCTAACGAGCCAAGAAGTACTTTGCTCTTATGCTATGGATGTGTGTAAAATTTGGCTTGTCTTCAATCTTCTCATTCAAGCACTATTTATAGCCTTCAAATACTTGGGCTACTCAAATAAACAGCCTTGGGCTGTTGTTGACGAGTGGGGATGGTGGAGAACATGTGCCGAGCTTCATCTCCACATTTCATGCAAGACGAAGTCTTCTTCCTTGATTTTCTCAACCGTTTTCTTCAAGCCTTGGTACATGCATCACCTTGTTGTACTCCATGCTTCCAACACCTTATACTTTTCAATTTGATCAGCAAAAAATCATTTGAATGAGTCTTCCCACGTTTTCCTTATTTAACACATGTTAAATATGTTGAAAGTCCTCCATAATTCACCATTTATGGGTAACTTTATTTTAAGGGTTAATGATAATTTAGACCCTGAAGTACCATACCACTCTTCCAAGCGAACCCTGTGTGTCTTTTTTTGTCAAATCGGGTCATGATGATTTAAAAACTCACCAGTTAAGGCCTTTTTGACAGAATTCGTTAAAAAGTCAGTTAAAAAGCATGTGCCATGCACGTGACTAACAGAATTGACTAGTTTGAATAGCGATTAAGTTTGCAGGGGCTATAAATGACATCTTCAAAAAACAAGGGGTGGAACAAAAAAAAGGTAAATTTAATCCCCCCCTTCTTCCTCCACACACACACACACACACACACACACACACTCACTCTCTCTCTCTCTCTCTCTCTCTCTCCCACCTTCTTCCTGCCAGTCAGCGCCGGCCATCACAATCGCCGGCGAATCTCACAATCGCCCACCTCGCCGTTCCTGCTCACAATCCCCAAATCAAAACCCTTAACTCGTGTCCCTCTCATCGCCGCCATCTCCTTCAATCGCCGGCATCCACGCTCACCGTCTCAATCGCCGGCGATTCTCACAATCACGCTCACTTTCTCTCTCTCCCTCTGCGCAACACTCACACCCACACCCTTCGCCGCACACTCTCACCTTCACCAACCGGCGAACTCCTCATCGCCGGCATCCACGCTCACTGTCTCAATCGCCGGCCCTCACTTTCTCTCTCTCCCTCTGTACTCAAATTCGATTTTTCCCCTGCAATGGCGACCTTTTGTTTGTTCAATCCAGATTCAGATTTGTTTGGCTGAAATTGATTTTGGATTTTGTTATATAAAGGTTTGAGTTTTTTGGTTATGAATGTTATGAATTGGTGTTTTTTTGGGTTTAATTTTGTAGAAGATGGGGATGAGTTGGGCGGAGATCAGTTGTTGGTGGCACTGCAGTGGTGGTTTGGTGGCGATAATGGTGATGTTTGCGGTGGAGGTGGTGTAATGTTTTGGTTTTGATTTGATTTTATGTTTAAATTTCGATTTTATTAAAGAAACCGTTTCTTCTTTTCTGTTTCTTGGGATGATGAAGGAGAGAGGATAGAGAGGGCGACCATGTTGACAGAAGAGTTGGAACGGTGGTGGTAAGAGGGTGGTGGTAGCGGTGGTATTGGAGATGCCCAAAGGAAGAAGATGAACTAGGTTTTCTTTTTTTTTTTTTTTTTTTTTTTTTTTTTTTTTTTGCATAAGATGGAAAAACACTTAGAACAAATATCAACTTCAAATATACTCCCTCCGCCCCACCTCACTTGAAACCTAAGATGTGGGCACAATAACTAAGGAAAAAGAATAAAGTAAAGAAATTGTGTGGTAGAAAATGAAAAGAGAGAATGAGTGGAGTAAAAATAGTAGTGTTTGTAGAATAAATTGAGTGGTGGAAAATAAAGAGAGAGAATGAGTGGTGAACTAAAAAAAATATTTATTGAATTTTTTAGTTTTTCTTGTTTCACAAAATTGGTGAACTAAAAAAATATTTATTGAAATTTTTTATTTAGAAAAAAAGTTAAATTTTTGAAGATAATGATCTTATTTTTCTCTTATAATTTATTATTTTTGAAAAATAATTTATTTGAGCTTTTTTGTCTATCTCTCACCTCAGTTATAAAATATGTCATTTGACCCCCTTTAAAGAAATATCAACTTCAAACTAGTCAATTCTGTTAGTCATGTGCTTGGCACATGCTTTTTAACTGAGTTTCTAACGAAATCCGTCAAAAGGCCTTAACTGGCGAGTTTTTAAATCATCAAGACCCGATTTGACAAAAAAAGACACCCAGGGTTCGCTTGGAAGGGTGGTATGGTACTTCAGGGTCTAAATTGTCATTAACCCATCTTTTAATCACTTCTCCATGTATTTAGCTGCAAAATCCACCTTATTATATCCTGAAATATGGACCAATAACACAGACATCTAAATAATAATATTAGGACATTAGTATATAATTAATATTAGAAAGAAATGTCAAACTACAATATAATTTCCGTCAGACAACACTTGACTGTCAGTGGCAACATCATCTGAGGTAACACCTCTGTTTGCACTAACAAAGTCCATGAGAGTGCATGTATGCTGGTTGTTGGTGCTCCCGTGTAGCTGGCGGCACTGTTTATTATAAGCTGAGGCTAACCTACTGCAGTTAAAGAGTGAGTAGAGCGTTAAACTTTAAACTTCTAAATTCAATCCTCAAATGGCGGAAATGAGAAGCCTCTGATAGCCACGGAGTACTATCAGAATTGACAACCCCCCCAAGTGTTCCTTATTCACATAATTGACATTAAGCCGGATCATCATTTGCATTTCAAAACCGAATCACAAAAGGAAACCTGGACACAGACCAACCTGAGATTTTACAGGTTTATGCGTATTTGTTGAATTGAAAGCATGTTTCCAACGATGGTCCAGGGCAGATGGCTTATGCTACAGCTCTCAGTTAATGTCAGCATTGTTTTAGTCCAGCTCATCCAAGCAATATTCTCATTGTATCCTCTTTGGGGCAACTTTTACCATCTCAATATCTTTATTTAAACTTTTATGTTTCCAAGTTATACCAGAAATACCTTTTAACCATAGTTGTCAAAGGCGAGAAGCGGGCGAAAGGTACCCGAGCGAGGCGAAAAGCGGGCGACAAAAAAGCGAGCAATGTTGAAAAATAAAAAAATACTGTATAGTTCAAATCAGGAATATGTACATATATACATGTAACACATAAAAAGAACTTAAACCATGTTATTAACTAGAATAAAACACTAAATAATTATCACAATTCCACGTTTAGTAGTATGATTAACATAACTAAAACCCAAAAGTAAGAATATCAAGACATAAGACGCATGAGTACATCACTATGTTCAAATTAACAAAATAAGTAGTAGACTGCTAGTTTGAGAGTGAAATATACATGAAGTCTTTAACATAATTAGACATAAAGAAAATCAAGCACTATCATCATCTTCCTGATCATCCAAGTCATGGATTTGTAAAAGTAGGTGAAATTAGGCTACAAACAATAAGCCGAATGCTATAAAAACAAATAAAAGAACGTAGTTTGACGACAAAACGACGGATCAACGATAAGTTTTCCACTATCACGCTTTCCCTTAAAAGAGTCGCTTTTTTGAAAAAAGCTTTGCTTTTCCTAAAAAGCGATCATCGCCCGCCTGGCAGGGGAAGAAGCGACGAACTCGAAAAGCGACGAAAAAAGCAAGGCAGGCGACGCTTTTGACAACTATGCTTTTAACAAACTCATTTCAGCTACACTCATTTGGTTTAGTTGCTTATCTTTTTGTTTATTGAACGCGCACGGAGATGGGTAAGGTATAAACTAGTGCCTTACCTGTTCAACATTCCTTCTAGTCAAAAACAGCAAAAATTATCATTAATATGCCTTACCTTATAAGGGTGACTACTTTCGACCGGTAACCTGATAATCCTATAAGCCTCCTTCCCATATCTTTTTAGTACAGTGGATTCAACCTGCGTCATCAGATCTTAGCTCGTAGGAAATGAACTTCCTTTAAACTGCAGTCATGTGAAACAGGAAAGACCTCGTGAATTTGAGCCAGTTCAGTAATCTTCATCAAATCTGTAGAAGAAATTAAAAAAAAAAACTAGTCACCTAGATCTTAATGAATTTTCGGAGAACATGAATGAGGAATAACAATAATAGGGAGGGTAAAAGGCAATCTGATAACGATACTATCCTCTAGCCCTATTGTTGGATTTTGACACCCAGACCAATTGCATAAGGGCTGCTCTAACCCAATCTATGTTCATGCTACTACCTTCTTCACATTTTATCACCTCATCAAGAATTATTATTCACAGGCAGGGGAACTGCAAATAAAAATTCAATCAATAATATGAGTGCTGTAACTGTTAAGAAGCTGTCTAAAAGAGCGGGAAAAAAGAACTGAATAGTGCAACTGCAGTGTACAACATAATTGAGTCACCCACTAAATTTTCTATGCTCATAAACTCTTTTTAACATATGACTTTTTAGGCAGTTGATAAAGGTAATGACAGGAGAAAAAGGATGAACACAGATAAAGCAGTCGTATTAACGACAAGAAATCACATTAGAGCACGGTTGACGCGCGCACACACCAAAAAGAAGTTTGAGTGATACAATATCAAAGGTGCAACGTTTTCCTTGCAAATTTAAAAACAAGGAAAATAATGGACGTCTTAACAAAATTTCGTTCTGAAGGTAAAGTGATAAAATTTCATTCAACAATTTCACAGATTTCAAGCAATTATGCTACAGGTTAACATTGCTCGCATGTCGCAATACAAAAAGCTGAAGCATTGAAGTCCAAGTACCCTTCATTGATCAAAGGTAGGGAGGATGGCAACGGTTCGGGGCGGGTTCCGTTAAAAACGAACCCGACCCTAATGTCAAAGGGAGTTACCCGAACCCGTCCCGTCCCGAAGATAAGGGAACCCGAAACCGACCCGATCCGAAGCATATCAAATTATAAAATTTTCAGCTCATATTTGCTTGGGCCCAATCTATGTCTTAGCTTACATTTTAATTAGTTATAGAAATTAGTTTAAAATCATCAAACCTCACTAAAAGAAACAACTACATAAATAAATTGAACATAATATGATTAACTAAGATAATACCTTGGCTTTGTACATGAGGGTGCGGGTCGGGTCACAGCGGGACAATATCAAAACCCGAACCCGACCCTAACCCGCTCGGGTCATGAAAATTGCAACCCGAACCCTACTTTTTCGGGACGGATCGCCTTCGGGTTCGGATCGGGTTCGGTCAAATTGCCAATGCAAAGTCTTTTTTTATGTGTTATTGTGTTACCTTTACAAAGTTGGATTTGCCGATTTATTAAGTTCATCTTTTTTCTTGGGAGGATGTTCACATATTCATACCGAGCCAAGTATAAGATAAAATCACTAGGATGATTTGGCATACCGCTAGTCCTGATGAACCACCATTCTAATTACACAAAATCTTGGGAAAAACCTGTTTTACACTAACTTAGTGTAAAACGTGTTTTTCAAATAACGGCTTAAGAGGGATTAAAAGACGCGGTGGCAATTTTGTAAATAAGTGGAACTCATGAAAATCTCAGCAAGCACATTTTAAAACAAGAGGAGGCATTTTTCAATACTTCACAGCAGGCATATTTTAACTCTAGAGGAGACACTTTTTTAGAGCAGGCATGTTTTAACTCTAGAGGAGACACTTTTTTTGAACTTTTAACCGTGCCTTTTTTGAGAAAAAATAAGTGCATGCTCTAGTTAAAAAATGTGCCTCCTGCAGTTTCAAAACATGCCTCCTGAGATTTTTTTTGAACTTTTAACATTGTCTTTTTTTAAGAAAAAAAATGCCTGCTCTAGTTTAAAAATGTGCTTCCTGCAGTATAAAAATATGCCCCCTCCAGTTTTAAAACATGCTTGCTCCAGTTTCAAACTCCAGTTTTAAAACATGTCTCCTCCAGTTTCAAAATATGCCTCTTGAGATTTTTAGTAAAAAAAAAACTCAACAGGCACTTATAAAAATGCATGCTTTAAAATTTAGAAGTGCCTCTTTGAAAAAAAATGTCTGTTATGGTTTTACAAAGTGCCTGATGTGGAGTTTCAAAAATATGCCTCCTTCAGTTTCATAATATGCCTCCTGCAGTTTTAAAATATGCCTCCTGAGATTTCATAAGTTTCAAATATTTACACTTATGCCACCGCGTCTCTTAAACCTATTTGCCGTTATTAAATAAAACACGTTTTACCCTAAGCCTAGTGTAAAACGCGTTTTACAGGAGACTTACTCTTCTAATTAACCAACCAACTAGGGTTCTAGTGACATTCAATTTTACAAGAGACAAATGAAACTAATAAAAAGAACATTTTCCACTAAAATAGTACTCCCTCTTTCCCTAAATGAATGTACATTTTCAAGAAAATTTTATCCCATATTGAATGACTTTTGGAAAAAACTGTCTCTAAATGATTTTTGACTAAATTTTTTTCACTAGTCTCTTTATAATTGCAAAATTTAATATTTGGAAAGAGGATTACAAGAATATATATGAATCTTTACCACTAAATTGTAGCGATTTTCAGAATATCCTTAAAATGAAATTTGGACATTCATTTAGGGACAATGGAGTATTAGTTTGTATTCGATGGATATTATTCTACGGTTTATGTAAAGCAACTTCCACATGTGTTGGGTATGCTTATTATAAACCACTCCTATTACCTTAAATTTGATTGATCCCATAACCTAATTTTACTTTTTATGGATTTTAGGATATATTGTAAGAAGTACTTGTACTTCATTTAGAATAGTCCACTTTTTAGTTTGATAGGCTTAGTAGATTAGGACTCTCAATTTTCTCAAGTCTGGAGATATGCGGTCAAGACCATGTCTGCCGCATCATACATCTACCGCATGACTCAACTTACCACATGGTTCAACGTGCCGCATGTGACTAAAGTTGAAGTTCAAGTTTGGTTCAAATTAACTATGGTCAAGCTAGTGTCCAAAACTATGGTTAGTTTAGAACGTTGCAAAATTCAAATTTCAAATTTGAATACAACTGTCATCAAACTGTTATCAAAGTACAGTTGGACCACCACTACTCTGCAACAAAATGACAACTCAGACTGAGCTCCAATCAGACATCAACAGCTCATTGTCCTCCAAACTTATCCTCCAAGAATTCAAACGGCTAGTTTCTCTTTCAAGGCTATAAATAGTCCTTGAGTTCTTCATTGAACATTGATGAGATTCTAAGAAAGAAATTGCTGTTGAAATTCATGGTGATTGAAGATCATACTCAAGATTTCTAGAATCCTTTGAATCTTCAAGCGTTCACCTTCAAACCTTCAAAGATCTCCAGCAACATTCAAGTCAAGCCTTTGTAACACACAAGATTCATTAGGCTCTAAAATCATATAGATTTCAAAGAGCTTTTGATTCTTACACACACACTCACCCCGATTGATCAATCACATAGATTGAATCATTAGGGATATACTGGTCTATATCTAGGATTGTTCTTCATAGAAAATAGGTGTTGATTCAATACTTCATCTCTGTAATCTGTACTCAAGTGAATCAATATATACCTCATTCAAAATCCAAGACTGGCCATCTTGGTAAAGGACGTAGATCTTTTAACAGATCAAACCTTTCCAAATCATTGTGTCATTTACTTACTGCACTTTACATTCTGCAAATTTACTTCATGTATTGTTCATATTGTTCTCCATTGTTCATATTAATCAGTGTCTTGGAAATTTTGGCAAATGATAAGTTAGTCAGATTTGTAGCTTAGGCAATATGGAGAACATACAAACACAATTCACAATAAGTTTGGATTATATGAAAGATCAAACACTAAGCGTGGTTTATTATTGACCGCAAAATTCAAGTTGTAAGCATAAGGTTGAGTTTTGAAAAAGGGTTGAAATTTTTAGTAGGCTATTCAAACCCCCCCCCCCTCCCTCTAGCCTCCTTTTCATACCATTGTTGTGTCTTTGGGACCAACAACATGAAACTTCATTAATCTCAGTGCACAACCCACTTATAATCCTAAATCATGACCATTTACCGAACTTTTCTGTTTTTTTCATTTTTATGATTTTTGTTTTCCTAGAGTAGACCTACTTTTAGCTTCATCTATCTTCTTAGTAATGTATCAAACGAAATAATTGGTGTTTGAGCAACAACGAACTCATATTTTAATCCAAATTATCATCTAAATTGTAGGTGGCTGTTAATACGTGGCCCTCCAATGAATAATCTTCTTATCAGGCAAACTTCGAAATACTTACGCTCGCCCCTCCACTGCTACACCACGGAAACATAATTATCCAGACACCTAGTAAGTTAAAAACATTGAAATGAACAATCTTTCAACTCCCTCCGTCCCAAAATGATCTTCCCATTTGACTATTCAAAGTTTTTAAGGCGAAAAAAGGCAAATGAGAAGATCATTTCGGGACAGAGGGAGTATTAACCAGTAAATCTCTTAATCGCCCAACGTTCTTTGGCACTTTTTTTCTTTCCTTTTTGTCTGAACCACAGGTATCCAGACACCACATTGGATGCCAACTAATTCGATTCAAACCGGATAGGACCAAAAGGGCAGCAAAGCTCTTCATACCAAGTTTTAACGCTGCTGCATCCCAAGGGCTTGAACTCCGGACGTCCTGTTTGGCACTTATCCTATGATCCTGTACCCAACACTCTAATACAGTAATATTTCTCCAGTATTATTCTCATTGCTTTTTGTTATCTTTTCCCTGACATTTGCCCATTTCATTTTTTCTATATTTCCATTCAGAATAGGAAAAAAGAAATCAAGATTGTAATAAATCATCACCCTCAAATCCAAGCTTACTCTTAAATTTCCCTATCCATAAAAACACCAATCCACCTTATTAGTCTCGTATTGGTAACAATACTATGTTCATTCCTTCAAATTTTTACTGTATCAATTTAATATCATACTTGAGCTTATAATCATAACAGAGCTAAAACAGTAAATGAATCTTTCGTGAAAAACGAACAGACAAGTGACCTGTACATTCAGTTTTCACTTCTTTCTCTGCACTTATGGTTGCCTCCGAAATTGCACTTAAGACAGTACTAGCTCCATCATCAAGCCGGCCTCTAATATTAGCTATATACTCCCTCCGTCCCAAAATAATCTTCTCATTTGACTATTCAAACTTTTTAAGAATATGAACACTTGGTTGACTAGCCATGTTTTGTTTATGCGCTTTTAAGCTCAAATAGTAAAAATGGGAAGAACTTTTTGGGACAATGAGAAATGGCAAATGTGAAGATCATTTTGGGATGGAGGGAGTATAACTGTAGCTCCATCATCAAGGTCTATCACATTTGAAAACAAAAAGATAGGGAAAGATGTTCCACTGTGAAGGAAGCCTCGGAATGGCCCATAGTTTGAACAGAGTTATTCAAGATCCATCATGAAAGCAGATTTTCATGCCTCAAAGAGTGAATGAGGTTGAATGGAATAGAGAGAGAGAGATTCCATCACAAGGAAATGTTCCATTACATATACGTTAACTAAAACCTCACAGTTTATGAATTGATGAGAGGATTATAAGATAGCAAACATAGAGGATGAAACATCTGATGACGGACCACTGAACTCTAAAAAGTATTTGAGAGACCAACCTTACGTCCAAGCCGTCATACAAAATTCCTCACAATTGGCACGCCAAAGAGCCTCTTTCTTGTCATTTGTTGCCCATACACCTGCATCTGTCTCCAAATTGTGCTTGCGCTATAAAAGAGAAAGTAAATATCAATGTGTTTTATGACAAGTAAATTTGAATAACGTTGTTACACAAACCTTTTCCCCGAGAACCACAGTAGTGGAGTTCCCATTGCTAGTTTCTCCAAGAACATCATCCAATGTATCTGATTCAACTAGAATCTTATTGACTCCATTGAAGCAGCGGCAGCTAAAGCATGTGACTCTACAGTCTACAGTTGATTCTTCAGTCGTCTGTATTTTTCATACATAAATTCAGATTTGACATTGATCCACAACGGAGGCAATTCAATTAGACGATGAAACTGAACGAACTGACGTTAATATTTTTGGTCAAAATACCTACAGCAATGATGATAATTGTGCTTATCAGCAAAATGGACATCAAGTGCAGGTGCCGAAGCAACAAAAACAAGTAACTAAAGTTGCATAACAGTCTAAAAAATGGATTCCACGTCCTTGTATTTTATGTTCACCTTTTAGTTGGACAAAAAAAAAAAAGATTCTTTGTAGCTCAACAAAGAATCTATTAAGTGAACTACTAAGCAGATTCTGAAAATGGCCAAGCTACCCCCAATTTGAACTTGAAGTAACCCTTTTTCATCGTCTAAAATTTGGACGGCCAAGCTACCCACAATTAGTACCTAACCTTGAGACATCAAGAACCAAAATAGATATGGTCTTTTGGTTGTCGAACTCCAATTTCTGGCAATAGGGCTCATAGTCATACAGCTAAATCATTATTGGCGCAGAAATTACATGAATAATAACATCAAAGAAATATGTTAAATGTCTTTAAACGGAACCCTTACGTTCTCTACATCCTTAAGTTTTATGTATCAGCAATCTTTTTTATCGGTGGTAAGAGTGATTAAAAAAAACGAGTAGTACAAATCACAGTTGAGACAGACAATATAGGCGTAGAAAATAAGAATAAGAATAATTTAGCTAAAGAAGCATCCGTTTATGATGAACCCCGTCGAAACAGATGGAGGAAACTTAATACCTCCACCTTGATTCAGCATGTCCTTGTGCCTATCAAAATTTTGATTCAGTGATAGCCTACCATGTTGAAGCAACCCTTCAAATATCTCTTCACACTGCCAAAAACCAATCAAGAGAATTTTAACAACTCAACTCAAGCAAAACTTTATTTACCAAAAAGGTCAAACAACAGAATCAAAGTGACTCACTCATTTGCCAAGTTCCTCAGTTACAATCACCATAAATTTAGGGAAACTCAAGTGGTGCATTAATCACATTTTGTCAACTGAAATTTAGGGTTCCTTTTCGCAAAAGACAGTCGCATACTTTCTGCAAACAGTTGGTGGGCAGAAAATTAGGTTTTTAGTGAGCCCGCGCGTGTATGGTTATATAAAGGGAAAGAGTGAGACGAGTGTTACAGAGACGGTGGGACCAAAGTAGGAGATCGGCGACGCTTTAACCCGTACTGCGGCACCATGTTTGCCGGCGACCGCTCTTCCGTACGGTTCTGCCCTGGGAACATACGTGAGTGGAGGGCGGGAATGAAATGCGTATGAACGAGCTGACATAAAGTGCAGATTTACAATTTACAAAAATCACACAAACCTCGAAAAAAGAAGACAAAGGGTCCATAGCTCAGTGGTAGAGCAATTGACTGCAGATCAATAGGTCACCAGTTCGAACCTGGTTGGGCCCTTTAGAAAACTAACTATTGTATTTTGTTTAATTTATTTTCTTTTCGTAAATAGGAATAATTGTTTTCAATTAGTGCATTGTTATTCTCGCGTTTTTTTTTTCCCCAGAAAGTTTGGTACCAGGCAAACAAATTTTCATCATATTGATCAACAGCCTACTCTATTTCATAGATCCCTAATCTATTACAGATTCGCGATGAGAGCCTATTTTACTTTCTGCTAATAATTTAACGGGGTTGTCCTAGTAAGCAACAAATTAACTCCTTACTCGCTGGTGTGGCGCTGGCTGGACAAAAACTAAACTAAACTAAACTAAACTCGTTAAAATCCTAACAATATCATTATAACGTTACTACTTAACAATCTTTGCTGATCAGTCAAGGTTCAACCCAAAATGCAAGAAAATAAATATTACATGTCATATAGAGCGGTAGAGTCAGAAACTTTTTTAAAGAGTGCAAAAACATTTTTTATTAAGTAAAATGAGGCAAATTAAAATTTAGTGCATTTTTCTTCACATAAAAGGGGGTATTTATAAATTGCATTGCACTAAAACCTTTAAATTCTAAAAAAAAAAAAAAAAAAAAATAGTACTACTATAAAGAAAATTTTGCCGATGGTTCTATATGTAAAATAAATTAATTAGTTACTAAAATTTATAAAAGCTCGATTAATATTTATCAAATTTAAAGGATCAAATTTTTATCAAAAAATTAAAATCATAATTCATATCCCAAATTCAAATTCACTTCTATCCCTTCCATTTATTTTGAGGGATGGAAGAGAATTGGAATTTAGGAGTGTAAAAGTCCCAACCCATACCCCATATGCACCACATCAAGGGGACAAACCGGTGAGTGTATGGGGACAATATCATGAGGGAGATTATGTGTGTGAGAGTGAGTTTGAGATGCTTTCGCATCTTGTCTATGGGTGATCTTGACGTAACTCCCACCATTTCACATATGAGCCTAGCATGTATACATACTTTTGCCTTTGTTGTCCATTTGTCTATAGTGTGTGTGGTGGTGTACCTGCGGGAGAACGTGGTCTGACTGAAAACGGTTGCAGCGCTGCATTAACGAAATATGCAGGATTTTGACCACATCTCTCGCTCATTTTAATATATGTAGTTGATATTAATTTTATTTTATGTGGATTTCACATAAGTAAATTAATCTTGATCGTTCACTCCCCAACAGAGAAAACGTGAAAAAATGAGCATCACTCATCGGAAATAGGAGTGAAACGTACCATGCGTGTGGAACTCTAATAGCAAGCACAAATGTGACCACTTTTATCTTAGAATGGCGGGACACAAACAACTGGCCACGAACTTTCATATCTTACTTCAACAACTGGTCAAGATTCTAAAGCCAACACAAACCCTTTTTTCCCATTTCGCCCTTCACCCTATGAACTCCCAAAGTACTAAACTTAGCAAATGTTAATGCTTTAGTTTTTTCTAGTTAGCTTAACTGGACATTTATAAAAAAAAATATTAAATTTTACTTATTTTTAAAAGATTTTTAGAGTCCAATAGTTTGGTGAAAAAAAAATGTATTATCCTTTTTGAGAAAATTTTGGGGAAAACTAGTTTCTCCATAACTTATAAAAAGTCCTGTTTTTATAAGGGTTAAGGTTTAGGGTTTAGGATTTAGGGTTTAAAGTTGAGGGTTAAAAAGTTGACTTTTTTTAAGTTATGGAGGAACTAGTTTCCCCCAAAACCTACTCTTCTTTTTTTACTGGTGCAATCTTTGCACATAACTTCTCCAACCATTTATTTTAATCTTCTACCAAAAAAATATTGTTAAAATATTTATTATTATTTCACATGGAGTACATATATATATATATATATATATATATATATATATTATATATATATTATATATATATATATATATATATGACTAGGTTATATATATTTTATATGATAAAATCTTTTCACATGTATATTTTAATGTGATAGCAACATTTGTTGGTGATTTTAGTGTCATCAACGATTTTATGTAATTGTGATTTACTAGAGACCAATGCGATTTCATATTCGGCTCGGATACGAGTAAGGGAAAGTGTGGAGTACACACTCGTTTGAGTTAATATGTTTTCGACCACGATAAAGAAGCAGGGGTCGAGGGGGAGCCGCCCCCTCGCGGGGCTCGGGCAGCGCCCCGAAACCTAGACAGTATATTTGGTGTTCCAAATAATCTCCCGCCAGTTTCCCACCAAACCCAAATTAAGAGACAGGCCTAACAGGAGTTGCTCGGCCGAGCACTTCTTAACTCGGCCGAGCATGATTTTTACAGAAAACAGAAGTCACGAAAAAAGGCCTGCTCGGCCGAGCACATTTCCTTGACACGGCCGAGCAGACACTGAATCAGTGAAAATGTGCCTTTTCTGTTGACAGTCATGACTGTTGTGAATGTAACCATTGTCTCTCTTCTGCTCCAGACGAAAATCTGTTTATAAACAGATTATTTGACTCAAACAATATAGAAAAAACACAAAATTCTCCAAGTTTGATCTGATCTCTTTGCCTAAGAATCAGATTGCTTGATTGTCTTTCCCATACAAATATTTCGTGTAACCTAGGCATAAAGGGTCGAAATACTTTGTTCGGAAAGTGAACATACACAATTCAATCATTATCCAAGATTATCAACAAACCCTATTTCCCCAACAACATTTCAGTGCTTTTTCTTCATTAAAGACTCCCAGTAACATTGCATAACATCATTTTAGGCACAGAGAAAAGATAGATTGGACTAGGAAAGTTAAATGTGTAACACCATATTTAGCTTTATTCAATATTGAAGTATAAGTTAATTAGTTATAGGAAAGGAAACCTTTACAAGCACTTAAATCTGTTTAGCTGAAAAAAAAAGAAATAGACAAGCATCACATATACCATTTTATTCTTGTTCTGCAACCTTACACCGATAATAATAAATAAATAAAAAATGCGTGAGTTTGACAATTCCATAGACTTGTAGCTAGGATGCCATCTTTGGAAGAGATGATCAATGCTGAATACTACATATTGTTAAATGTTTTTACCAGCAGCCGTAGAATAATTGAACTAAACGATGAGATCGATGCTTCTTACTTTTTAATTGTTTTTTTCTTATCCACTAGTGTTGATGTGGCACTGTCACACTAACATTTTCGTTACTTTTTTAATATTAATTGTTTGACTTATTACGTTGTATTAATTGTAAATATTTGGAATATTAAGTTGCATTTTTTGAAGCATATGTTGCATGATATCTTAATTATTTTTCTCCTAGTGTTTAATAAAATAAATTTATACAAAGAACAAAATGGCGTGACGACATATGCGGATATTGTACTTAGCCATACTCTCCACATGATTATCATAATTTACTTAATTTTTGGACTCCATGAGAATACAAAATAAAAAGGGAGGAACTTTATCAATGGAAGATTTAAGTTGTGGCTTGAATTGAATTGAAGATTTCTTATGATTCTATAATGGGAAAAGGTGGATGTATTTGAAGGTAAAGATGCCTCTTTGCGGTTGGGAATTTAATCACAAGCTTAATAGTGACTGAGGGAATGGTGACAGATAGCTAGTTGTTTCAGAATTTGGACTGGAAAAAAGAGCACAGAAATACATAAATAAAAGCAGAACAGAAAACTTTCCTCTTCACCAACTAAGAATTCTTATTTGTCAGAAATATTACAAGGAATATGTCATTTTTATTTATATTGGTCAGTGAACTGAAATTAAATAGCTAATACTTCTTTCGTCCATAAAAATGTTTCGTTTCGAAAAAAAATACTCAATAGAATAGCCAAAATCTCACAAAAAAAAACGCGTTTTTCCGAAGTTTTTTTTTTTTTTTTTTTAAAAAAAAGCATGATTCGACATTCGCCCAGTGTTAGTGTAAGAAAATGTCAATGTACAAAGTGCAAGTGCATAAATATAAAGTGTCAGTGTAAAAAGTATCAGATTTAGTGTAAAAAAGTGACAGTGTAAAGAGGTCCAGTGTCAGTGTCAAAAAATACCAGTTTTGGAGTATAAAAAAAATGTCAGTCTTAGTGTAATAAAGTGTCAGCCACTACATGTATTATTAAGTGTCAGTGTAAAAAGTGGAAGTGTTAGTGTAAAAAAAAATGTCAGTGTAAAAAGTGTCAATGAAGTCCGTGTATGTGTGTTTATGTGCCAGCAGTGGTGAAAAATTGTTTATTCTTAAACTTACGAAAAACACATTTTTTTTTCATAAGAGCAACTCGTAATTAACCGTTTCGCAAGAGGGGCAGTTTCGTAAAATGAAGTTGTTATACATATAAATGCGGCATCACTCAGGAAATGTGAAGTGGGTGAATGTGGGAGAGGCGTGATGAGAGTAACCATATGTTATGTCACAGGAAAAACGTGAACACTCAATATACATGATCATTACAGCCCTAGTAGCTACGAATACCACCATATTTTTCATCTCTCTTTCTCTCTCTCACCTCCTCTTACTCAATCGAGATGAACCCTAATTTGGTGAAGATAAAAATTGATTGTTGCAGCTAGCTTCAGATGGAGAGTTCCAAAGGGATCGCATTGATCCCTTTACATAAACAGCCCCCCGGCCGTCTGATGGTATTAATTTGGATCATGCCATCTCTTCGGAAGTCTGCATCCGTCGCTCCGTCTCTTTATACTCAAATCAGTTAACTCATCTTTGGTTCTTAACAGTAAGCGATTTCCTTGTCTTCTCTTCTCTTCTTCTTCTTCTTATGTGTTTAATTTAAATGATGCAAATGAGCACGATCTTCCTCATACGGAGTAATACTCCCTCCGTCCTTTTAATTTTAATAAATGTTCATTTTTTTTATTTTAAATAATTTGATAAATTCAACTTTATGTGAATTTTAGTAACACATGTGTATGAGAATCCCTGCCATCTACTTTAAAACTTCTAATTGAATTCCGCAAATATAAAGATTAGAGAAATGATTGAAAAAATATATCTAGGGATATTTTCTTGCGAAAAGTTCATTCATTATTCAAGATAAATTTCTTAAAAAATGGTCATTCAGTTTCGGGGAGTGGAAGTGATGTAAGAAAAAGTGTAAGTGGTAAAAGTATTGTGAGCATAAAAAGTGAGGTAGGAGAGAGAAAGTGGGGTAGGGAATAGTGAATTGATTGGTGTTGTGAGTGTAAAAGTAAAGTATGAGAGAGAATGAGTGTGATGAATAGTAAAGATTCTTTTCCATTTTAGGAAATGGATACTTACTTTGGGACAGACTAAAAAAGAAAGGTGGACACTTGCTATGGGTTGCTATGGGACGGAGGTAGTATTTTACAAGCACACAAAAAAACCAGCCACAATATTTTCATGCATTGATAGGTTAAATGCAAAATTTATTTTGAGATGAGTAAATTCTCCTAATCGCTGGAGCATATAATCAAATATAAAGATCATATGTCCCACGGGCATAGCTGGATGGCAAAGGAGGGGGCA
Organism: Campanula takesimana; assembly: GCA_026119855.1. Lineage (NCBI taxonomy): Eukaryota > Viridiplantae > Streptophyta > Magnoliopsida > Asterales > Campanulaceae > Campanula > Campanula takesimana. Next base: position 664,881 of record JAOWBW010000642.1, on the reverse strand, counting down.
TAAGATCTTGCTAGAGGCATGCAGCGTGAGATCGATTCATGGTGGGAGCATTTTACTCTCTTCTGAGGTTGAACTTTGATGTGATATTAGTTGATATGTGCTCAAACCCTAGTCATTCATGCACATCCCGCGATTTAACTTGTAGTTGCAATGAATGACCGGATCTACTATCCCCAAAATTAGTCTGGTGCAAGTAGGGGTGGAAATGGTTCGGTTTAGCTCGGTTTGGGGTAATTTAGAGGTCAAACTGAGCTGGATCACAAAAAATCCAAACCGAGCTGAGCTAAACTATAATGGTCTGGTTCGGCTCGGTTTGAATCGCGGTCTGATTTCGCGGTTCAAACTGTGGCTTAAACCGCGGTTTGAACCACAACACCTTCTGCATACCATATTTTTTTATGCCTTAGAAAAGGCCAGTCATTCCCTCCGTCCCAAAATGATTTTATACTTTTTTTCCTTCGCAATAAATAATAGAGGAATATGCATGAAGATCATTTTGGGACGGAGGGAATACATGAATATGCCTTAGAAAAGGCCACAGACATTTACTCCCTCCGTCCCAAAATGATATTCATATTTTTTTTCCTTGGCAATAATAGAGAAAAAAAGTAAGAAGATCATTTTAGGACGGAGGGAGTACATGAATACTCCCTCCGTCCCGCTCGAATTAGGATTCTTGGTCAAGAAAATATTACTTTGACCAATAATTTGAAGAAAAATAGTAATGCTAATAAAAATTTGAAAATTGTTATTGTATCACTATTATTAATAAACTAAATAACTGTTTTTAGATTTTCATTAAGATAACTATTTTTCTTCAAATTGTTGGTCAAAGTATAAATTACTTGACCAAGAATCCTAATTCGAGCGGGACGGAGGGAGTATGCCGTAGAAAAGGCCACAGTACATAACCTTGAACATGTTGAAACTGAATTTGTATATTTTTCTTAAGAAAAATAACATGCAGGTTAATAATCCTTATATGTATACACGGTTCAGCTAGCTCGGTTCAACGGTTCGGCTCCACGGGGTTCGGTTTCGCGGTTCGGCTCGTGGTTCAGCTCGATATGGTTCGGTTCGGTTTAGTTCGGCTTGGAAGGGTCAGACCGTAAGCCGAACCGAACCGTATGGTTTATCACTTTTCTAAACCGAGCTGAACCACATATGTTTAAAAACCGAGCTAAACCGTTCGACTTGGTTCGGTTCGGTTCCAAACCGCGGTTTGAGCCGAACCTGAAAGTTTAGATAGCTAGGATGGTCGGACAATAAACAGAGTATGGTGTGAATCGTAGTGTGAAGTCACCACAGATTACACCAACTGACTTGCAGCGGAATAAAAACGTAAAAACGAAATATTTAACACATCTACAGCAACTCGCTGTAGACAACAAAACTTCTCTTTGATAAAAACTGTTATGATCGATTACAAAGAATGAATTAAGAGAAGAGACCAAATATGAGAACACTAAAACACTCAAAACAAGTTCTATGGAAGAACTTGTATTACAAAAGAACTCTATTACTAAAGCACTTAAGATGACTTGAGAAATCAGAATTTTTTCTCAGAAAATCGTTAAGAATGACATGGAACGGCTTCTCTCTTTATAAGATGTGCAATCCCAAAGCCGTGTAAAGATGGAATCCGTAGGAGTCTTGGAGAGCAATCCTTGTGAAGATACACTCCATCCTTTCCTAAATTGTAGCTTCCAAATCCAAGTAAAAGATATCTACTAAAAGAGATACACAAAAACTAGGAAACTAATTAATATGTTAGTAAATAAAAATAATAAAAAGATATTTACAATTTTACCTAAAATAAAGAAAGACATAAATCCTAAAATTAACACAAATTAAAATAAAATCGTGTGTGCTAAAATAGCCACACTTACAATCTCCCCCTGATTTATGGCTTTCTGGTCAAAACAAAAATGTTAAGATTATCAAGCGACCAAAATATAAACTCCCCTGAATCCAACTGTTGTCAAAAAAATGGCAATGAGATCTTTCCTTTTGATAACTGTACCTGCCAAAAATTATAGTGCCACACCAAGATAACAACCATACACCAAGACAACAACTATATTAGCTTTCTCTCCCCCTTTTCACATACAACCATATTAGCTTTCTCTCCCCCTTTTCACATACTCTCCCCCTTTTTGACCAGAATGCGAGATGATCAAGTTCGCAAAAGGTCGTTACGGCGGAAAGACAGGCTGGTGTGAGATCAGATGTGATCACATCGAGGGACACATCGTCAGCTGGACTTGAGGATAGAACAATTGCTGGAGACAGAGATGAACCAACATGCACAAGGGATCCAGGCTTCCAGGACACAAGAGAATCTTCAACATTTCAGATTTATCAAATAATAGAAATCATGGGAGATATAGAAAATGTTATAACCAAACTTTGAGAGAATTGAACTACCATTGATAGAATAAAAAATGCAAGATAAATACTCTTCCTAAAAACATGTCATTAGACATTTATTTATGAAATATTTCCTTGAGCATAAATTTATATACAGAGTTTACCAAGAACAACACAAAATCAGTTCGGAGACATTAGCACTATGGTAGGGACGACTCAATAAAAAGAAAAACAAATAAACAAAAATATGCAAGTGAAGTGTACAACTCAGATTAGTGTGACTTGGGATGAAATCACACCCGGGGACTCAACATATCCAAGAACTTCAATGAACACAAATCCCAATCTTCTCAGCCTCTAGAATGCGCCCACCCCTTTTTTTAATTGTGGGAAATGAATTTGTGGGTAGCTTTCACTCTACATTAAATCCAAAGATAGCCCTTTCTCTTTCAAATGGTCTTCTCAAATTCGAGGCACACTTTGGTTTTGTGTGAGTTCGTTTGATCACATTTGGATTGGCTGCATACAATGGTGGAGCAGCTGTTTCCCAAGAAAGCATCCACTGAGAGATAAAATAAAGGCTTTTGCCAAAGTAACCACAGGAAGTGTTCACAGTTTAAGGACCAGTCAAGTCAAGGGAGTGGATCAAGTGATCACTCTGAGATGTACAGTGCAAACATAATACAATGTTCTTTTTTTTTTTTTTTTTTTTTTTAAGTTAACAAATATACAAGTGTGACACATGGTGTGATCATACAGGGGATCACGCCATCAAATGATGCAAAGTCCAAGAGATTTCCTAAGTGTAGAAAATATCTGAAAGTCTAGGGCCTTAGTGAAAATGTCAGCCAACTGATTTTCTGTTCTTACTGGTTCCAGGCTTACAATTTTCTGCTCAACAAAATCTCTGATAAAATGATGTTTAAAGTTAACATGTTTAATACAAGAGTATTGAGCATGAATTTTTGAAGTATCAATAGCATTTAAATTGACCCAAAATCGAGTTAAAACCTTACTTTGTGGCCCATAATTTTTTTACCATTTGTCTCATCAAAATGATTAAAGAACTCTCATGTGACCAAAAGAAATTACTTGTTACCTCATAGCCTCTGACTTTCATGTAATTCAACCCTACCGCATCACTGTAGTTCACCCTTACCATTTGTCCAATCTTCATCTTCTCACTAACATCCCCAAGAACATGTAAATTGGGATGTTCCTCTTGGATTTCGGAGGCACTGTTTCTGGACCATGTCAAACCTGCTTCTTTACTTCCTGAGCTGCTGGAGGATGCCTCTGAATCTGAACAGGGGTCGTTTTCTGGTAGTGTCGTCTGTGGTGTTATCACACCGGGGGTAACATCAGACGGTTCTGCACTCTCTGGTGCTGTTTCCTGTTCAGCTTCGTCATTGGCGGGCTCCAGCTCTTCAACAAACCCTGTAGCATCACAAAACTTATAGCAATTGTCAGAAGTTTTAAGACCTTTAAACACACAATTGCCAGATTTATCAAAAACCTCACAAATTTGCTTGTCAAACTTCACATGCATATCATCGTCACATAAATGACTAATGCTTATGAGGTTTGCTTTGAGGCCATCAACATGGAGGACATTATGGAGATTAGGCATACCATCAACATTCAAAGTTCCTTTCCCAACAATCTTACTTATGCCGCCACCTCCATATTTCACATTTCCTCCATTCATAGGAGAATAATCAGATAAGAATTCAGCTTTACCTGTCATGTGCCTTGAGCACCCACTGTCAAAATACCAAGAGCTAGACACACTACTCTTTTGAGAAGTCAAAACAACCTTACACTCCTCACCTTTCTTCTCAGCCCACACGAATCGCCCAGATTTCTGGCGATGTGGGTTCATTTTAACACCCATCTGGGAACCAGATTCCCCAAGGTCATGAATTCTTTGGTAACAAAACGGTCTGATGTGCCCAGGAGCAAAGCAATAGTGGCACACATATTTTTTTCTCCTAGGTCTAGACTCTCTTTTCTGAAAAGATTTTGATTCCGATCTCTCTCCACCTTCTTTCACAAAATTGGATCCATAGCCAAGACCATTTTTAGAATGGCTTCCACTATTTAAAACCTCTTCAAGTTTAGCTTTGCCATTGTTTAACTTGGTAAAAGTTTCATTTGCTTTTTCAAGATCAGCTTTAACTTTCTCGAGTTCAACATCACGCTTTGTGAGCATGACCTCGAGTTTGGCTATGGAATCCTTTTGATTATCATTTTCAATGGAAACTCTCTCAAGTTCAGATTTTAAGGAAGTGATTTCAGCTGAGAGTTTCTCATTGACTTTTTCAAAAACACCAAGTTTTTCAACCCTTTTTTGCCAATCGGCGAAAAGATCAGTGTAAGCTTCATGAAGTTCCTCAAAATTACCATCACATTCCTCTTCATCCTCTGGTTTCTCAGATATAGACGAATTAAAGCATTTAAACTCAGAGTCTGAGGATGTGATCTCTGGTGTGAACACACCTGAAGTAACACCAGAATGATGTTCGTGATTTTGAGATGAATTATCAATTTCTGCAAGGAATGCATACTCATCATCATCCTCACTATCACTCAGGGTCGCATTTAAGCTCATCCCCCTTTTCTTCAAAGTGTTGGCACACTCATTCGCATAGTGACCAAAGCCTTTACAGGCTCTACATTGAACGAAATCTGATTTCTTTTTGTTAAAATTTCCAGACTTTTTAAAAGCATTTCCAGTATCCTCTTCAGAATCTTCAGAATTGTTTTGGCTTTCAGATGAAAATTTATTATCACGTTTATTCTTTAAAAAAGATGCAAATTTTTTTGTGAGAAAAGCCACATCTTCTGTTTCCAAATTAGATTTGTCAATTTCCTTAGAGATTTCTACAATTTCTTTAGAAACTTTAGAGGATTTGGAAAGAGCTTCGGCAAGAGCATTACTTTCAGCTTTGTGTTGCTGTTGAATAGCCAAGTTCATTTCAAACATGGTTAGTTTGCCAACGAGAGAGTTATAACCCATGGTAGCAGTGTCATTGGCTTCTTCAATAGCAGCAATTTTTATGTTAAACTTTTCTGTAACAGTTCTGAGTAACTTACTTACTAATCTAGCATTAGAGATAGGCTCACCTAGGGAGAGGCACTCATTTGAGATATCTTTGATTTTAGCCGAATAGCTTTTAATATCTTCAGTGTCTGACATTCTCAGGTTTTCAAACCTAGTCATGAGAATCCTCACCTAGTGCCTTTCACTCCTTCATCTCCTTCACAATGAGCTTGAAGAATATCCCAAGCATTTTTGGCAACGCTTTGATTGGTGACCAGTCTGTACATGTCTTCATCCACATGACTAGATATGGCACCCGAATCTTTGGAATTATAATTTGCTAGGGTTACTTCATCAGTTGTCCAGTCTTTCTCCGGTTTAGAAATGTAGACCTTTTCTTCAGAGGTTTCACCCTCTGCGGCCTTACTTTCAATCCTTGGAGGAGTCCAGGCAACTATGATACTCCGCCATGCTCTTTCATCAATCGCTTTGATGTACAGACGCATTTTGGATTTCCACAAGGCATAGTTTGTACCATCCAACACAGGTGGACGATACTGACTTAACTGACCTTCCATAATGACTATCCTTTCTGGATCTCACTCAGTATGTCGAGTGGAGGCTCTGGTGCCAATTGAAAGTTTAGATAGCTAGGATGGTCAGACAATAAACAGAGTATGGTGTGAATCGTAGTGTGAAGTCACCACAGATTACACCAACTGACTTGCAGCGGAATAAAAACGTAAAAACGAAATATTTAACACATCTACAGCAACTCGCTGTAGACAACAAAACTTCTCTTTGATAAAAACTGTTATGATCGATTACAAAGAATGAATTAAGAGAAGAGACCAAATATGAGAACACTAAAACACTCAAAACAAGTTCTATGGAAGAACTTGTATTACAAAAGAACTCTATTACTAAAGCACTCAAGATGACTTGAGAAATCAGAATTTTTTCTCAGAAAATCGTTAAGAATGACATGGAACGGCTTCTCTCTTTATAAGATGTGCGATCCCCAAGCCGTGTAAAGATGGAATCCGTAGGAGTCTTGGAGAGCAATCCTTGTGAAGATACACTCCATCCTTTCCTAAATTGTAGCTTCCAAATCCAAGTAAAAGATATCTACAAAAATTAAAAGAGATACACAAAGGAAACTAATTAATATGTTAGTAAATAAAAATAATAAAAAGATATTTACAATTTTACCTAAAATAAAGAAAGACATAAATCCTAAAATTAACACAAATTAAAATAAAATCGTGTGTGCTAAAATAGCCACACTTACATAACCATTTCCACCCTTGGTGCAAGGGAGGAACCCGAGGAAAAAAAAGGACTATATACTCTATGTTGGACTTTCGTTATGGTGCATTATACTAGTTGGGCTTCTGAAACATCGTGTTGTGAAACACTGTTGGATTTAATGGCATGTTCAAAGCCCAGACCGGTTGTCATCTCGAAAATAAAGGAGGTGTCTTCACATGTTCACGCATCTCAATGTTATTATGAGATTTACAAAATGGGATTATTATTTTGAGATATACAAAATGGAAATGACATAATTATTTTTAGATATACAAAATGGAAAGTGCAACTAATTTTCGGGGACGGAGGAGTAGTAATTCGTAGTAATGTGGAATTGAGATAAGTTGAGTTTTCTCCCTCATTTCTGCCGATCCATTATTTTATATCTTTGTTGATTGATCTTCTTTCTTAATTATCCAACCGGACTTTTTTTTTAAACGTGTTAAAATTAGATATAATTGTATTGTTGTTGATTTTGTTTGTATTGGGGCATCACATGCATTGTTCGTCAAGGTGTTCAATTGAAAATTGGTTTAATGTTAGCCTTCATTCTTCGAGATGATCAGTTAGGCATTTTCTTTGCAGGGCCAATTTGCTTATAGTTGTAAAATTTTGTAGAAATCTTAAACTTTTGAATAACCCTAAATATATTTATAAAGCGCTATCTTTTTTTTATTATTATTAATAAAGTTGTTGTTTGCTTAAAAAGAAAAAAAAAGGAAAAAAAAAGAAGAACCTTGCCTCAAGAAAAAAAAAAAAAAAACAACCAGTTGACATTTCCACAAGTGGAATACAAGTAGTGGACCATGAACCATCAGGGCTAGCCTGATGGCCAGGACCCAGGACTTCCAATCGGGAGGTCAGGGGTTCGATTCCCCCCTCCCCCAATAAGCTAGGATTTCGTTCTTGTTAGGAATTTCCTCTTGGCCAATAGGGCTCAAAGTTGTATCCCTAGTTTATCTAGGTTGTTTCATGTTCTCTAATAGATTCATAGGGTCTGTAATAGGTAGGGAAATAGATCTGTAATAGACTCAGTAGGGTTTGTAACACGATGGCAATTTCCTTAAATGAAACCAACTTTCAAAAAAAGTAGTGGACCATGAATTTTCAAGTCTTCAGGACCATTTCAAACGGCAACAACCACCTACTTGACTTAATGGTTGGAACAACTATAGATATCGTTTTGAACATTTGCACAATTTTTAAAAAATTTTGTATGCGAAAAAATCTATATATCCTTAAAATAATTTAATTACTTAGAAAATTAAATGTTTGTGCAATATATAGTTCACTATCATTAATAAGGGTATAATTGGTATACAACAACAAAAACGTCTTCAAAATAGTAAAACGATAAGTATTTTGAAACAAAAATTAACTCTCAAAACGACATCTATTTTGAGTCGGAGGGAGAAGTTTTAGTTTCCACTTCTTTTTTTTTTTTTTGAGTAAACGATAATTCAATTTCATTCACAATTTAAAAAGAGACGGCACTCCACAAAGACCGGAGGCTCACCCCGAATAACAATAGCGGTTCCATTTCTTAACATTTAAAAGCATAAAAAGCCAAATTAACACTACTTCTATCTAAAAATAAATATTCACTTTTATTTTTGATAAATATTAAATTGTCAATTATTATCTTTGCCCCCTAATAAGAGGAAATATTGAGCTTAGCAGCCTCTGTCGTTTGCCGTGAAAGAAGGGTTAATACTAAATAGGTCCAACCTATATGGGAACTTTTTAACATTACTCCCTCCGTCCCGAAATGGTTTCTTTCATTTGCTATTTTCATTGTCTCAAAAAATTCTTCTATTTTGTACAGTTTGGACTTATATGTGGATAAACACAACCTGACTAGTGAAGCAAGTGTTTATATCCTTAAAAAGTTTGAATAGTCAAATAAAATGATCATTATAGGACGGAGGGAGTATTAACCTATTATTACTCAATTACATAGTTTTATTCACTCTGTTTCACAGTAGTAATAAATTCTCATGTGTGCAATTTTTTACTCCCTCCGGTCTCAAATATAAGCAAAATTAACTAAAATCACACCTATTAAGAAAGTAGTTAAGTTAGTTAATTGTCTTGATTTTATAATAAAAACATGTTAAAATTACTAATATATCCTCATATTAAATGTGTAATAAATGTGCACTTGTATTTGAAAATGAATAATTAAATAGGGGCAGTTTTGGTAAGAGAGTATTAAATAGTCTTGAAATCCCTTAGAGTTGCTTATATTTAGGTAAAAAAAAAACCCACTTTTGTTGCTTATAATTGAGTCCGGAGGGAGTATTTTTTTTTAAACAGCACCCTCTCTATTTCGTGACTTCCGTCATTCATTTGGCCAAATTCAAACAGTCGAATGAAGTAAAGTTAATTTAGAACAATTAAATTGCTATAGTTAGGCTAATTATGACTCTTACAATTATTAGTTTCCACAATCAAGTGTAATAATTCGCCATAAATTGTGGAGACTTTTGAACTGTTTACCCTAAATTAATATGCGGCCCCAGCCTCAAATTAGATGAACATTCTAATGGTAGGCTTACTAATTTGGTTACATCGATTATGCACCCTCACGCTCTAATTAGAAGGGACTGTCCCGACCTCACCACCAACTGCTTTCTTCCAAGTTGGAGTTCATCTCCGTCCTGCTTATAAATTACACAAAACTCATTTTTGTAGAACACTCGCTAACAAGTCATTATTAAGAGCTTGAGAAAAAAAAGGGACCACGTCAATTGGGTCGTCGTCCCTTTAAAATAAAGAGGATGAAGGCCCAATTCTAATACTCCCTCCGTTGTTCCGAAAAGTTTGTGCTATTTTGACTTTTTATGGTCAACACAAATGAACTTTGACTAGACATTGGTTTCTATATAATCATCCAATTGAAATTCTAAAAATTATAATTGATAAATCATTAAGTGATTTATCAATAACAATTTTTATAATTTCATTGTGATCACTAGATTGATTTTAATGTATGATTAAATTTTAAATGTATTAACAAAAAAAAAATGAGACAAATTTTTTGAAAAAAAAAAAAAAGTAGCACGAAGCTTCCAAGGGATCAAATGTCAATTTTAATACTCGAATATGTAGGACTTGAGAGAGTTGAGATTTCCATAAGTGGAAGTGGACCATCAATTTCCAAGATTTCTGGACCATTTCAAAAATTCTACAACCACCTACTGTTACTTGATTTTTCGTCGGTGCTTGGAGTTTAACAACATTGTAATAATTGATCCACAATCTGTTAAATATCGTACAATTAAGTAATGAATAGAAATAAAAGGCCGTTTGTGGATTAATCAAAAATCTTAACTAAAATTCAATCAAAATATCAATAAAATCAAAGTTTAATTATCTCTTCGGGACTTCGGTTAGAATAATCTAACTCGTCTTTGATGAGAAGTCTTGTAGTAGCTATAAGCATGGTTGTGAATTGTAAGCTACTCCTTCCGTTATAAAATAAATGTTCAAATTTTTTTTTTTTTTTAAAATTGCTCTTGATCAAGAGCAAATTTGAAAACTTTTTAGATATTCATTAATTGGGATAGAAGTAGTATCTAATACTAATTGAAACTATACTATAGTGTGGCACTAGCACATATAGAACCTGTTGGAAGTCCGCACATCTTTTGTCCCTTAAAAAGGGGAAATAGTATGCTCGGTCGCCCTTGCCGTGGAAGAAGGGTTAATACAAAATAGGTCCAACCTAGGGAATTTTTAAGTCTTACTGATGTAGCGTGATGCTACAAGAAGAGTAAAGGTCTATGACGCCTTTAAACAATCGTCGTAGAATAACAGCGGAAATCAACCCCTAAGAAAACCGTAATGGAATTCTTGAACTATAATAATCTCCTAGAAAATTATTCTGCAAGGAATCGCAATTGCAAGCCAAAGGCTTAAGGGTAAAACACAACAATTGCAAAACAATCAAATTTATTAAAAAAAAAAAAAAAAATTCTAATTTTCGGATTACAACTTTAGGCCTATTTTATAGTGCCCATAAAACTTGAAAAACAAGCTAAAACCTTCCTAACCTATATAGTAACCTAATAGGACTTAAAAACTAGTAAATTGACTCAAAATCTATCTTAGAATCCTCTATAATTAACCTACTAAAATTAATGACGAAAATAATAATAAAAATACTAATTAAATCCTAACTAATAATAAAATACCAATAAAATTATAATATATGATGTAATCATATAGTCGTCCTGCATCACTTACTCGTAACGCAATACTCTGTACTATTTACGTTACATAATTACTGTTGCATTTGAGTTATCAACATTTGTAAAGAATGTGCTATTTTTTTAACGACATAGACATAGGTCACTCACTTGGCCAAATTCAAATGGACTAATAAAGCAAAATTTATTTATCACAATTAAACGGTTATAGTTAGGCTAAATATGACTCTACCAAGTCTTATTTTCCACAATCATGTGGAAGAATTCGCCATTAATTATGGAGACTTTTGACTAAATTAATTTTCCCCGGCCTCAACTAAAATAAATAAACATTCCAAAAGTAGGCTTACTAATTTGTTTTCATACACAAAGTCTAATTTCATACTGTCCCCATTCATAACATACTAAGTCCACCCTCAAATCCCAATATACAACTATAAATACCATCTTGGCCAGTGTACTAATCCCAAACAAAAGAAACTTGAAATTTAGTTTCTTACAACAATATTAGCACCCTTTTTATCCTATCTATTTATTCATATTTGATTTACATGGCTTCTTCTCATATGTTGAAGAGTTTGGCAGTCCTAGCCATTGCACTTACCCTTTGCATTCACTCCACCCAAGGTGAGTCAAGTCCATATTTTTTTTATTCTAAATTTTATATTATCAATGCGCATACAGGTCCAGGGCCAGTGACATTGAATGTCATATAGCGATCGGGATTTTTAGCTACTGGTTTGGGATCTAGACAAAAGACTTAATGAGTGTCATCTCAAGAATTTCATGCCCTCACCGGCACCATATCATTACACACGTGTTAATTTGAACAACATTTAATCTGAACTATAGGTTTCATTAAATTTTACTGCAACTGGATATCAAGCTCACTCACACCAAAAAGTACCCACTTCATTTGCTCATTTCTAAAAATGACAATTTAGAAAAATGCTAATAACACTCAATATTTTCACTGATATGTCTTCAGTGATTTGAATTCACTTAATTATAACACGTTATGTTCTATGTAGAGTAACACTTCGATGTAAAGTTGGCTAACAAACTAAATTAAAGTCTCACTCAAGTAATGTCTACTAGAAAGAAAAAGAAAAAAGAACTTTTTCCATCCTTCTAAAAGAAAATATTCAACAGTAAGCCCTATATTTCGCATATACTACCATTCTAACCCTGTATCTTACTTATTTGTTTATTAGGAAGCAAAATAGCTTGTGAGAAACTGAGCAAAGACTCGTGCGCATTCGCGGTATCATCAAAGGGACAAAGATGTGTACTAGAGAAGCACGTGAAGAGGAGCGGAAAGGAGGCGTACGTTTGTAGTAGCTCGGAGATAGAAGCCGATAAGTTGAAGGACTGGATTGAAACTGATGAATGCATAGAAGCATGTGGAGTTGATAGAAATATGCTTGGAATTTCATCTGATTCTCTTTTGGAGTCTCATTTCACACAAAAACTTTGCTCCCCTCAATGCTACAATGGCTGCCCTAATCTCATTGATCTCTACTTCAATCTTGCCGCCGGAGAAGGTACACAGTAAATACTCCCTCTGTTCTGTACCAAAAAGTTTATCTTACTTGATTTTTAATGGTCAATACTCATTAATTTTGACCAAATTTAATGATCGCAATGAAATTTTAAAATTGTTATTGATATTTCAATTAATGATTTGTCAATTACAGTATTTAGAATTTCACTAGAATGCTTAGATTGCTTCTAACTATAAATTTTTGTTATATTGATAAAATTAAGGTGTATATCTGCCAACACTATGTGTAGCACAAGGAGAGAACGCACGTCGTGGAATGGCTGAAATAAAAAGTTCGGGAGGTGTTGTAGCATCAGGACCAATTGGGCCTCTCACCCTCGCCGTAGCCCCTACTTTGGCACCTTTTCCTATTTAAACTTTATCATTGTAATGCAAATTGTTGAGTGTAGTTTTACAGAAAAAATAATTATTATCTAAATAAATTTGAGGTGATTTGGTTTGAGCACGTACGATTTTGCAGAGTGCCAACTCAAGTGCTACTTATATCTAGGTTGTGATGTTGTATCTCAAATATGCTATCAATGAAATTATAGTGTTATGACAATTTAGGCCCAATGTTGACATGTTCTGTCATAATCAGTGGATTCATATTTGAATTTTATCGATTCATGGCCAATATGCCTAAAAGTCATAGGTTTAATACCCAATACGCCTAAAATTCATTGATTTCAGGTTTAATAGACCCTAAATCAATGAAATTGAAATTGATGACTTCAACGCATATTGGGTCTTAAATTTAAATTGATAAAATTGAAATATGAGACCTTTAATTGTGAAAAGCATGTCAACATTGGGCTTTAAATTGTCATTTACCATTTATATTATTCTTAGTTTGTCTTATATAAAATAATTTTAAAACTTTTAAAAAATTTAATCTCAGTACGATTGCATAAACATTTAACCAATTAAATTTTCATTTTTAAAACCTTCAACTTCTCTAATGGGACTTTTTTTTTTAAAATTGAATTTTTTTATTTATATTAATTAGGCATATTAATAGACTAACAAATTCCTATGGGATTCGAACTTATAAACTCCACAAATATGTTGTATGAAAAACTGAGTATATAGAAGCACATGAATTCATAATATGTGTTCTATAATCCCCCAAATGATTGTTCATTATCAGTTTTGAGAGAATCTACTAATATTATTATTAATCATTTTCGTAATTTATGTGTAAAATAGCTCAAGCAACATTAATTATTTATTGGAATTTTCCACTGCTTGGAAAAGCTTGGCGGTTCGGGGACCGGTCCTAAATGGTAAACTCTGGGTCCAGTCCGATGGGGTAACCCGTGGGCTAAGACTTGCTGACACATTTTGAAACGAGCTGGGCTGGACGTGTGGACTGGCCATGGATCATGTTGGGCATCTCCGTAGTCAAAAAAACTCTCTCTTTCGGTTTCTCTCCCATGACAAATGTCGCACTTTCTCTTTTATTACCCGTCTTACCTTTCCAAATAAATAAATAGAAATATTGCAATTTTATCATTGTTGCTAAAATGTAACTATCTGAATCCATCTGAGACTTAGATGGGCTACTTTAGAATATGGGTTAACCACACCAACCGGAAGCTCATTTGCAACAACCTAGGCCTGGGCCTGGCCCCAGCAAAAGCAAACTACTTAGGTGGGCTACCTAGAAGTAAGTGTACAATCTCAAGTCCATATGTGAACTCTTATTCCACCGTGAAGGCCACCAGGCCCATCCATCAATAAAGCTATTTCTAGGGGTGTAAATGGTTCGGTTTGGTTCGGTCTCGGCCATTTTAGAGACCGAACCACTAGTCATCGGTTTGGGAAAATTCCAGACCGAACCGAACCACAAAAAAGTTCAAACCGAACCGAACCGCCATGGTTTGGTTCGGTTTGGTTCAGACCGCGGTTCAGACTGCGGTTTAGATCGTGGTTCAGACCGTGTTTAGATAGTGGTTCAAACCACCATTCAGACCGAGGTTCATATGATGATTCAAATCATGGTTTAAACTTTTTTGAAAAGAGAAAATTCAGAGAAAGAATAATATTTAACGAATAAAGAAGCCAAAAGAAGTGAACACACATCATAATTTTGTTAACTATGTGCCTCAACAAATATAACATGTGATGAAATGAATAAGGAATAAGATATAAAATGAGATTTAAGAATGGTCTAATGTAATGTAGTTTTTTTTTTTTTTTTTTTTTTTTTTTAATATTTCAAAGGTGGATGTTACTTAACATACAAATATATGACTAATATATGCGGTCTGATGGTTTGGTGGTTCGGTTTGATGGTTCGGTCTGGCGGTTCGGTCTCGTGGTTTGGTCTGGTTTGGTTCGGTCTGGTTTGGTTTGAAGGGGTCAGACTACAAACCAAACCACGCGGTTTACAATTTTCGAGACCGAACCGAAACACTCATGCTTGGAAACCGAACCAGACCGTATGGTTTGGTTTGGTTCGGTTCGGTCTTAAACCACGGTTTGAACCAAACCACTGACACCCTAATTTCTATGTCAATCTTTGACCATATCTAACGGCTTCTCGAAGCCTTTGCTCTACCGCTCTTTTCATATAAAAACCAATCAATGTTTGTAAAACATTTTTTGGATACCGTAAAACTTGTTGAACGAATATAAAAAACGTTTTTAAATAACGTTTTACAAAAATATTTCATACAATTTTATTTTTTTTCATTTTTTTACGTTGAATAACACACGTTGTGTAGACAACGTTTTGCTAAACGTTGTCTGAATTTTATATGGGAGGAGGAGTGGAGAAAAATCTGGAAGGAGCGGTTTTAGGTCCTTAGTTTCAGTGACAAGGCCACTTAAAGTCTATTTATGGGCAGGGCTGTAAATGAGTCGAGTCGCTTTAGGGTGGATGGTGAGCTTGAGCTTGTTTATAGCGTATGGAGTTTGAGCTCACTTGTACGTTCAAATTCGAGTTCAATCGAGTTTAAAGTTGCTCGCGACATGAGTCGATATCGAAGCTGAGTTTTAACGAGTCGAGCTTGAGCTTAGAGTTTTTTCTAACGAGATTATAGTCGATTTCGAGCATATCGAGCCGAAGATGAAGTTTTAATAAGCTTAGTGAGTCGAGCTTAAGCTTGAATAGGTCGCGAAAAAATACAACTCATAGTTTTTAACGAGCTTAGCGAGTCTACCGTTTCGAACACGTTCGACTTAATAACAAAACGAGCTTGACACTGATTCAAGCTTGAGTTGAGTTACATCTCGAGCTCACTCGATCTCGAGCTTTCACGAGCTAGGCTTGGTCGACACAATAACTGAAGGAGCTTGACGCTTGACAGTCGGTTCGAGCTCGAGATTCCACGAGCTGAGCCCGAGTCGAGCCTTATAACCTAACAACCCTATTTATTAACTATACTCTCTCCATGCCGCTAATAATTACATACTCCCTCCGTCCTAAAACAAAGCACTCACTTTGTTATTTTGGGCGTCTCATTGTAAATGTAAAGTATTATTTTTCTAAAAAGAAAAATATATACTCCACTTCCTCTCTCCTTCACACTCACAACAATTATTTATTTACTATTCTTACTCCACTTTCTCTCTCTCCTACGCACTCACACCACCTACTTTCCAACATATTTCCTTATTTTTCGTTCTTAAAATGAAATTGGTACTTTATAAAGCAGGTCCTATTATTCTTTCAAGAAGTCTAATTTTTAATGGGACAACCAAAATGTAAAATATATATTCTTCGTGTCTTATAATAATGTGTACAAATTTTTCGTGCATTACTAATTTTGTGCATACGGTTATGATATAGAAGGATAGTGGGACGGAAGGAATATATTGCCAATAATATATAATATACTAATTTTGTGCATACGGTTATGATACAGAAGGATAATGAGACGGAAGGAATATATTGCCAATAATATATAATATACTTTCAGTCATCAATAAATCAATAAAACTAGTTTGAAAAAACAGTATTATCCCAATAACATTTCAAATTAACCAACCAATAGCTTACAGTATACAATTATGTACTTGCTAGTTGCTAGAGTTCTTTTAAAAAGGGAAACTCATTCCGTCTTTTGTTTCAAAATTTATTATTGTCTGACATAATTGCAATAAAGTTGATGGATCCATCACCTTTTAACTAATAAAACCAAATCAAAACATGCAATCACAAAAGGAAGATGAGGAAGACTTGTTTGTGTGAGACGGATCTTTTTTAGAGAGGAAATGGGTTTACTCATCCCCGTCCATAAGGGGGCAAACCATTTACTCTCTCATCAAGATCCGTCTCACGTGTAAGACCGTGTCAGTCACACAAATTTTTGTCAAGGAAGATTTAGGGGAGACATTTGTAAAAAGCCAAAAATATTGATGATCACTAGTACTAAAGCCCAATAGAAATTATAATGACAACTACCCCCAACCCACGTGAACCATGAGATATACATATTGATCTGAATCTGATTTTTCAATTTTAGACTGCTAAAGTGGTTAGATATCAAAAATTCATTTTAACTCTAATCACTTTTTATTTTGGGCCACTTCTCTTAATTAAGGCCTTTCAGCCTAAGCATTATTCCCTAAATGACTGAATATTTTTTATAATTTCACTAAAACTCATCTATATTTCAAATATATGTATGTACTACCCTTATCAGTTGAATGACAAGTGAGGTAGGAGAAAGAAGGACAAATAGAAATACTATGTAGGTAGTAGAGTGTGTTGTTGGAAGTGGCGCCGATAACTGGACAACCAGTATAACCCTCTTAAATTAAAAATATATGTATTTAAATTTATACTCATAACTTTTATCTTTTTATCATTCTCTACTCTACTTTCTCCTTTTTAATTAACTACTGTATATGCTCTCATAATACATTATACTTTTCATTATTTTTTAAATTGTTATACCAAAACTCATTGTAAATTAAGTTGGGATGGTGGAGTATTAAAATAGACTAATATAATATAGATGTCGGAACGTATTTTGAAATTCATACTCCCTCCATTTTAAAATGATCTTTCTATTATTTTCGCCGTTATACTACAAATGTTTTTTGAGCAATAGTTTTAAGTTGGCTCAATTATCCATATATATTATATATTATTAAAGCAGAATCATTTCAAGCCTTCTCATAAAGCCACATGGATTTATGACGTGGAAAGCCACGTGCCATTCTTTCATTGGCATACACAACTAAATTTCAATTTGGGTTAATTGCAATTTAGACCCTGAAGTACCATACCACCCTTCCAAGCGAACCCTGATGTGTTAATTTTTGTCAAATCGGGTCTTGATGATTTTTAAACTCGCCAAATAAGGCATTTTTGACGGATTTCGTTAGAAAGTTAGTTATGTGGCATGTGCCATGCATGTGACTGACGGAATTGAGTGACTTTGAATTGATTATCATGTATCTTCATCAATATTTTTTAAAAAAGTTCATATATATTTTCTTAATTAATTAATTAATATTTACTCACCAGTCATAAAAATTTTAAAAAGATAGTATTCACATAATAAATAAAAATTCATATTTTGAGACATGAACTATCTTGATTTATAATTGTAATTTTTTTAATTAAATTTTTTAAATACTATCCATATAATAAATAAAAAATTATTAAAAAAACTACTCCATCTGTCCCACGTTAATGTTCTTACTTTTCTTTTTAGTCTATCCCAATTTAAGGTTCTTACTTTATTTTATTACCTAAAATGGAAAGTGGGACCCACTTGTCATTCTCACAAAAAAAACTCCATACTCACTTTCTCTTTCCTACTTTACTTTTCATACTCACAACATTTATTTTTTCTTAATCTCCGTGTAAAGTCAAACTAAAAGCTAAGAACATTAATTTAGGACGGAGGGAGTATCAAGAAAAAAAGAAAGAAAAAAACTCAGTTATTCTTCTTGAGCTTTCTATCCATAATTCTCCCCCTTTCTTCATCTTCCATAACCACCCACTCCATCCTCCACCATATCCACCACCGATCCTCCACCATATCCACCACCAATGCACCACCGTCCACCAATAATCACAACATCACCAAAATCACCCAAATAAAATTCATAATTTATCAACGAAATTGAATTAAAACTTGAAATTAACATAACACTAAATCAAAAGGTCAAAATCGAGATTCTTCCTCCGCAGCCAACTATGGTACAACTAAGGTTTTTTTCTCTCTGCAAATTTACTTTTCTTGACCTTTGCTCAAACACATCTTGGCCTCCCACAACATCGACTCTTTCTGCAAATTTTCATCTCACACTCTCTTTCTCTCTCTAGATCCAGTTGGGTAACGCAGGTGGGTGAGTCGAGTCCCGGCCGGATTATACTTCTGGACCGTTTTGAACAATTCAGGTCGGGATTTTGAGAGCGACGGGATATTACTCTTTCCGCACCGGTTTTAGTTACAGCACCGACAACTTTGACCGGGAAAAAATAGATCGAGAAAGGACTTAAAAAAAGAGATAGTGCGTGCTTTTGTTTTTCTAGGTTTGCCGGAGTAGTGGGAGACGGTCGCCGGAGTAGGGAGATCGGAGTGGTCGCCGGAGGTAGGAAGGGGTGGCCGGAGCGTGAGGGGAGGTAGAGTGTGTGTGTGTGTGTGTGTGTGTGTGTGTGTGTGTGACGGGAGGAAGAGGATGGGGATATGAATTTACTTTTTTTTGTTCCACCCCCTTCTTTTTGGAATATGTCATTTATAACCCCCCTTCAAACTTAAAATCGCAATTCAAACTACCCAATTTCGTTAGTCACGTGCTTGGCACATGTTTTTTAACTGACTTTTTAACGAAATCCGTCAAAAAGGCCTTAACTGGCGAGTTTTAAAAACATCAAGACCCGATTTGACAAAAATAACACATCGGGGTTCGCTTGGAAGGGTGGTATGGTACTTCAGGGTCTAAATTGTCAATAACCCTTTCAATTTAAAGAAAAGATTTGAACATTTTTGCTATTCTAATTTATTTATTTATTTATTTTACTTTTGATTTTGTTTTGGACAATTTACAGTTCAATTTAAATGGAACTAAAATATTTATATTTTTGATGCTTTTTAAAGATGATCATAATCACTCCAATAGTTTTTATTTATGTTTTATTTTTTACTTTGCTTTATCTATCATTTTTTCCTTATTTTTTTCATTGTTTTTCTGCAGTGCAGGATAGCAATAAGCATATCCATGCAGGCATCGACGGTTAATGGAAAGACAAGAAATTGCAGATGGAGCTTGAAATTATTTAAATAAATACGTATATAAGTAGTCTTTATAAAATGGAAATAATATGTCTATACCATATTCATCATAGTCAACTTATTTGGTTTTAGATAAATCAATGTGCACAAATGAATGCACGAGAATTAAGGAAATAGTGAATAGTTTATTGTGAGTATAAGAAGTAAGACAAGAGAAAAAGTGGGGTAGAAACAATAGTGTTTATATATAATCTGTCATTTTCAATCATTAATATATCCAAAGAATACGTGAAAGTGTGGACTCATTACTATACATATAATCTGTCATTTTCAATCAATAATGTACCAAGAATAAGTAATACTCTTTCAGTCACAAAATGATATTCACATTTGATTATTTAGATTTTTTTTAAGAATATGAACACTTGCTTTAATAGACATGTAATGTTTTTACACATTTAAGCTTGAATTTTAGAAATGAAAAGAACATATTTATAACAATGAAAAATAGAAAATAAAAAGACCATTTTGGTACAAGACAGAAGAAGTATATAATAGTTGGTACTCACTTATATTTCATTATTACTTGGCTGTATGAATCATGTACATAGTTAGATTGGCTTATATGTCAGTTTTTTTTTTTTTTCTTTTTTTTTTTTTTATAGCTAGAAGAGCTTTCTAAGTTATACAGTAATTTATACAATAATTACTTAAATTTTATTTTCATGATTAAGAAAATAAATTATTTTTATGCACAATAATAGAAAAAATAAGCAGCTAAATGAAAATACGTGTTACTTCTTTTTCATTTTTCATTAAGAAACAATGAACTGGTAGTCTGGTAGCTAAGATTCATAATCGAAATATAACTCTTTAAAATTCCTTAAAATAACCCTACGTATACCGTAAACAAAATTGCAGCAACTTGTAAAACAATCCACTTAAGGATCTATCATTCAATCTTTATGAATGCGTGCAATGTTTATATTTAGAAAAAAGACAAAAACTCTTGTGCGGTACCCGTCTCATCCATGAGACGGGTCGGTTTTTGATCCACCTGTCCGACCCACTGAACCGGCTCCAGGACCCAGGGGTCGAACCAGCCACGTGGCAGCCTCTCATAGGCACCAAAAAAAAAAAAAAAAAATATATTTTTTTTTTGTTTGTCAAAAGTAATAGTTACTATAACTTAATGTAATGACTGTATTCATATAAAGTAACAGTTTGTATACCTAAAAGTAATACATATATACAGAAAAGTAACAGTGGTTTTTTCTATGTTTTCTTCGTTTGCCAAAAGTAATACTTATTACAACTAAAATGTAACGAACGTGTTACTTATATGTAATAATGTTTATACATAATTGTAACACATATCTATAGAAAAAGTAATAATTCAACCATTTACATTTTTAGAGCTAAAAACACTTTATTAGTGTTACATGTAAAGTATTACATTATCTATAGAAATATGTTATAATTTCTTTTATTAAAGTGTTACATTTACTTGTACAAACAATTACATTCATATATGAGTTGTTACTTTTCAAATGTTACTTTCTTTCAAAAAATTAAATCAAAATACACAATATTTTACATTTTTGCAAAAGCATTATTAAATTTCAGTATAAATGATAATTACATTTAGATATTGTTTGGGTTACATGTAATTATAGTTAGTATTACATTTGAAAAAATTGGTAAAACGAGCTTTTGTTTTTGTAAAACAGGTGTTACATTTACTTATGAACAATGTTACTTTATATGTATACAGTCATTACATTAAGTTATGGTAACTATTACTTTTGGTGAACGGCTGAAAAGCCGAAAAAATAATATAAAAACTCAAAAAAAAATAAAAAATTGACCTCTGGGAGGCTGCCATGTGGCGGGTCATGCCCCATGGGTCATGGGTCGACCCGTCTCATACATGAGGCGGATCCCCTTGTTCTCATGGAAGACCACTTCTAGAAAAAATATGAAACTCGCGTCACCTATTCTTTTTTATGGAAAATGAAACAAATCTACCACATTACTTTGTTTTAGCTACTAATTTCTTTTTTTATATTATCATGTATAAATTAGCTTTTTAATCATAAATGTTTTAAGTACTCATAATTATAAATAGAATTTAAAAATAACCCATAACATAAAGGATAACTTTGGAATTTCTTTTTCATTTCGAAAGCAAGATGTATTTTTCAAGATATAGATTAATTGCACTTGCAAAAAAAAAAAAAGATATAGATTAATTGCCTATTTGTAGGTCCTACAAAAATTCAATTAACGGTTTTACTTTTATTCTAATTTTAGCGCAAAGATATTTTTTAGGGGAAATGACAATTTAGGGTCCAAAGTTTAGGGGGTGTGTGCCAATCGGGGTCTGATGTTCTAATTTTGTCAATTTAGGGTCCAAAGTTGCAAAAGTTGTGCAGATAGGGGTTTTTTGACGATTCCGTTAACAGAACCCAGTTAAATGGCACATGCAAGGCACATGTCACTTAACTGGAGTTTAATTTAAAATCGAGCTTGGTTTTTTTGTCATTTCACGCAGGCTCTAACAAAGAGGCCCCAAATCACCCAGAATTGTTCCAAGTTTTGGTAGTTTAGGGCTGACCGCTACCACCACCACAGTTCACCTAAAATCCGACCACCACCCGTCAATCCCTAGCCGGAAAAATATCAATCTCAATCAAATTATCCTCCTCAACAACATGATAATCATCTCTGCAATTCCTCCTCTTCACATCCAATGCAATCTCAATTAACTATTCTCTATCCTCCTCGTTCCACTTGAAAATCGAACCCTCCATCGGTTCCCAGTTCCCGTTCATTGCAAAATCCCCATCCTCCAACAAGCTATCCCCGTTTGATTCCGGGTAATACTTTGACAGCGACATCAGGAACTTCTCATCAAAACCCAAAACCCGTCTCTCTATTTTCTCGTTAAAAACTCTGTCGACGCACCGATCATCTTCATCAGCGTCGTCGTCCTTTCCTTCTTCGTCTATGACTTCCAATGGCACTCTAACATTCCAATCACGAAATGAGACGAAGTAATACAGTTTATGATCTGACCCAGGTGAGGATTCAGCCGGATTGGTGCTGGAAGGAGTACGTTTCTGTTCATGAGCTTCATCTTCTTGTTGTTGTGGGGAGGGAAAGTGAATTAGATTCCTTAATTTATGGGTGGATTGGGAATCGTATTCCGTTCTCTATACGATTGCAAAATTATTAATAAAAAAACACTTTATTTTATTATTTGTTACTCCCCCTGTCCCAATATACATGTAGTTTAAGGGGTTGAAATTGTCCCAAAATGTTTGTAGTTTTGCTTTTATCTAGACATCTTTGATATTGTTTGTCAAATTTACCCTTATTTATGATGGTAGTTGTCATTATAAAAGTATTTAATTGTCTTGGTACTTGAAATATTTCAAGGGTAATTTAGTCCATTGATTGTTTTTCTTAATTTGCGTGAAAATTGTAGAACTACAAGTATTTTGGGACAGAGGGAGTAGTGTTTTTTGAATTAATTAAAAGGAAAAACTGCAAATATAGTACCTGAGCTATTGGGGTTATTTTGGATTTGGTACCTGGACTCTCATTTTTTGCACCCGTCATACCCAAACTCTAGTTTTTACTATATCCATCATACCTACCACTAACAACATCCACTTTTTTCCGTTAAGTTAGTCATGTGCCATACATGTGACTAAATATTAAGGGTAAAAATGTCAATTCTAAAATATCCACCCCCCCTTCTTCCCCAAAACCCTCTCCCATGGCAATGATGTTCTTCCCCAAAACCCTTTCCCGCTGGCTGAATCGATCGTCCCCCTCCACCTTCTCCTGCTACTACTACGAAACCCTCACTCTGCTCGACACCACATCATAAATCGTACACCATCATCACTACTCATAAATCAACAAAAAAATTGGTGAGATTACAAAGCAGATCTGGAATCAGAAACACAAAATTAATTAGCCTATGTAGATGTGGATTTGAACGGTGAGGATCAGAAACACAAAATTAATTCGTCAACAACTATGCATATCAAGTACGATCACGTTCACCGGATTTCCACAAAGCCGGCGAGATTCCGAATCTTCGTTTTCTTCTTGGATGTCAGTCCGCCAACGACGCCGGACTTTCTATTTGGATTCGACAAGGAATACAATACCGTCGTTACCGCTTCTGCTAAGACCGCCGTTAATTCCACTTCGCCGAATCCCGAGGCTTCAAAGAATCCGGAAATGGCGTTGGCCAAGAATGTCGATTCGGATCCAATTGACCCGAAGACAAAGCAGATTCAGGGAATTGAGGGGGACGATCGATCGGAAATCACGGCGGAATCACGGCGGAATTCAGGGAGTTGAGGATTTGGGGAATTGAGCGGGCTGACTGAATTCATTTTGGATTTGGGGAAGAACATCATTGCCATGGGAAAGGGTTTTGGGGAAGAAGGGGGTGGAGATATTTTAGAATTGACATCTTTACCCTTAAAATTTAGTCACATGTATGGCACATGACTAACTTAACGGAAAAAAGTGGATGCCGTTAGTGGTAGGTATGATAGATGCAGTAAAAATTAGAGTTTGGGTATGACTAGTGCAAAAAATGAGAGTCCAGGTACCAAATCCAAAATAACCCCAAAAGTTCAGGTACTATATTTGCAGTTTTTCCTAATTAAAATTATTGGAGTAAGGAAAAATAACAAATTAGGGTCCATTATATAATGTGTGAGTGAAATGACAAAAAGGCCAGACGAAAAATCAAAATTAACTCCAGTTAAGTGTAGGTGTGACTTAACTGTATTTTCTTTGCGATTTGGTCCAAAAACATCTAACTGACTAACGTTGTCAACTTTGGATCCTAAATTGACAAAATTAGAACATCAGACCCCGATCATCACACACCCCCTGAACTTTGGACCCTAAATTGTCATTTCCCCTATTTTTTTTATTCTTTTTAGATAACTTTGATTCTCATTACTCAGTTATCCATGTTAAAACATGGCGTGGAAATCCACGTATCAAGGGTTCGATCCCTTCCCGGAAAAGGCTACATTTACACTAAGTGTATAGAATCTTTCTATACACTACAAATACCATAATGCCAAGTGTTTTAAATGGATCTCATAGAAAAATCTTTCTATAAATTTGAAAGCTTAATCTAATTTTTTTTTTAAATTTGAAATTCAAATCTAGACAACTTAATTAATGAGCTCTTCTTTCCACATCCTCCATAAAAAATTTACAATCTCTCATTTTTGAAATTATTACTCAACCAAATTTTTAACATTTTTACTTTTATTATCTAAATTCATACTATATTCAGATTTATTTATTTGGAAAAAAAATTGTTTTTTTTGTGTGTGTGTGTGTGTGTTCTTGATCAATATTTGCCTTCCTTTTAGTTTTTGCACAAAAAGCGAAATGTGTGGTTAATATTAAACTTTGTATTAAATAATAATTGAATATAAAACATTGATTAAATAATTGAATTATTGTTTTAAAAAAAAAATTGAATTATGGCCTTGTAGTCTTTGAAAATATGATTAGAATTGATCTTTCAAGAGAGTGAATGGTGTGTAATGAGTTAGTGGGTTGGCAAAATGGTGAGCCATTGAAGTTTAATGAGATAGACGGTCAAGATTAACTAGAAGGTTTTTTTTATTTTATTAATGATCCATGTGAATCTTTTGATGATGGTTGACACTTCATTATTGTACTACCTCTGTCCCGCTTAAAATTAAAAAAAAATATGGCACAAGAATTAAGGAAAAAAGTGAAAAATGTGATGTGCTGTGAGTGTTGATAGTTGAGTGGGAGAGAGAAAAGTGAGGTAGAGAATAGTTAGTGGGTTAGTGGATGTGAGTGGGCAAGTGGTAAAAACTTTCCATTTATGGATTTTGCAATTTCTATGGAACGCCCAAAATGGCAAGTTTTGCAATTTCAAGCGGGACGGATGTAGTATATCTTTTCTTTTTTAAAAACAAATTATTATTATCAATACTATTACGGTCATTTAATATAAAAATAATACTTATGTTTCAAAAAAGAATATCTAGTAATAATATTGAAAATAATGGAATATCTAATATTAAAAATTATAATGATTAATAATAATAAATAAATAATTATAATAAAATAATAATGATTGAAAGTCTTATTACAAAAAATCGATAATACTCATTAATAATTACTAATGATAATAATTAATTAATTAAAATATTAATAGTTTGATATTTAGTAAAAAACAATGATCATAGTCACTAAGTACCGCTACCATCACATGATCACAACCATCCTACTACCGTTGCAAACTCAAGCGACATCCGGTGTTTTCATTTTAAACTGAACCACAACGTAAGATTTTTAATAATTGAAAGACAAACGATTATATACGTGAACTAAAAATGTACCACTTTTTATAAAAAATGTACCACTCTTTTTTTCAAATGTAACATTTTTTTTTATTTAAAAATTAACATAAGATTGACAAAACTAAAACTAATGTTACATTTTGTAATAAATGAATATAACATTTTTTTTCCAATTGTAACAGTTTATATTGTTAAATGTAACATTATATCTAAAATGTAACAATTTTTACTGAGAAAGTGACAATCGAAATGCAAACGATTATATATGAATTTTATTGTTTTAAAAAAGAAAAAAAGTAACATTTACCAAATAAAATTGTTACATTCATTTATATAGAAAAATTATAATCATATATATACTTTGTTACACTTCAATTGTTACTTTTGTCGTAAAAGAGTGTTATATCTCAGCTGACAAGCAACTCAATTTTCTGTGTCTTAATAAATATGTTTTTTATAAAAAAAAAAAATCAAACCATATCACGACCTATCTAGTTTGATTCGGCTCGTCGAGACGACAATATTTTTTTTTTTTTTCCGGAGTTATAAATCTCAAGATATAACATTTTAAAGTTATTGGAGGTTTTATTTTTTAAAGAATGCCACGTGTCATGATTACATTTGTGGTGTATAGAAAGATTATATACACTTAGTGTAAATGTATCAACTTCCTCCCTTCCCATGCTTCCTATGGACATCATATTAAGGGGGGGGGGGGGGGGGGGGGGGGGGAACCACTATCGATCGTCTTTAAAAATAAAAAAATTACAATTCGATCTTATTTGAAATTGATCATGAGAAAATTTTGGGGGAAACTAGTTTCTCCATAAGTTATAAAAAGTCATGTTTTTATAGGGGTTAAAGTTTAGGGTTTAGGCCCTTTAGGGTTTAAGGCTTAGGGTTAAAGGGTTAAAAAGTAGACTTTTTATAGGTTATGGAGGAACTAGTTTCCCCCAAAACCAACTCATTGATCATGTTCAAATTTTTGTAGATATCAATCCACAAAATATTCAACCTCCTAATTTACTAAGATGTGAGGTATAGCTTAAATATTGTAATATAAAAAGAAACAAAATACTCCCTCCGTTCCGGGTAAGTTGCAACATGGAAGGGGAAGCACAAAAATTAAGAAAGGAGAATAATGAGTGGTTGAGAGGAAGAGAGAGAATGAGTGGAGAATAATGAGTGGTTGGGAGGAAGAGAGAGAATGAGTGGAAGATTATAAAAGTAATAAATAGTTTCCTTATTTGGCATTGTTGTAACTTAAGTGGAATGCCCAAAATGGTAAATTGTTGCAACTTACAGGGAACGGAGGGAGTATGAAAGTATACCCGAAAACAGGGTGGTCCGTTTTAAATTGAGGCTCTAAGCACTATTTAAGTGGGGCTCTCAATTTTTTAATAAGTTATATTGTAAAATGAATGACAATAATATTTGCAATATTCTGTTAAAAGCATTGAGAACTGAAAAATATATAAATTTATTATTTTAGATAGTGATTACAATTTTAGTTTTCATATTAACTAGCAGTACACCCGTGCGATGCACGGCGTGTGTGCAAAATTATATTGTTTAAGCAAAAACAATTACTCCATCTGTTCCTAAATGAGTGTCCATTTTCAGGAAAAATTAGACCCAAAATGAGTGTCTATTTTGACCATAACTTTGTCCCTAAACGTTTTTTTTTGAATTTTTTTCAACAATCTCTTTATCCTTGCAAAACGAAAGGTTTGCAAAGAGTATTATAAGATTATATATAAAACTTTGCTACCAAATTGTACCAAACATTATGTCCTTTAATCTACAAAGTCCCCAAAAAAGAAATGTTTTACTCCCTTCGTCCCGGAGTAAGAGTCCTACCCCTTATTTGCACGCTTTTTAATAAATATTTAAAGTGATGTAAATGTTGTGAGTGTAAAAGTAAAGTAGGAGAGAGAATGAGTGAGAGATAATAGTGAATTGATTGATGTTGTGAGTATAAAAGTAAAATATGAGAGATATTGAGTGGGGTGAATAGTAAATATTCTTTGCCATTTTAGGAATATGACTCTTATTCTGGGACGTACCAAAATGGAAAGTAGGACTCTTACTCTGGGACGGAGGGAGTAATACTTTTAAAATAATGGAACCCGTTTATCTCACTCACAACAACTATCCACTTACTATTTTATACCTCACTTTTTTTTCCCACTCATCTATCTACACTCACAACAACTTTTTAACTTTTTTCCTTAAATAATGCCAAAACAAAAAATTGTACTCCCTCCGTTCCGGAGTAAGAGTCAAACCCCTCATTTGCACGCTTATTAATCAATATTGGAAGTGATGTAAATGTTGTGAGTGTAAAAGTAAAGTAGGAGAGAGAATGAGTGAGAGATAATAGTGAATTGATTGGTGTTATGAGTATAAAAGTAAAATATGAGAGAGAATGAGTGGGGTGAATAGTAAATATTTTTTGTCATTTTAGGAATATGACTCTTACTCTAAGACGTATTAAAAAGAAAAGTAGGACTTTTGCGGGAGGGAGTAAGTTAAAGAGGGATGGATGGAGAATCTCCTTCTCTCTCTTTCTTTACCTTACCAAGAAAGCATTTATTCAGCCTCATTAAACACCAAAAAAAACCTTACGCCATTGGAATCTAAATACCCCGTTAAATCTTGCTACTTCTTCCATCATACTCATAATTTTGCTCTGTTGACAAAATAAAAGAAAAGGTAAGTTCTTTGAAATCCATACTCTTAATGGAATTCTACTAAATCTATACAATTTTTCACATTTTAAAACTTGAAATCATTCAACTATGCAGGATCTGAGTTGCAAAATATTTCACCGTTGAAGCTTCAGGAACAAAGGAGATATGCAATATATTGTGAGGTAAATTTCGTTCTTGTTTTATTTCTTGAAAAACCCAGATCATTGTGTTATTTGAAGATTTAATTTCGGTTTACTATAGTAATCATCTGGAATCTCTTAAAATCAAGGTACTGATGAAAATAAATACTCCTTTCGTCCCAAAATAACTTATACCATTTGAGATTTTTATTATAATTATCAAATCTTTTACAAATTGTTAGTCAAAGTTAACTAATTTGACCATTTTGGTCAAAATGGTGCAAGTTGTTTTGGGATAGAGGGAGTAGTAGTTACGCTCAGATGTACACTTCACATTAACACATACTCCTATAACATTTAACCAATTAGAACTATTTATACTTCATAATGTTCAAGCCCAATTTCTTCAATAAATTTTGTAGTCATATCAGTTTATTTATAGTGTAATCCATAATGGGAGGAAGCATACTATTAGTCTGCATGTATTAAGATTTTTGATTCTAAATTTATAATGCCTACTTATACACAATGTGTTGTCTGATTAGGAAATATGTTTGATATAATAAATCAGTATGTGCAAGCAGCATAATCATTCATAAGAATAATTTTGTACTTGGTGGAAATAGATTGAATAAAGTTGTGAAGACATTGAAGATGGCAAGTAAACAGAGAGTATGGACAGAATGAATGGTCGAAGCTTTCAGGTGTGTGGGAAACTATATAACTTCATAGGTTTCATTAAAATTGCTTACTGCATATTTTTAGTTGCAGTTTGGTTATATATAACTACTTTGTCTTTCTTGCAATTAAGAATACTGGGTACTCTGAAGTTTATCAATGCTCGTACATATGCATAATTAATAAATAGGAATGTCTAGGAGATAGCTTTAGCAATTTTTTTTTTTTTTATCCAAACTACGTACATATCATTAGGATTGATAAAATTGTTGTTTACCATTGACAAATATGAAATACAAAAGGAAAAAATAAGTGGTTTAAGGAAGTTTCAATTTATTGCTATTAATATTAGAATACATCCAAGGGAGTACAAAAATTGGAAAATACAAAAAACTTTGATGCTCCCAAAGTGACCCTTTCTCAAACTTCTTCCTTGGATTACCTGGAAAATTCAAAAATAATGTAGAAAAGTAGTTAGCATTATAAGTTAATATTAGTGTTGAGAAGTAAAGGAAAGTTAAATTACCCTTCTATCTCATGATGCCCAAAAACAGTGACCACCTTCAACCCTTCGACGCCTCCGCCATAAACATTGCCAATTGTAGATAAACCTTAATGTTAATACTAACGTCTAGGTAGCATTACGGAGATAGATTCCTCTCCTTTAAGTTTAGTTGGATTACAGACCAAAAGCAAAAAGTCTCCCAAAAGTAAGATTAAGTGTTATTACAGACCAAAATCAAATAGTTAAGATTTAACATCGAGATTCTAAGCATCCCTCAAATTCAGTCCACCTTCACCATCGTGCTTTGGCAGTTTTGCAAGCTTCTCAACTAAATGAGTTTGAGGAAATTCATCACTTAAACACCTTTTGACACCCACACGAACCTCATCACTAACTGACACCTGCTTTGATGCTGGACTGGGAGTCAGAAAAGACAGTGCATCAACACCTCCATTGTTATTCGTTCCCTGTTTGTAAGAACAGGTTCATTAGAATAACAATTAAGATAGAAAGAACATATAGAAGCAATATGGAGGAAGAAATGGTATATACATTCACCTGCACATGATGATTAAGTTCTGCTGGACCTTTTCCTTTTCCACAAATGTAAGATGTCGAATCAATGGAAAAAACCTTATCAACAGCATGCTTGTCACTCGTCATTTTGATAACAGGATGAGGACCAATATTGAAACCTAGAATAACACCTTTAATTTGGATCTTAAAAAAAGCTTCCAACCCAACCAACCTAGAAATCTCAACAGGTACATCCTAATAAATGAAAATGAAATGCGTGAGTATGGAAGATTATAAAGTACAAATAATTAACCATTAAGACAGTATGTAGTAAGTAAATTAATATCTGTAAGTAACGTACATTTTCATTAACAGCAGCAATCAGTTCACTTGCAGGCTTCCCAATCAATGTCATACATTCCTTATCCCTCAGAAGTAAGGATCCATTCCCATAATCATCAACAACTCTGACCTGAATCCTATACCTAAATACACCATAGATAAGTCATCATCATATAGTTATAGTTATTTAGAACATAAGTTTCAAGTATGTAGAAAATACCTCGGAGCACCAACATGCTCAAATAAGTCACAGTAGTCACAGTAAAATATACCACCGGCAGGGGTAAGTTCCTTGAAACAATGTTTGCAAGAAATATAGTACCAGTCGTACAAATTCTCAACATCAACAATTTTGCAATACACCCAAAAATTTCCAATCTGCATGAAAGTCAAATAAAAATTACATATGATAATTCAATTATTTTAATTTTCATGAAATACTTAATTGTAGCAGAATACTTTTTATACCTCACGGGTTCTGATAATTTGATCCAATGTTCGAATATAAGATCTGGATGACTCTAAATCCTCTTCTACACTTTCAGATGTGGCTATGGGGAGATTAACAACAGCCTTGGAAGCAATTGGAGATAGCATATAGATATGTAGCGACTACCTTGGGTTCCCAAAACGCTCAAATGAATCACAGTATTCGCAATAAAATATACCACGAGCGGGAGTCAATTTCTTGTAACAATGCTTGCACGATATGTAGTACCACTCATACATGTTTTCAACAGCGACAATCTCGCAATACACCCAATAGTTGCCAATCTGTGAATAGATTTAAACACACTTATTTGACTCACATTCTTTTGAAAAATAGTGCATGCAGTCAATTAAAAGCAAACATTAGACTCAAAGGAAAAAAATAAATGTATACCTCACGTGTTTTAAGGATTTGATCCAATGTCCTAACACGGTCCTTAGAGGACTCCAAATCCTCTTCTGCACTTTCAGACATTGCCAAAGGCACATTATGAACAGCTCCAGGAGCAACACCTTCCAACACAATTCTGTTGAGTTTTGTCAAAGATTAAAAGAAATTAAAACATAGAAAAGGAAATAAAGGAATGAGAATAGTACAATGTTTTTTTTGGAACATTTACTGTAAATAATTACTTTCTCGAACAAATATTGTATTCATTTTTTTTCTTTTAGCAGTTAGACAAAGAACATACCGAGATCTGAAGTCCTCAATTTCTCTTACAGTCTGATCGTAAATGACCTTCGAGACATGGTATGTATTTGAAACTCGGACTTCACCCTTATACTTCCTCATTCGACACAATTGCATCACAATCACTAACATGTCATTGTTATTTTCCAGGTAGTGAAACAGTTCGTCAGCAATATCACCCCAAATGGTGCAAGCCAAGGTAATTCCCCTATTTTGATTTCATATTCAAAAGAGGAAATTAATTACTAACTTGCACATAAATTGAACCCAGAAGAAGACATATTTCATAAAAGTAAAACTTACTGCAAGTTTTCCAAAGTTATATCTAGCATTGAAGTCTCTTTTCCTTGAATTTCCTTCTTCTGATGTGTTCCCCTGCTCGATAGACGCCCTATGACGTCTTTTTTAAAAAAAAAAAAAAAAAAAAACAAAAAAATAAATTGTTTGACTTACTTCTCCATAAATACTGAGAATATTTTTAAAATTAATTTTACTTAATTTCACACCTATAAGAAGTGATTCATCTAGCTCTGAAAGGCTTGATGGATCATCATACATTTTGAAGTCGAAAATGAGTCTAGGAAAATTTGAGTCGAAAATTTCAACCAAATGTGTTTTTTCCAATGAATATTATCTTATACGGGCTGATTGACGTCTTAAACTTCATCCCATTATCTGCAACGACAAAATTCTTTATTGCGTACAGATGCTCTTCTCGCAACATTCCAGTGAACTTAGACATCAAGTTCCGTTTTATTATTGCATGAATCCGATTGCCCTATTTACGAAATAAAATCACAATCAATTAGAAAATGGAAATAGGTTTTGTTTACCCCAAATATATTTGACACTAAAAGTAAAGAGCGAATCTGAAAATTGAAATAAATTACCTCTGAATCATGAAACAGGCATTCTGTGCTGTAGACATTATCTTGCTCACCAAATGCATGCAAAGAGTAAACTCGAATTAAACGAAGTTTCATTGCCCACTCCACTCTGCTGGGATTCAACTCACTCACGAGGCTAAAGGAAGGAGCCATTTTTTCCACCTGAATTTGAACTCTCAGTAGTTAACAATGGAGGGTGAAAGAGCTCATTTATAGCAAATTGAAAAAATGGCAGCTGTACTTAATTCAAAAGGAGTGATAGCTGTACTCAAAAAATGGACCAATCAAATGCATAGACCATTTGAAAAGAGGCTGCATGGAGGACAGTTGTCTTCTAGTGAGTTCCATTTTGTTTTGGGCAATTCCACAAAATACCGAAATAAACCTCAGATTTCATTTTTATTTTCCATCAATTGTAATTTCAAGTTTACCATGAATAAAAATGACCAAACTGCCCTTTGATAGTGATGTTTTTGAGCGGGAAAACTCATCTCACCATTTTGCTTTTATATAGATAGAGATAACATTCATATAAATTTTTATTTAATAATACAATCCAATATCAAAGAAAATGATAAATTAAAGAATCTATATAATCTATATAAAAGCATAACCATATTCCCAGTTCTTAGAGAGCCACGTAAAATTATAACGTGGAAATCCACGTGTCAATTTCCCATAGGCATAACTAATAAATTTAACATTATATAAGTAGGTTAGTATATATTATTAATGAAGATCAAATGGAAAAGGTAAAAAAAGTAAATATATGGAGTGCTCCATTTTTGAACATCCATTAAGGAATCGCTATATCATGCGGGCAAAACAGAAAAAAAATTACATTCTATTATTAGCTTATGTACATTTGTTATAATATTTTTTTTTATAAATTTTGTCAGTATACTTTTTTGTTTCAAAATAAGGCTCGCAATTGTCATAGAAATTGTATACTTGCTCTGTTATAGATTATTGAAATAAAATACACGGAATTAAAAATGGAAAATAAGTAAATTGATTCAATTCAACTTAAGCCCTATTTATATATTTAACCTATAAGTTTTTTTTTTTTTTTTTTTTTTAACTATTGACAATAGTATGAGTGTATTTAATGGTAGAAACGTACTCCCTCTGTTTCGGAGTATGTGTCCACCTTTCATTTTTAGTTTGTTTCAGAGTACTCTTTCTGTCCCAGTTTAATTTTTTTTTAAAAAAATGGGTTCGAATTAAGAAAAAGGTGATGTGTTGTGAGTGTAGATGATTTGGTAAATAGTTAGTGGGAAATGGTTGTGAGTATGACATATAGGTCCCACAAATAAAGAAGTATAAAAACTTTCATTTTTAGGTTTTGAAGTTTAAAATTGGATACCAAAATGGAGATTTTTGAAGTTTAAAATGGGACAGAGGGAGTATATGTCTACTTCCTAAAATGGCAAAGAATCTTAATATTCCTCCCACTCATTCTCTTTCTTACTTTACTTTTATAATCACAACACCAATCAACTTACTATTTCATATCCTACTTTCTCTCTCCTACCTTACTTTTCATACTCACAACACTTACATCACCTTTACCTTTTCTTAATCTCCGTGTAGATGGGAAAGTGAACATATACTATGGGATGGAGGTAGAATTATTTTATTTTCATACTTCACATTATAAGTTTCCACGTTTCTAAGTTAAAAATAGAAATTATTATGAAATGATAATATTATCTTATACTCCTTCCGTCTCATTTGAAATTGCAAAATGTTGACCAAAATGGTCAACTTAATTGTATTACGACCGAGAATATGTGAAAATTTAATAGTTCTAATAAAAAGATAAAAATTGTTATTAATACTATTCTTAATGGTAAATCAATAACAAATTTTGACTTATCATTTAAATTATCAAATTTTCAAGAATTTCTTGGACAAATAAAATTAAGTTGATAATTTTTGTTAACATTTTGCAATTTTAAATAGGACGGAAAAATTATTTTTTTTTGAAAATATGGGGGAAGAGGGGCATGGAGGATTTTAATGGGTTTGATTGGGAGTAGGCTTGGAGAAAAGAGAATGACAAACATGTCTCAAATCAGTCCCTTACCACCCGTAATTGATACATAAACAAGATAACTTACAGTAGAAAAAGTCAAAGTCAATTCAACTACTACTTTGCCCCAAATTATTTTTATGTACTGCCGTAATATATTAAGAAAAATAATTATAAGTAGCTTTAAAAATAATGTAATTAAGTTGACCTTTTTCTGAAAGTTTAATCATGGAGAATATTCAATAATTTTTAGTAATTTTTTTTTTTTTTTTTTTTTTTGCATATGTTAAATCAAAATGCAATTAAATTGACCAGTTTAGTTAAAAACAATTGCAATTCAAAATGGAACAAATGGAGATGACATAATATACATAATAAACAAAAGCACTAACTAGCTTTATTACCACACTCGATAAGTGCAATTCCATATGAAATTATGCATTGTGGCTGTCAAATAAGCTTTTGTAAATTACGATGGTATGTTAAAATTCACCTTTAAATTAAATGTGAAAGAAATTAGCGGCTAGGACTGTGCTGGGAACCAACCAACTGTGAGTACAATTGTGCTCACAGTTGTCAAGACAGTTGTCCTGTCAGGTGGCTGCTGTTCTTCTCCAAGCCAAGTTCCTGTTTCAACTTGTAGCAAAATGGACGTATATGTCCAAGGGCAAAACAATGGTGACACACGTATCTCCTTTTTCTATTTCTTTTGTTTTTGTGAGGAGACACGTGATTAGCATTAAATCTCATTGTTTTTCGAAGTGCCCTCACCTTCCTTAACAAAACTTGGATCTCCATAGCCTATTCCTGATTTTCCTTGATTTCCCATATTCAGGACTTCTTCTAGTTTAGCCTTGCCATTGTTAAGTTTAGTGAGTGCGATAGTTTCTTTTTCAAGATCGCTTTTATACTTTTCACACTCATTGTCCTTTTTGGTAAGCATGACTTCTAACCTAGATATGGAGTCCTTTTGAGTATCACTTTCACTCGACAACCTCTCATTCTCAGCCTTTAATTTCAGATTGTCAGATGTGAGTTTTTCATTTACCTTCTTGAATGCCTTGAGTTGTTCCATTCGCTTGGACCAATCTGCATGAAGCTCAACATATGTATTGTACAGATCTTCATAGGTTGCACTATCTTCATCCTCCTGATTGGATTCTTCAGATTCACCTGCAGAAGTAGAGTTAAAACAGGTATACACATTAGTACCATTTGAGCTGACGGTTGTGCCGACAGTTGACTGTTCAGATTCACTGTCAGATTCACTGTCAGAAAGGGAGGATTGTGATGATCGTAAAAATGACAAGTTTGCTGTGTGATCGTCATCATCTGAATCACTTAAGGTTGCAGAAAAACCCATCCCTCTCTTTTTGAGTGTGTTAGCACACTCATTGGCATAGTGACCGAATCCTAAACACGCTCTACATTGAACGGACTCAATAGATCTTTTGTTTTCAGAAAAAAGTTTGTTCTAACTTGTTTCTTTCTTGAATGATTCAATCTTAGGGGAGGAAGCAATACCCTTATTGGGAAACCTTTGTTGACGTTTTTTATTCAACATTTTGTTGAATTTTTTTGAGATCAAGTCACATTCATCTTCCTGTTTGAATCATCAATATCCTTTGATAATTCTACAAGATCTTCGGACACATTAAGAGCACTAGCAAGAGCAATTGAATTTACTTTGCTAGTTTGTTGCACTTCAAGGTTCAATTCAAACGTAGTTAGAATACTTAGAACCATTTCAAGACTCACGGTCCGAGTATCACAAGTTTCTTCAATGACAGAGATTTTGATGTTAAATTTTTCTGGGAGAGTTCTTAAAACTTTACTAACCAACCTTGCATTGGAGATGGATTCCCC
This sequence comes from Campanula takesimana, assembly GCA_026119855.1. Taxonomy (NCBI): domain Eukaryota; kingdom Viridiplantae; phylum Streptophyta; class Magnoliopsida; order Asterales; family Campanulaceae; genus Campanula; species Campanula takesimana. Next base: position 627,973 of record JAOWBW010000642.1, on the reverse strand, counting down.
TAATGCGAAGGATTCATTTGAAATGTCCATTAATTTAGCAGAATAATTTTGAATTGTCTCATCTTCTCCCATTCTCAAATTTTCAAACTCTGTCATCAACCTTCTTAACTTAGTTTGTTTAACACTATCGGAGCCTTCACAATGGAGTTGCAAAATGTCCCAAGCATTTTTGGCCACTGTATGGTTTGAGAACAACCGATACAGATTAAAATCAACGTGATCAGAAATGGCGGCCATTGAAATTTGCAAGGGCAATTTCCTCCGCATTCCAATCTTGCTCGGGTTTTGGAATAAATTTTTTTTCTTTCTTTTCTTCGTCAGACATAGAAGATTTAGCTTTTGGATCAGCCACTTCCGTGGTAGGGGATTTATATCTCACTAGAATGTTGACCCAAGCACGATGATCTATGTTTTTGAGTACATAGTCATCTTTGCCTTCCAAATGGTATAGTTTGAACCATCTAGAGTAGGCGGCTTATTAGAGTATGAGTACAGTCCATAATGACCACTTTCAAAGATCGATCTCAGTATGTCAAGACCAGGCTCTGGTGCCAATTGAAAGAAATTAGCGGCTAGGACTGTGCTGGGAACCAACCAACTGTGAGTACAACTGTGCTCACAGTTGTCCTGTCAGTTGACACGACGAACACAGTAAAGAAAAACACAGAAACGCAGCGGAATTTTAAAGACAAAAATTAAACACTTCAGCAAGAATTACTTGCTGAAAAACTTTCATTAATAAATAGGTCTTGCAGAATACAAGACAATGAAAGAAAAACAAACAACGAAAAGATCAAACTATTCTAGATCTCTAGAATAAATGAAAACACTCAAATACCTTGAAGTCTTGATGAACAAGAACCTCAAGAACACAAGGACTCTCTCAAAAACGAAAATAACACTTTGTGAATCTCTGAATCCGTGAAGAATGGCTGAATGTTGACGCCATATATATAGGAGTTTAAATGAAGTCTTTGATGTGGAAATACCAGAACAGTCCTAGTGTAATTATTGTTTTGGATGTTTTGATCAGAACCACAAAGATAGGGGGAGATTGAAAGAGTATGAAATACTCTTATATTTAGTTTTGTATCTTTGTGATTCTGATTTAATAAATATATATATAGAGAGTTTATTTATTTTAGGAATTAGTTGTAATTATTTAAGAATAGTTTATTTTAGGATAATTATTATTATTTTGATTTACTTGACTAACCTACTAATGTTTATCTTTGGTTAGTATATTTGTTTTATAGGAAAGTTGGATTCTTTACTTGGAAGGTGATTGGATGAAGAAAGATTTCCACATCAAAGACTTTATTCAAACTCCTATATATATGGCGTCAACATTCAGCCATTCTTCACGGATTCAGAGATTCACAAAGTGTTATTTTCGTTTTTGAGAGAGTCCTTGTGTTCTTGAGGTTCTTGTTCATCAAGACTTCAAGGTATTTGAGTGTTTTCATTTATTCTAGAGATCTAGAATAGTTTGATCTTTTCGTTGTTTGTTTTTCTTTCATTGTCTTGTATTCTGCAAGACCTATTTATTAATGAAAGTTTTCCAGCAAGTAATTCTTGCTGAAGTGTTTAATTTTTGTCTTTAAAATTCCGCTGCGTTTCTGTGTTTTTCTTTACTGTGTTCATCGTGTCAACTGACAAGACAACTGTCTTGACAACTGTGAGCACAGTTGTACTCACAGTTGGTTGGTTCTCAGCACAGTCCTAGCCGTTAATTTCTTTCAAAATGTGAACAAAGAAATCAAAGAAGAAGAAGAAGAAGAAGAAGAAGAAGAAGAAGAAGAAGAAGGAATCCATGTTTTTTTGGAGTACAATCAAACCCAAATCTGATTCGAAATTGCCAAGTAGCTAGGGCCTGGTTGCAGATGTCAATGAAAGTCGAGTAATAGAATATTTAGGAAGTTCGATGACGAATAAAGTTGGGTGTCGCAAATGATAGTTTTGCCTTTAATAAATAGCAAATGTTTTAGTACAAAAGTAAGAACGAAAGGAACCTCCAACATACACTCGGGCCTCTCGCTTCTTCTTACACCATCTCTAATTCTAAGATTTTTAACCCAACAATTATAATGGAGTATTAATTTTTGAAGCAAAGGTAAATATTCTTTCTTTTTAGCAAAAAATAAATCTATTTTATTTTGAAAAAATATAGGCTCCCAACGATAGAGTGAAAGCAACGGCTCCCAATGGCGGGATGAGATGATATGGGTTACTAAAGAGGCTGAACAACTTGAAGTGCCATCTATATTCATCTTGGTTGTCAATATTTACTGCACATTTGCTTTGTTAATAATCTCTCTGTTTCAAAATACATGTCGTTTTAGAGTTCTTCACACATATTAAGAAATGCAATTAATATGTATATAAATGCTTGTCTACCCCTAAAAGAATCCAATTACCTATGCAATTAAATACCTAAACAAGAAATAAGTTGCAAATAATGAATGGAGGTACTTTTGGTATACAAGAGCAAAAATGTCTTGGAATTAGTAAAACGTCAAGTATTTTGAAACAAAATTTAACTCATAAAACATCGTGTATTTTGAAACGGAGGGAGTATTTACTGCGCAGTTGCTATGATTGATATCAGGGGTTCATTATACATGTATTTTTCAATGAAGTCACTGAATTCACCTGAACAGAGAGAGTGAGTACCACTGAGTTAGTGCAGAAGTTCAAAGGCATAACAAAGTTATTAGGTGATGTTAAAGTTTTTTTTTTTTTTTTGGAAGGTAGGTGATGTTAAAGTTCAATTTATGATTTGATATTCCAACACTAAATGAATGTATGTCTTTATATAGTTAAATCAAAATTCCAAGCAGCAGATTACCAATTAGTAGTTCAAAAACAGTTTGTTTCATGATCCCTATGTTGTCTTACATTTGAGGTTTGAAAAGTAATTATTTGGGTAACAAGTTCTTGACACATTTTTGTATGTATGCTTACTCTATTTATGTCAAAAGTTTAGACCAGACTGGAGATCTAGAAAGTACTCCCTCTGTTCCAAAGTAAATATCGCATTGAGTTTATGTAAAAAGGAAATTGAGACGTTTATAATGGGACGGAGTGAGTATTTATTAATGTTATTTTCTTTAGAGTAAATTCATGGTTTTGACCAACTTCTGTAAATCAATGGAAATTGAGACGTTTATAAAATGCATTTTAATGCTTTTTAATGGAAAAAAGCAACACTTTATCCTCGGTAATTAGTTTGTCTAATTAGGCAATACATGTTTTGTTAGCTAATATAAAGCAGTTATACATGGAGAGAGAGTCCATGGGTTACACAATACTTCAGTCTCTAATTTATGAGTATACTTTATTAGTTATGACTTTTGTGATTACTTTTTTGTTCGTTTGCTACTTTAATAAATATTCAAGGATTAGAGAATTATATTGATCATCAAGGATACAACCATGTGTTCACGAATCAATAAAATCTTTTAAAATGTCATGCTTGCAACAAATTTACTCTATCAAAAATTCAATAAAAGTAATACGGTGACTGCATTTGAACACAACATCTTAAATTTGATCCTCAAGGGTACAAACCCAAAAACGCTTCAACTTTTCTAAACAGTTAGAAGTTTTTAACTGATGTTTAAGATCTGAAAGAATCATAATAGAGCTTAGATTTCATATTTATATAAATATTCATAAAGTTTTAATACTCTCTCTCTCTCTCTCTCTCTCTCTCTCTCTCTCTCTCTCACATAGTATGAAAGTATAAGTTTTTTTCTATTATTATTATTTAGTCTTATTATCCCCGTCGAATTTCGACGGGTTACTCACTAGTACTAGTGAAAATCGAAAACTTGATATTAATCTATCATTAACAAATTTTAGATTTTAATCAATATAACTAAAGTAACTTGAAAATATTGTTTAAAGTTTTTAATAAAAAAAAAAAAAAAAAACGAAAAAAATATGAAAATTATTTTCAGAAAATCTTGCTCACAAAATCTTAAGTGTAATAATTTTATTGATGTTTTTAATTAGAGTAGGACGGATTTATTATCGATCCAACTAATAAAATACCGTCACTTTATTTTGTGATCTAGATTTTGTGGCCTTACTTTTGTGGCACTAGCGATGCTCTACGTTCAAAGTCAGACTTAACCCGAAAAATAGACCAAACCATTCCACTTCATAAAACAAATCATACTCCCCCGTCCCACTCGAATTAGAACAAATTTTCATTTTGGGTGTTCCATTCGAATTAAGACAACCCAAAAATAGAAATGTTTTAATTAATGGGACCCACATTTACACTCACAACAACTTTCCACTTGTTATTCTCTATCCCACTTTCTCTTTCCTACTTTACTTTTCATACTCACCACACCTACTCCAGTAACACTTTTCCTTAATCCCCGTGTCCAACCCAAAAATCTTAATTTGAATGGGAGGGAGTAGTATCTACTTTTTTTTGGAAAATGATATGTATTCCGAGAGTTGTAGAGCGAGAATAAGTGTCGAAAGTTTTGGGCCCTTAAAACAGACTTGGTACAAATGTAGACCCCAATGAAAAGATTCCATCCAACGTACATAAACTGTCGGAATAAGAATTCGTCACTTATTTTCGACTTATGTATCATTACTCCTTTTTTTTTTTTTGGTACATGGGAGGGAGTAGTATCTACTAAGACATCATGAAGTTGCATACAGCACTGGACTTCTAGGCTTCTAGCCACGCTTATCAATTGCCACCTGTCATTCAAGTTTTACCGACATCTCCGCCAAACGCCAAACTCCTCTCTCTCTCTTTCTCTTTCTCTTTCTCTATCCACCATACGCACTCCAAGGGTCCGCTTTCGAGTTTTTAATGGAGAGAAAGGGGAAGGAAGAAGGGGAGGGGAGGGGAGGGGATTTGCTATGGGGTGCTCATTAGTTTATGAAAGTAAGGAAAGGAAAATACTTTGAATTACTATTGTATATTTAATAAAAGAAATAGAATGTTATATTTGAGGGTAGGGGTAATATAAGTTTATTATAAAAGTTTGTTTATAAAACTTTCTGTCCTTCTAATTCCTCCCATTTTTGAGAGGATTGTGTAGGAGGGAAAATCTTATTAATTTTATTTTCCCTTCCTTCCATTTCCTTTTAAAAAAATAAAAAATCTTGGGAACAAACTTATGATGAAAAATATATCACATTTCATCCCCTTTCCTTTCCTTTTTCTCATTTTAAAAACTCAGGAGCGCACCTAAACCCCTATATATTTCATTTTCCATCTTATTCTCTTTTCAATCTCTACATCTCTTAAAAAATCTCTAGTCTTTAGAAATGGAAACCCTAACGCTTACCGGATTGCTGAAACACGTCGCCGATAAATTCCCCTCCCGCCGTGCCATTTCTGTTTCGGGAAAGTTTGATATCTCGCATTCTCGTCTCAATCATATCGTCGAACATGCTGCCTCTTCCCTTATTTCTGCCGGCGTGAATCCCGGCGATGTCGTTGCTCTCACTTTCCCAAACACCGTCGAGGTCTGTATTTTCAATCAAATCTCCACTTCATTCAATCCAATTTAATTTAATCAGTTAACCTGTTGTAAATTTATTTTTTATTTTGTAATTTTGCAGTTTGCGATAATGTTTTTGGCCGTGATCAGAGCCCGAGCGACGGCGGCGCCACTCAATCAGGCATATACAGCGGAGGAGTTTGAGTTTTACTTATACGATTCAGAATCAAAGCTTTTGCTCACTTCAATCGAGGGAAATGAGGCGGCTCAAGCCGCGGCTTCTAAGCTTAATATCTCTCACGTCACGGCTACCTTGCCGGACCCCGACTCCGACGTATCTCTCTCATCAACTGCCTCCGAGTATGACGTGGACTCCGCCTCGAAAGTCGTGAATGATCCTTCCGATGCTGCTCTCTTTCTTCACACGTCTGGCACCACGAGTCGTCCAAAAGGCGTGCCCCTGACTCAACTCAACCTTGCCTCGTCAGTTAAAAATATCAAGTCCGTCTACAAACTCACCGAGTCAGACTCGACCGTCATTGTCCTGCCGTTATTCCACGTGCACGGATTACTCGCCGGGTTACTGAGTTCACTCGGAGCCGGAGCGGCCGTGACACTTCCAGCCGGCGGCCGGTTCTCGGCCTCAACGTTTTGGTCAGATATGAACAAATACAACGCCACATGGTATACAGCTGTACCTACCATACACCAAATCATACTAGATCGCCACTTCAGTAAACCCGAGCCGTCTTACCCGAAGCTCCGCTTCATTCGTAGCTGCAGCGCGTCTCTTGCGCCGGTAATAATGGCTCGGCTTGAGGAAGCATTCGGGGCTCCAGTGTTGGAAGCTTACGCCATGACAGAGGCCACGCATTTGATGGCGTCAAACCCGTTACCGGAATACGGACCGCACAAACCCGGGTCGGTCGGGAAACCAGTGGGTCAAGAAATGAGTATTTTGGATGAAAATGGTGTGGAGCAGAAGGTTGGGGTGAGTGGGGAGGTGTGTATTAGGGGACCGAACGTGACCCGGGGTTACAAGAATAACCCGGAGGCAAATAAATCGGGTTTTCAATTCGGATGGTTCCATACAGGGGATCTTGGGTATTTTGATGAGGATGGTTATCTGCATTTGGTTGGCCGTATTAAGGAAATGATCAACCGTGGAGGTAATTTCTATGTTTTCACTTTCATGCTTACAACTGCAATTTTTTTGTTTAATTATCTTTAAGATTAAAAGTCTAACTTTAACTTGGTCAACGCCATGGATTTCAAGTCAGGTTGGCTAATCAATTGTCATAGGAGCACGCCTATGCTTCTGCCTTACACTATGTACGAGTAAACTGCTTTTCTGCCCCTCGTACTATGGCCCCAACATCAATTTGACACTCGTACTATTGAAACAACAAATGTATGATGCGTACTATAGTTTTATTAGCAAAATTAACCAATTTACTATTCAGTTGTTAAATTTTTTTAACGAACATTATTTGTTTAACGGGCATTAATTTATTTTAACAAAGATTAATAACTTAACGGAATTTTTTTAGGGAAAAATTGAAAACTCATCTTAACAAAACTAACTTTTGTTATCTCCATCATCTTCCCAAACCCAACATCCACCCCCACCCTTTCCCAGCCCAACACCGCCACCACCGCCCCCATCACCACCGCCACAAGACGGGATTCCCTGCACAGCAGCCGCCGCCGGGACTTGGGGCGATTCTTGAGTTTTTTCGCCGGATTTGCGTCGTCGGCCATATCTCCGGCACCGCTGATTATTTTGCTGATCCCAACGGTTAATATGAGCGCCTGAGTGATGCGAACATACCCCAGAAATTTGACGACGATCCAACTGTTAATGAAGCGGGAATTTGATTTTTAATATAGCGAATTTTTGGAGATTTTCGCCAGTTTTCGCCGCCGGCCATTTCTCCCTCTCCGGCAATTATTTGGAAGATCCCAACGGTCATCATGTGCGCCTAGGGGATGCGACCAAAGCCCAGAAGTTTCACGACGATCCAACGGTTAACGAAGTCGAAATTCGATTTTTACATATGCGATTTGGTTTTTATTTTTTGCTGAATTAGGTTCGAATTCTGGCCATTTGGCCGGAATTTTTGGGGGCGGCGGTGGCGGTGTTGGGCTGGGAAAGGGTGGGGTGGATGTTGGGTTTGGGAAGATGATGGAGATAACAAATGTTAGTTACAAATTAATGTTCGTTAAAAAAATAACGTGTGTTAAAAAAAGTTAACGACTGAATAGTAAAATGGTTAATTTTGCTAATAAAACTATAGTACGCATCATACATTTGTTTTTTCAATAGTACGAGTGTCAAATTGATGTTGGGGCCATAGTACGAGGGGCAGAAAAGTTGTTTACTCCACTATATACAATGGTTTCATACAACCTCCTCAAATTCCACACCAACTTTAACACTTTATCCTATCCACCTCATCTTTCATACACCCCTTTTATACAACCCCTTACAATGGTTAGTTGGAAAAAAAAATCATCTCCCTCCCACTCATCATTCTATACCCCACTATTTTTATATCATTTTTATTTTTTATAAAACTGACCAATCATAGAGAGACACGTGGCAACACAGGAAAAAAAAAAGAAAAAAAAAGCCGCCTGGGCAGTACCACACGCGCCCTGTCGGGCCGTGTGGTACATGCGCCACAGACCAGCCAGAGGCGGAGCTACCCTTAAGGGAAAGGGGGCAATTGCCCCCATTGATTTTTAAAAAACAAAAATTTACTAGTGCAAAATTTACAAAAAAATTGAGATTTAGTACAATTTTTTGAAATTTGCCCTCTTTGAGATGAAAGTATTAATACACTAGATTTTTTTTGCCCCCATTGAAAAAAAATCCTGGCTCCGCCACTGAGACCAGCCAAAGAGATGCCGCCACGTGCTATGTGTGCCAGCCTTCTTATTTTTTTCAACCGATATGAAAAGTTTCATCCCCCAAATTCCACACCCCCAAATTCAACACCCCCACAATGGTTTCATACAACCTCCCCCCCTTTCATACACCATTTCATACCCCCATTGTGGGTAGTCTTATGAATATGATATTTTTGGGGATTTCGAGTGAAATCCAGATCGGTGAGATATAATATTTCTACCATATAATAGGTGCATAAAAATACGATCCTTCCCACCAGTTTATCAAAAAAAAAAAAAAAAAAAACTAGTGGTTGTGTTCATGCCCGCTTTAGAAAATTAGATAACTCAAAGTATATTATGTATAAAAATATAATACAACATTAAGTTTTTTTTTCTTTTTCTTTTGAAAGAATAATACAACATTAAGTTATGCCTATGGAAAAATAGTTTAGGTTTTATGACAGAAGTAAAATGATCTTTGAGTATTTTATAGCACTATTATCCGTGTGATGTTGCAAAAATACTTAACACATCAGATCGCCCAACATGTTAACTTGTTTAATGGTCATGCAACACATGTATGCAGCATAGTCGGTATTTTAATAATCCTAAACTAGATTGTAATAATAATAGTACGTGTAGTATCGGTTTTATAAGTCTGCTTGGTACTTGCATTAGCATTAGTATAAGAAAGTCTTCAACACCTAAGTTCTTTTCTTTCAATGTAGGCCTGGTTGGTCATTAGAACGCAGTCGTATTTAGCTCTCAGACTCCATCCCTTTTGGACAATTTTCTGTTAATTACCTTTAGCTTTTTGCCTTCCAAGCATCATAACATTTGTGCCCCTACCAGCCTGGTTGGGGTAATTAATCATCACACCTTTTGCAAAGCAGGTCACTTTAGACTAGTTGCAAGACTAGTTAATTGACATGCAAAACAAGTGGAAACTTTTTTATTATGCTTTAGTACTCCGAATTCTTTAACACTAATCAAAACATTAGTTCTTGCCTAGGATGCTAGCTAGAGAGCATTAACATTTTATTTGACTTGATTGTTGGACCTTATAGTAATTTTGTCCCCAAAAGAAATCATAATTTATCGGAATTTTGTTTAATGAATTATAGGATTTTTTTATTGTTTTTTTTTTTTTTTTTAACTCTTACCCAGTTTTCTTCTTTTGTTGAGGTACCCAAATAGAAATCTGTTAACTGCAGACAGTAATGTTTAATATTTAATATTCGTTTGAACTTGTTATTAGATATTAATATCTGCCAAACTGTTGTGGGGCGTGTTACGTGAAGATGAAAGATCAAATTATCTGTATGCCTGCTTTATTTAATATTTGATGTTTTGTATTATAGGAGAAAAGATATCACCAATAGAGGTCGACGCTGTCCTTCTCTCTCACCCAGATGTTGCTCAAGCAGTCTGCTTTGGTGTCCCAGATGACAAGTATGGTGAAGAGGTAAATAATACTCCACAAAACCTATAGCCATCTTTTTTCTTTTTTAAAAAAATTGTTAGCTGCACGCTGTGGCGAAGCCCAGAATTCTGTAGAGGAGGGTCAAAATTATGATATAGTGCTATTTTTTCCTAAACCAAGGGGGCCAAAATGATAAAATAAATAAATAAATTATAAGGGTAAAAATGTAAAATTCTTAAACTTGATAGTAGTAAAATGACACAACTCCAAAATCAAGGAAGCCGATGGACCCCCTTGGCTTAGGAGTGGCGGCTGGATGCGCTTCCACTTTGTTGTCATCTTGCATTGATTTCCTCGGACTTTCTATGACAAACTTCACGAATGGAAATTGGCCCACACTGGTATGGGATCATTTTGGTGTCGACATATAAGATGACAAATTGGAACCATGTGGCAAGGAAATGTACACCCTAAATCATGTAGGGTAAACGGTTAAGACTTTCTCCATTCCATTGACCCAAAATGTTGTGCAATTCTGTTACTATTTGTTTGGAGCGTCATAAGCATTAACCATGATTGATAAAAATATTGTTGATTGCAGATAAATTGTGCAGTGATCCCAAGAGAAGGATCCAATCTGGATGAGGCGGAGGTGCTGAGATTCTGCAAGAAGAATCTAGCAGCTTTTAAAGTCCCGAAGAAGGTGTTCATCACTGACACTGTTCCGAAAACAGCTTCTGGGAAAATTCAAAGGAGGATTGTTGCAGAGCACTTCCTTGCTCAGATATCAACTGCGAAGGTCCCCAAGTTTGGAGCCTAAACAAAGCCTTGTGATCTTAACTTGGTTGTTTAGTTCACTTTGCATGATCAAGTAAAAAGGAATAACAAAATAAAACAAATAAAAAGAGCAGGTTTTGTATTCTTTAGATGTTTAGAATTTGGCTGACGCGTGTATTAAGTGTTGTGGAATTATGCAATTAGTTCATTGTTGATGATAATGATACCTAATGTTTCCATAAATTATGCCATAATAATTTACTTTAGTTGGAGTTAGTTGACATCTGGATAGTATGTGATGAGTGTCTCAGTGTGTGTGCAAATGTAAGTACTTATTTTTTAGTTTTGTGACATTTGGAGTTGAAGGTGTTGACAATGTGTGAGATTACGAGCTCCATTGCCTCATATTTGTCCCACATCAACTTGAGGAAAATAATTGATCAACTTTATAGATTGTGTTACCTCACTTTTTAACAAGGCCTTTTAAAGGGACGATGATCGCAGCAAGTAAAAGATTATATGCTCGTTTGTTATAGCTGATGGCTGATAACTTATTGCTGATAGTAGATTTAATGACTACTGTTTGCTTTAGCTGTTCAGAATGGCTGAAATGTAATAGTATCGAACGGTGTATCTCATTAACGAAAATTAGTTAGCGTGTTTTCCTATAAGTCAAAGAAGCTGCTATTTTGTTGCTTTTTGGCTTTAACCTATCCTATGCAATAATGTGGTTGTACTTTACTTTTCAACTTATTAGATTTAAGTGAAAACAAACACTCCATTTTTAACTTAATCAAAGCTAAAAGCCATAAGCCACTCAAAATAAGCCGAGGAAGGTCTTTGGACAGAGGATAACAAAATACTCCCTCCGTCCCATTTCAAATTGCAAATACTAGGTTGGCACGGGATTAAGGGAAAAAGTGAAAAAAGTGATGTGTTGTGAGTGTTGATAGTTGAGTGGGAGAGAGAAAATGGGGTAGAAAATAGTTAGTGGGTTAATGGATGTGAGTGTGCAAGTGGGTTAAAACTTGCCATTTTTGGATTTTGCAATTTTAGTTGGGACACCATTTTTGGCAAGTTTTGCAATTTGAAATGGGGCAGAGGGAGTATGTCAAAAGAAAATAATCATACCCATTCGTATTTTGGTGGGTTAAGGAGTGACCGAGTGAACTACATTGAGGGAAAAGGGGGTGGGAGAGACATGAAAATTGAGAGATGAAAGCAAGAAAAAAAATAATAGGAAGAAAGGTAAAATTGAATCACCTACCAGAAACATTCAACATATGAAATCAAAGGAAGAAGCGGATTGTTGAATGAGATTAGAAAAGGATTGTTGAATGAGATTAGAAAAACTGTTGGAAAAAGTAAAGAAGATTATAATAATGATAGAAGTAAGAAAGGGGTGTTCGGTGTTTCTGAATTGGGTTTGAGTGGGGTGGTAAATTATGTTGGAACAATTTTAATCCCTGAATGCCACATTCACTTTAGAATAGGATTGAGGAAGAGATGAAGCGGAAGCGTTTAAGAACAATACCTGTTGAATCCATGGATGATGTAGGTAGAAATGAATAAGAAGAAGATGTAGGGAGAATGCTCTTCTAAATGATAAATGTCTTTCCTCTTTACTTCTTTAACACTTAATGAAGATTTATGGAGAGAGTACTAATGAATAATGGAGTAGTCTTAAGGGTTGATGGAATGCCCTTTATATAGTAGACTTGGTGACATTTCATTTAGGGACCACACCCTTTCAAGCTTTATGATAATAAATTACCCTTTTGCCCATCACAATTAGGTAATATATATCCAGGAATTCTACACATTTCATTATAAACTATACTTTATAATTAACATTATAATCATAACATTATGAATGGAAGTCTAAATGACTTGTGTTGCAAGCCATGTCCTTACAATCTCTCACTTGGGTTGCAAAACAAAGTCCTTCCTTTAAATTATGAATATAACACAAATGACAACCCTTATGTGCGCACTTTATTGTCATTTATAACAATCTCGTCCATTAGCCATACAAGTATAGGACTAAAGGGGCAGTCGTTGTAATTGATTCGCAACTAAACCCACAATAATCACGTATACAAATCCAACTAAATGACATAGATCAAAAGTATAGATGTGTAGCATGGAATCATAATGAATATATACATATTCTTCCAACTAGTCCAACTTAACCAAATGAGATCAAAACTTTAAATAATAGAACAACTAATGAAAGAACAACACAAACTCCCACTATACTAAATGTTATCAAAAGTTGTTACACCCATATGAGCAACATGCTCGTGAAACACTGAAGATGATAACTCTTTCATAAATGGATCCTTTAAATAGAGTTTGTTTCTATAAGTTGTATCATTTTCGTTCATTTTGTACTCTTTTCTTTATAACAAGATAATTAATGTCTAAATCCATAAACCCTTGTTAGAGTACAGAACTGCTACCTGATAGTCATTTCTTAATTGGTCTTTCGACACTTGTTTTTGACAAATCACAGTCCATTAAAACATATGCAGCCATATATTTAACTAATGTCGGAATACCTAATGATCTCAAGATGATCCGACTTCAAAACATAGGCATGTAGTTCTTTAGTGTTTTGTAAATACTTCTATCATTCTTTTGGCTGCTACTTAATGTTCTTTCCGGATTGCTTTGGTATTGACAAAGCATCCCAACGTTAAATGTAAGATTTACGTATACATTAAGCTTCTTACTGCTGATGCAAAGAGGGAATTTTCTATATACTTGGATTCAAAATTTACCTTTAGGACACTGTTTGAGACTAAGAATGTCTCCTATAAAATTAGGGGTGTCATGTGGTTTACAGTTTTGCATGCTAAACCTTTTGTAATACCTTTCCATATGGCCTTTTGTGATAATCCTAAAACATCTCGTGAGCGATCACGGTGAATTTGGATTCTTAATACAAAGATGCCTTACCAAGATCTTTCATTTCAAATAAGAAATTTCTTAGTTTCCTTAATAAGGTTCATATCATTACTAGCAAGCAAAATATCATCCACATATAAGACCAAAATTATAAATTTACTCCCACTGAACTTATGGTATACTTAATATTTACCAAGATTCATTCCAAAACGAATGAAAGAATAACTTGGTTAAATTCTAAATACCATTAATGAGAAGTTTTACTTAAGTTCATAAATGAATTTCTCCATATAGATAGTTTCCTTAATGTCTCCATTAAGAAAAGTTTTCTCTAATATCCATTTAATGAAGCTTAAGATCAAAGGTGCTACTAGTGCCATAATGATCCTAAGGAGCTTTTAGAAGATACCGGAAAAGTGTTTCTTTCTTTATAATCAATACTTTTCTTATGAGTAAAAATCTTTAGCAACTAGATGGGCTTTATATCTTTCAACATTACTTTGTGAATCTTTTTAGGTCTTAGAGACCCATTTATAGGTTTCACATCCTTATGTAATGAAATAAGATCCCAAACGTTGTTATCTTTCAAAAGATTGTAACTCTTTATTAATGGCATTAATCTTCTTATGAGAATTAGGACTATTGATGGTTTTATGGAAGATAAATAGATTATCTCCCACTATACCTAAGTGTCTTTTATTCTCGACAAGATACACTTAATGAATATCCGGAATTGCATTCCTTCTTACTCTATTTGATCTCTATAAGGGCACCGGTTCTTACTAATTTTGAGGTTGTTTGAATTTCCTTCTTATGATCAACATTTCCATGTTGTTCAATATTTATAGGGAAATCATTTTTATTTTGAATTGTATGTTCTTCTTGAATGTCAAGTACAAAACTTGATATCCAATTAGAACTATAGGAAGTGGTATATAAATGGATTCCATATAAATGAATTCCTCTTCCTTTTCAAATTCAAAATATTACTCCAAATTCTCCCACTAAATTCAACATCCTTAAAAGAACCTAGCATTTCTCGTTTTTCAAAACGTTCTAACTTTCGGGTTGTAAAATTTATATATCCCCTAGTTCTCTTGGCTTACCCCATGAATAACTACTAATAATCTTACGTCTAACTTGCCCTTAGTAGACTTATAAAGTCTATCCTTATGCTAGACAACCCCATAAATGAATATGATTTAAGGACGAATAAGGAACGCGTCCTTAAATCATTAAGGGTTTATATTAGTAGCTTTAGAGGGAGCTTTAATGAGAATAAAGGTTGCGGCTTTAACGTATCGCCCATAATGAGTGAGGTAAGAGAAGTATAAAACATACTTATTACCATATCCTTAAGGATTTCAATATGTTTCTATTACAATATTCATGCTAGGCGTACCCGGCTCAATGTAGAGAGAGATAATCTCACACTCTTTCAAAATAGCGAGTAAAAAGGACCTAGACGTTGTTCCTTTTAACAATCATTCCAAAGATGTATACACCATCATGAATGACCCTAATGTTCTTAATAGTCTTCAAAGTTGATTTCCAACTTTGTCTTTATAAGACTTTTACAACGTCCAAACTCAATATTTTATGAAGCAAATAAATGTATTCAAACTAAGAGTTAGTCATTTTGAACATAATAACTATTGTTGACCTTTTCCATGAAGGAATAATTAATGGCCAACAAACATCCGAATGCATTAGTTCATTGAGACACTTGATGCTCTCGAGAATACTATAATGTTTGTAAATTTACTTTAAGGCTTTTAATGCAAAAGAATTTTCCAAATTATCAAGTTTGTTTAAGATTTTCTTTTAACATAAGCTTATCAATTTTCCTCTTGGAAATATGACCCAAATGCCTATGCTTTAATAAAATATAAACTTTACTTGATAACTCTTGCTTTCTAGTTTTGGTTTCATTATTAAGGGACACATTTATTGTTTGAATAATGTCAAGTAAATAAAGAACACTTGACAAAGTACTAGTACCAACAACCTTGGAATTTAAAATAAAAGTCACAAAAATGAACAAAATAACCTTCTTTATTCAATATTGTGATATATATATTAAATTCCATCTAAATGACGGTACAACAAATGTATTATTCATACAAACAATACTTAGTACTTAACAATAATTGAAAAAGGGTCCTTATGCCTAAAACTTCAACCGGATTCCCAGCTCCCATATAGATGATTCTCTCATCTTCACTGGTTTTTCGGTAACTCAGGCAATCCTACATAGACATTCATTATGTGAGTTGTTGTAACATAATTCAACCACTATGTATATGTAGGAAATGAAACCAAATTTAGCCTTAATACAAACAAGACCAAATGACATACCTTTCTTAGCACGCCAAGCGTGATACTTAGGGCAGTCGAACTTCATGTGTGTAAGGTCCTTGCAAAAGAAGCATTTATTTTCTTTATGATCATTTGATGATCCCTTACGTTTCTTTTTACTTGCAACCGCAATGTCCTTCCCTCTTCTTTTTGTCCCATGAGAAGAGGTAGATGCCAAACATCCCTCAATCATATCAAGGAATGTTTTAGCATCAACGTCCTTGGAGACACCGTCCAAAATGGTCTCCGGGACAACTATATTCATGATCATTAGGCTCACACGGTTGGAGCGTTTCCACTTCTCCTTATTTAAGCAATCTTCTTGAGTGCTTTCACTAGAGAGAGGAAGAGGAAACGGTTTCCTTAATGCGTGATCTATGTCCATATTGCCTAAGATCATCATTAATTTATTTTTCCAAGTTTTAAAATTTGTCCCGTTAAGCATCGGTAAAGTACTCATAGCAGTAATCACGGATGAAGCAATAAGTAAATCTGTTGGGTTTTGAGAACAAAAAAGAATGAAAACAAAAACATGAATAAGAAACTACAAAATGAAAAATGATTAATTATATCAATGAAATCCATCAACAAGACAATCAACATGACATCAAAACTAATCTTTGGATTGCGAGTTGACTCATAAATGATTGCCTTAGGTAACAAGTAATTTGAACTTATATTTTAATAAATACTTAATCTTCCTTTGGGCCGACATAAGTACCTAAGAAAATATCCTAATGTTCATTTTATTTGTTACCACATGAATGCCTAAGTTTAGTCAAATGTCAAGATCTTCTTTGGAAAATTCAAGTCATTCACATATTAACTTAAACATCCAACACTTTACAATTTAAGGGTTTAAATAACGTAAATCACTTAGGCGACAATATTATTTAAACAATGAATAAAATTGTCAAAGCATATAATTAATCATAACTTTTTAAGGTTTGAAATAATTTATGGTTTTATTCCAAAAGGGAAAACAAATAGTGCAAAACTTAAAAAAAAAAAAAAAAAAAATCCAAAATCTGTGAATAGTGTCTGCTCGGCCGAGCATATAAAGTGCTCGGCCGAGCACTAAAGACAGAATGGTTTTGGCTTTATTAGGCAAGAAGTGCTCGGCCGAGGCTTATATGGTGCTCGGCCGAGCACCACTTTCAGAAACATATGCCTTTACGACATGCATAGCACCGATTCATGTGCTCGGCCGAGCACTCCAAATTTCTGCACTTTCTGAATTTTGTTTAATAATATCCCAAAACATGAAATGACAAGTAGATCCACATGGTATGTTCTTGACAACATAGACCATGATATATAGGGATAATCTTGTCCTTTTAAAACATGGAATCAAGTATGTAGATCCACACAATTATGCATAACACATAATTATGTTATTAGGGATAGTCAAACTTGAATCCTTTTATTTATGCAACAAAACCTTTCAAACCATTTTCTTACATTTAGATGGTGATTATCAGTGCTCTATGAACGAATTAGAGTCCCTTAATCAACATCAAAACTTTATGATTCAACAGGAAAAATGAATCAAAATTGAAAGCACAAACTTTCCTAAAAAGAACTCAAACTTAAACCAAAGATGAGCGGGGCTCTGATACCAATTGTTGGAACAATTTTAATCCCTGAATGCCACACTCACTTTAGAATAGGATTGAGGAAGAGATGAAGCGGAAGCGTTTAAGAACAATACCTGTTGAATCCATGGATGATGTAGGGAGAAATGAATAAGAAGAAGATGTAGGGAGAATGCTCTTCTAAATGATAAATGTCTTTCCTCTTTACTTCTTTAACACTTAATGAAGATTTATGGAGAGAGTACTAATGAATAATGGAGTAGTCTTAAGGGTTGATGGAATGCCCTTTATATAGTAGACTTGGTGACATTTCATTTAGGGACCACACCCTTTCAAGCTTTATGATAATAAATTACCCTTTTGCCCATCACAATTAGGTAATATATATCCAGGAATTCTACACATTTCATTATAAACTATACTTTATAATTAACATTATAATCATAACATTATGAATGGAAGTCTAAATGACTTGTGTTGCAAGCCATGTCCTTATTTAAAAAACTTTTGGAATGATTTAAAAGGTGGGGAAATCTTCCAAATTTTCTTTTCTTTTCTGTCAACTTCCCTATTTAAAAAACTTGGGGACACTAACTGGAAAGAAAATATTTTAGATTTCCCCCATTTTCCTTTCTTTTATCTCATTTTTAAGATTCGGGAGCAGACCCTTAATGTTCTAATTTTGACTTTGTACGTGGATTAGGAAAAAATAAATATTGTGTGAATGAAGTAAAGTATCATAGAGAAAGTAGGTAGAGAATTTTTGTTGTGAGAATGACAAGTTGATCCCATAATCTATTTTAAATAATAAAGTAACGTATAAACCTTAAACTTTAACAAACTAAAAAAACATTAGGACCTTAAAAAATATAAAATGGTCAAACACTATTGACTCAATTTATATTTATTAATTTCATCCTATGTTGCAAAAAAATGTTTTCCAATAAAGAGTAAATTTTATATTTTTCTGTCACATTATTTGTCCTGATAGTTATTGTGGATTAGATGATGGAACATATTAGTGGATAATTAATTACACAAAAATAATTACTACACTTTCTACTTTAACTTTGCACGAGAATTAGGAAAAAATAAATAATGTGACTATAAAAAGTAAAGAATGAGAGAGAAAGTAGGTAGGTAGTTTTTGTTATGAGAATGACAAGTGGTCTTATCGTCCATTTTAGTAATAAAGTAAAGTTAGAAACTTAAATTAAGAAATACCGGAAAAGAAAGTAAGAACCTTGAATCGGGTTGAACTTGAAGAAGTAGAAATTACAAACTAAAAGTGGCCTGATTAGGGAGAATTTCAAATATTAATTGGTCAAATGGTTAAAAAATATTGAATTTATTTGTTGACTTAATTTGTATTTGTTTATCCCTTCTCAGATTGCAAAGGAAAAAAAAACAAATTTGCTTTTAGTAGGAGTAAGTTTCATATTTTTGTGTCATTTATTGTGGGTCTATTCGTGATTATGAATTAGAGGGTTGGGCATATGAATTGATATAATTAACTCCACAAAAATAGTTACTACTCTATTCGTCCCAATTTAATATTCTTATTCTTACTTTGTTGTGAGTATGATAAATAGGCTCCATCGTCCATTTCAGGTAATAAAGTAGAGTAAAAATTCCAAATTTGGACAAACTAGAAGAAAAGCAAAAAACTTTAAATCGGGACATAGAGAATGAGTAGAATGAATAGCAAGGAATAAATATATTATTTAAAATTTTGATGTGGTTAATTTTTCATTTGTTGGTCCAAATTTATGAATATATTATTTT
Source organism: Campanula takesimana (assembly GCA_026119855.1). Lineage (NCBI taxonomy): Eukaryota > Viridiplantae > Streptophyta > Magnoliopsida > Asterales > Campanulaceae > Campanula > Campanula takesimana. Next base: position 608,750 of record JAOWBW010000642.1, on the reverse strand, counting down.
TGAGTTGATACGTCCACTTTTAAAGATTCAGATAAACAAGGTTTGGGGAGTGAATTTTTTTGGAACGAAGACTTTTTTATAGTCAGTTAATTAATATTTAATGTCTTTATGGATTTAAATTAATAAAAAATCATTGTTACCGTGCATCGCATGGGAGTACTGCTAGTACATAGAATGAAGGGTAGTCTATTGACGGGTTAAGACTAATTTTAGTTGTGATTATAAGCTCAGTATACTTACGGTATTTTTCAACCAATTTAAATAAATTTGTTGCGATATTTTATTGGTTGTATAGATAATAGACACATCACACTCTATTTAAAAACACTAACAAAATCATTACACCTATAATTTTTTTTGAAGCAAAAGAACATATGATTTATTAGAGATAACATCGAGTAGGCACTCCACATTAGTTGAAGGCTCTACCCAAATACATACATTACAAATTTGTTGAGAATATCTTAAAACCAATATGCTACATCTTTGAAAATTCTAGGGACATGAAAAACCATGTTGATATCAATCTCGCACCAAAGCCTCATCTGAACTCGTTCCTGGGATACACAGACGCTCCGCTAAGTAAAACTTGGCCACTGCCTACAATTGGCATTTAAGTAAACTCCTACACAGTATGATTTAGCTTTGAAATTATGAGAAAATGAAGCCTCTGAATTGACAAAAAAATGCCAACCCAACAAACACCCCAAAGATTATCCTTGGACTTAACCAACCAAAGATTATGGTCTCCAATAAACACCCCAAAGATTATCCTTGGACTTAACCAACCAAATTGAAGCAATGAATGGTGTCAATAACAAGTCCAAAAACATCAATGAAAAATCAAATACAAAGCAAAGGCTCTCACCAAGGAGAGAATTCAACAGGCTCTCACTAATGAGAGAAATCAAAAGACCCTCAACAAATGAAGGGACAGAAACATACATACATTAAAAACAACCAAATCAAAAGATTAAGAAAATGAAGAAATTTCAAAGAAACGAAATCTAAACATAAACCCTTGACTAGTGCGAACCCCGTGCTACGCACGGGAAAGTTGAAGGTTTGATAAATAATTTTTATTTTACTATAATAATTTTTATTTTATTATAGTAACAATTCTAAAATAAAAATAGAAGTAAAAAAATGTGAAATATTTGAGTAAGTGTCAATCACTATAGAAGACCTTCTTTATTTATTTTTCTAAAAAAAGAAATTGGTCCTTGAAAATATATTTTGAATTAACTATTGAACCACTTTTGATTACCAATGTTATCTAATTTATTTCTTAACCAAATGACCTAATTCAAAAGCTTAAATTTCTCTTAACTCAATGAGGAATGCCCACAATTTTTTATATAATTTTAAGAGATATAAATCATATCCAAATGAATAAAGTTACAACATGCTAGTCTTAGATTAGTTGCTGTCAATAAATCACATCAGTAAAAGATTAGAAAATTCAGTCATGAAAACGAACTCAAATAGAAAAACTCAAAACATGAAAGTTGTAGATAAAATAAAAATACATGAAACTCAGAGTTTTTACATTAAAAAAAATTAGTTTTTATCAATTAAATACATGGAGACATTTAAGACCTTAAATGGAAACACATTTTGACAGATTTTATTGTCATGCAAGATGGTTGAAAATAAATATGTAAATTATGCATAAAATTATGTGAACATCTAGCAACATACTTTTATGGGTTAAGAAGAGTTTCCAGTTTACAAATCTCAAAATTTCCATGTATATATTTTACTATAATTATTGCAAAACAAAGCAGACCTTCATAATAGTGCTTCATGGGCAGATTTTTGTTACTTCAAATTTGTAGTCCAAAACCAAGACAAATGAATGAAGATTGCAGAGGTTTCTGCAAATAGATAAAGAAGAATCGGTGATAGCCAACAAAAGTGTATGTGATATTAAAAAAAACATAAAAAAAATAGAAACTTAAAGAAACAACGTTTAAAGCAATGAATCTTACAACTTTGAACAACAATAATTTCAAAAGTATCCACGTGGGTAGCTGCAAGAAATAAAAACATGACAAAATTAATAAATCTCATAAATTTTCATCAACAAAATCAATCAAAAATATCACACAAACAAAGATAAGAGAAATACAACAAAAACAAAAACAAATTTTCTTTCTCATATTTATATTTTCATGCAAAGATTGTATGCATTCTTTTATTAAAAGTGATTAAAAAGTATTTATATTATTAATTAGGGAGTTGAAAGAAAGGAAACTAAAAAGACATGAACAAAATTCATTCAAACATAAATACTCCTATATCTTTCAAATTATTGGGTGGTTATGTATGAATATGTAAGTATCTTTTAATGAATGTCTAATGTATGACATTTCACAATCCATACGGGTCTATGTATGTATATGTAGTGTTAAATGTAATAATTAACATATAATATAATTATTATAATTAATTAATAATCACCTAATAATATTAATAGTAATTTTAAAAATGATTAAAATGTATTTATATTTCCATGCAAAGATTGTGTGCATTCTTTTATTAAAAGTGATTAAAAAGTATTTATATTATTAATTAGGGAGTTGAAGGAAAGGAAAGTAAAAAGACATGCACAAAATTCATTCAAACATTAATACTCCTATATCTTTCAAATTCTTGGGTGGTTATGTATAAATGTTTAAAGTATCTCTTAATGAATGTCTAATGTATGACCTTATAATCTTTCATATTTTTTATCAGTTTTCTTTTTCAATTAGGGGTAATTATTGTAATTCATGCACCGAATTTAAATGCAATGAGTCTTATCCTATAATTTGATTAGTGTTTTTTTTTCTTTTTCTTTTTTGAAGGATATAACTTGATTAGTTGAAAAGTCACATTTAAATGCATTCCATACATAGTCTACATTTCTATTCTATATATAAGAGTATGAGTTCTATTATATACTAACATGTTCTTATAGAATACTCTTCTCTTTATATATGTTCTTTACACAACTTATGTAAAGAGAAAAGTGATTCAAAGTACCCAGTTACATACCTATTATGATCAACTAATATTATTACATAGGTAGCGGAATGTCAAAAGACTTTGAAATGAAACAATCATCCTACATGGAAGCCTCACAATCAAGATAAACCATTTTATTGCTTACGTGTCATACCTAAAATTGTTTTCACCAACTTTAAAATACTATAGTATAGATTTCACAGTTATTAATTGACAAAATGACAATTAATAAATGTGAAATCAAGGTGGAGAAATGTAAATAAAATGTATCAAAGGAAGAGGGTCACCGGAAGTTTAAGAAACTGTGATCGGAGAGGGGAGAGGGAAGGGAGGGAGAAGTTGACAGCAGTTTAGATGACGCACCCTCGCTCATTACACCTATAATTTTATAAGCAAGATTATGCGACTTTTTTGTGGCTCTAGCATTATTTTTATCTTTAAGGTTGGTATAACAGTATGCAGCCTATTGATCCAGTATTTTCAGATGGGCCTCAGTTGGAAAAATAATACAGCCTACAAATCTGGTGCGGGCCTAATTGTGACGAAAACCCACCCGACACCAAGAAACTGTTCTTCCCTTAAACCCTTCTTCTCTATCACACAGCACACAGGATTTCTCGGCTGTCCCAATTCCTTGCCCCCCATTAAAATCGTGTTCAGATCTATCTTAAACTTGAACGATAATGGTGAGCAAGAGGCAGAAATTAGCTCGGAAGAAATTCAAAGAAGAGAATCCGGGTCTGTTCCCAAAGCCGGAGCCAACCCCACCAAAGGATCCCAACAAGAAGAAGAAGAAAAAGAGCAGCAATTTCAAGCGCAAGAAATCGGATTCCAATGACCCGAATAAACCCAAAAGATCATCTTCAACCCATAGAAAACACCCACTTAGAATACCTGGAATGAGGCCCGGTGATAGCTGTTTTATTTGTAAAGGTGAAGATCATATTGCCAAGAATTGCCCTCAGAAAGCCCAATGGGAAAGGCACAAGGTACCATTTTCAGGATTTTTTTTTTAATTGTTTTTTTTTTTTTTTTTGTGTGTGTGTGTTCAGTTCCAAATCATTGTTTTGTTGAATGCGAATGACTAGTTTTTGCTCATATTACTAGCATAATAATTAGGGTTTAACTAGGTGCTCGGATTCAAGTTTGACCTTTGGAGCTTGGTTCATTTTCTAAAGGAGAATGACACGAAGTTATGATTTCTGATGTTGTGGGTCTCAGTCTTCTGTTGAATTCGAGTAGTCTTGATTTCCTATCAAGTTAATCTCGAGTAGTTTGATGTTAATACACAAAAAGATTCATGTGACACTCAGTGTGGTTAGCTTACAACCGGAGATAGAAGTATTTATGTGGTATGGTTACTGGCTAATTGATTCTGAATCACAAGTTTGTGGATGTACGTTTCTCTGGTAAAAACCAAATATTCTTTGATAAAATCCACTTTAGTAACAATGAACTAACTTCTTATAACGTGTGCCAATTTAATCCAATTTTGAATGATAATACTAGAGTTACTTTTTATTATAGAAGAAAAAATAACCCTATACTAATTTTGAAATTCAATAGGTTGATTGATCCCACACCTGCACTTGTTTTGCTTTCATAGTGTAAGTATTTATCGATGACATGGTATTGTAGTGTGTGCGTGGGGACTTGCTTAAATAAATGATGTTGTCATTCAAATGCGATTTTTTTTTTCCCGACCTGATTTGTGGACTGGACCGAGCTGATAGTAGTTGTATTTGTAGATATGTCTCTTTTGCCGAGAGCATGGACACAGTCTCAAGAACTGCCCTAACAAGAATGAGGATATATCAGATAACAAGTTATGTTACAACTGTGGAGAATCTGGGCACTCTCTTGCTGGATGTCCACAACCCCGTCAAGATGGTATTTTGTTTGAGCTTTAGTTCTTAACATTTACATCTTCATGGATTATTCTGCATGCTACACACGGCGATAATTAGTGATAAAGCATAGTACTGCGACATCTTTCCCAAATTTGATAGTCATGTTTTACTGTGTTTATTCTGATTCTTTTTGTCTTTAAAAACATTTAGAGTAATCATTGTTTCTATTCACATATCAGAAATCTTGAAACAGTTTTCACCTAAAACATAAAAAATGTATGAGAGTAGTGATTTGATATTGTCCTTGGTTGACCGTTGACTATCCAATAAATGTAATGGATGGAATATTTTGGCGGCACGGGTGTGTGTAGGTTTTCAGGTGCAATGCTTATCCAAATCTTTGTATTTGATTGTGTATATTTTCAACTCATTACGTGTATTCCATTCATCACATCTATACCATAGGAAACTTACTAAGTATACTTACTAGCTTCCTCAAGCAACGGTGCTCCAAGTGTTCCTTTTGATTTGGTAGTTTTTTTTTTTTTTTTAATTTTTAAATAGACAATACATGGAGTTCAAAGATATACTCAAAGTTGGTTCTTTTAGTTGTTTAAAACGCCAGGATGTAGACTGCAGTGCATGTACTACTGGCCAATTGATTGGCTTGGTTGTATGTTTGGGATTTTTCTGTGATACACAACTGAGTCATTTGAGATGCAGGGGGAACAAAATTTGCTAGTTGTTTTGTCTGCAAGGAAAAAGGACATTTGAGTAAGGATTGCCCCAAAAATGCTCATGGGATCTATCCTAAGGTACATCTTACCATCCTACATAGTATTGTTTTATTGGAAGGCAATAATTCACACATACACGCATTACTTATTGGTTTATGAAAGAAAGAATTGCGCGTAAATAAGACTAAACATTTCCTTGTGTAGGGTGGTTGTTGCAAAATTTGTGGTGGTGTGACACATTTGGCCAGAGACTGTCCTAATAAAGGCAATAGAATATCTGGTGCGGCCAGTGAAGATGGCACAGAACGTAAGCACTCTCCATGTCACCCGCATTTTATTTTAGTTTTTTTCCTTTGTATGTTTCTTCGTCTTGCGCACATGTTTTATTGGTTTTGTGCTGTGAATTATAAACCACTGCCATCTTGTTAACAGTACATGTCAATAAATCTATTACTCCCGCGTCACTATATTTTAGTCCATATTCTTAAATGAGTTTTCATCTTTAAGGAACTTAGTAAAATCGCCTTTTAAAAATACCAGACTCCATCCCCCCAAAATGAATCTCCTTTTTCATTTGAAGAAATTTAAGAAATACAACCTTTTCTAAATTTTAGTAATAAAAAATGTATGAATATCTACTTTCGAAGCTTCTAATTTTGCAAGTATACAATGAATAGAGAGAAAAAATGGTAAAAACATTTAGGGATATAGTTTTTCGCAAAAAGGTCTTTCATTTTGGACAAAAATTTCTTAAAAATTGTCAGTCATTTTGGGACGGAGTACTCAGTATTCCAACTTACTCTTTTGCTTAAAAGCCTTTTTTTTTTTTTTTTTTTTTTTTTTTTAATAAAAAAAAATCCCTAATTTTCTCTGATCTCAGCAATTTACCGAGGTAGGGCAACAGGAAAGGTGACTAAGTTTGTGAGCGGGATGATCTTGAGGATGACTTCACCATGGGGAGCTCTAGCAAAGAGACGACCTCTGAGCCTGCGAAAGATGGTATTGAACCTGAATTGAAAGACACTAGTGTAAAGCTAAAGAAGAAACATGGACCTAAAGTAGTGAATTTTATCGGATGATTATATTTTCTTCTTTTTAGCTTTTTGCCGTGGGGCGGTATACATTACTACATCATTGTATCAATGGTTTGCCCTTTCTCTCTTTCTTACTGTTTTTGTTATTTTTCGGGGACAAATTAATGTTGATGGGCACTGCATGAATGCAGTTTTTTTTTTCCCATCAATTTGTTTATATTCAATCTGGCACTCTATAGTTGATGAGCGTTGAATATCATTTCTCTATTTCCTTTTCTCCACCACTTTCCTAGAAACGCATTTATATTTTATAATCTCTGTTACATAATAAATATCACAGTTGATTTGTCAAATTTTGTAACAAATACTATACTTTAGGTTGTTTGTACACTGTTTCCACATATATACCTAATTATGAGGATGTCGGTCTCACACATGAGACGGGTTTCAATGAGTGAATGGGTTTGTCCTGCAACGCCCATAGGGGGATGACTTATTTATTCTCTCAACGAGACCCGTCTCATGTGTGAAACCGTATCACACAAATTTTTGTCAATTAAAAAAAAATTACCATTGTGAAAAACAATTTTGTGAATTAATAATTTTGTGGATGGTTAGAAGGATAATTTTGGACCCTTATTTTGTCCCTAAAACTTCTCATGTCTAGAAATCACCCGCAACTTTCTGTTTAGTTAAAAGAAAACCAACACCACTCCCCTTTTCTCTCTCTCTCATGCATAACAATTCTTCTTCTTCCTTCCTTCATTCATTCCCCTCCCTAATTCAAGGATCTCTCTGTTTTCCCATTAACAGAAACTACTGATTGATCAAAGTCTCCTCTTTCGTCTTTCTCGTTTGGCAAACCGCCCTCCTCTTATCCTTCTTCGAAGAAAGACACCATGGTATGTATGCATCCCTCCCTCCCTGCCTAATCTCTTGCCGATTTCATTTTCCGCTCTTTGATTTTATGATGCTCCATGTAATTTAATTGTTCTACGATATGGCATTTTGATCGAGAAGGTAAAAAACAAGGAAAGAAAATTAATAAATCCATGTTTTTTCTTCTTAAGGAAGGAGATAATCTAAAACTTTGCCTAGTCTTTTATTGTGTCTGATTAACAAGAAAAATGGGCTAAGCAAAGAAACAGAAATTAGGCATTGCGATTGTGAGGTAAATAAATTAAAAAAAAAATAAAATAAAATACATGAGTTTTAAGAATGCATGTTAATCTTGCAATCGGCAGGTGTTAATGCCTTCAAATAGAGTTTTGTTAAGCATGATCTTAATAAATAATAACCCTTCTACAACATTCATAATGCTACCTATTTTCTCGATCAAGTACAAAATGAACATTCATTTTATGACGGAGAGAGTGCATTGTAAGAGTATAGATATGCTTCACCTCTTACAATTCTTTAATCGCATATTCGCATAAAGCAACTCATTTATTTATAATCTTCTCTGATCCCTGTTCATAATTTCCTATTAAGTGTCTAAGAAGAATGACATATATATTTATGCAATTTCTTAATTTCATGCCACAAAATCTTGTAAAAAACCAGGTTTTCCTAATGTCATTAGAAAAACTGGTTTTTATTCTTTAAAAGACTCTCATTTGCAAGCTTAACACAAGTTCCATGCAAATAAAATCGGTTCTAGTGATATAAAAACTATAGTGTTTCCATTATGTTATGGAAAAACTAGTTTTTCATAAGACTTACTATTGAGTTCAAAACTTAAATAGCAAAAAAAAAAAAGAAGATAAAATTAGTTTATTTTGAGACTAAGGCATTGTTATTGTTGTTGGTGGTGTTGTAAAAAATTTTTTTTGCTGGCCCCTATCTTTCTTACCATAAAGGTTGAGAAACCATGGAACCCATGTTCTGTTATTGGAGTAAAATTGGACTTAAACAGTGAACTGGCAAATCATATTGTTGTGATAAATTTGCTTTTAAGTTATTTTTTCCTTTGTTCTTCTTTTCTGGGGGGATTCTGTATATGATTTTATGGGTAGGCGAACGCGGCTTCTGGAATGGCTGTGCACGATGACTGCAAGCTCAAGTTTCTGGAATTAAAAGCGAAAAGGAACTACCGATACATTACTTTCAAGATTGAGGCTCAACAAGTGGTCTTGGACAAGATCGGGGGTCCTGAAGAGAGCTACGATGATTTCACCAACTCCCTCCCTCCTGATGAATGTCGTTATGCTGTATACGATTTTGACTTCACTACCGATGAAAACTGCCAGAAGAGCAAGATTTTCTTCATTGCTTGGTAATAACCTCTTCTCTTCTCAATCTACCCCTTTTGTTGACAAAATGAAGCCTAATCAACATATATATACATCGTCGTTTATTTGTTTACTTTTTTTTCTTTTTTTTTTGAATCGGATTTGAATGATCAGGTGCCCGGACACATCAAAGGTGAGGATGAAGATGGTGTACGCAAGCTCTAAGGATAGATTCAAGAGGGAACTGGACGGAATCCAAGTTGAGTTGCAAGCAACGGATCCCAGTGAGATGAGTCTCGACATTGTAAAAGCACGAGCTCTCTAAGCAATTCCACCCGCCTACATGCTTCTTAGTTCTTTCATCTTCGCCTTTCTTGTTTGTTCACCACTTGCTAATCACGAGTGAGCATTGTATTTTTTTTTTTAATTTTTTGTTTATGATTATGTTTATTGATACCAAATCGTGTTTTCTGTAATGTAATATTGATATGCATTCGTTTTTCATGTTCAAGACATTTGATTGTTCGTTTAAAATAGAATGTCAGTTCTTATTTGACCCGTCTATACTCTATTTTTTATGGCAAATAACAAAATAATGCGAGAGTTATTCAATGTTTCTTTAAAAGATGTAATTTTTAATTAAAAAACAAAGGAACGATCAATACAAAACTAGCATATAAGAATACTTTTCATTTAAATAATATACGGTGTATTCTTACAAGATATAATATAAACATGTTCTTATATTATAATTTAGAAGCGAAATTTTGAATCAAAGTTGAATGATAACTTTTACAAGTCCACGTATATCAGTGGTGGACCCAGGAATTATTTTGAAGGGGGGCAAAATTATTTTTATTAGTATAAGGGGGCAAGAAAAAAAATTAAATGTATTTTTTCCTTCACTGAAAGGGGGGCAAATATTAATTTATTACACTAATTAATTTAAAATTTACAAAAATTGCACTAGTAAAAAAATAATTTTTTTAGCAAACGGGGGCCGCGGCCACCTTACCCCAAAGGGTAGGTCCGCCAGTGACGTATATCCCCCAACCAAATTAACATATTCCATCCGTCCCAGAGTATATGTCCACCTTTCTTTTTTAGTCTGTCTCAGAGTATATGTCCACTTCCTGAAATGACAAACTTATTCTCTTTCCTACTTACTTTTATACTCATAACACCTATAAACTTACTATTCTCTCTCATATTTACTTTTATACTCCCAACGCTTACATCGCTTCCACAATTTTTAAATCTTCACGCAAATGAGAGGGTGGACATATACTCTAGGACAGAGAGAGTAGTATTATTACTCAACCAAAATTAAACTTTAATATCAATGTATATGTATAACAAAAATGAGGTCTTTTTATATAGTAGTATAAAAATGTTAATTTTGTGGCCCTAAAATCAGCACATTATTTTGTGGCCCTAGGCCCTTGCCTCACCATTCTTGGGGCAGGACCGGCCATGAGTGACTCACTTTTGGCTATAAACAATGGTTTAAACAACATTTTTCATTCAACACCCACTTTATCACTCCACATCATCTTCTCTCTCTTCCAACTAATCCATTCAACACTCATTCAACTTTACACCCTACAATGGTTTGTTTAATCCACATTCAACACCATTCCCACTCATCATCCTATATCTCACCACTTAAATTTTATTTTATATTCTTTATTTTTATGATTAGTAAAATAATAATAATAATAAAAATAAAAATAATCAATTATAATTTTTTTAAAAAATATTTCACACTTAATTATTTTTTTGTAATTGTAATTAAATAAATATGAGGGTTTTTTGAGTGTTGAAATGTTATTATTGGGATCCATTTCATTAAAATGAGGTTTTTTTTTTTTGGTATCCAAATCAAATGAAACTTGCATCTATTTATAGAGAGAAAAAAATATGAATTTTGGTGTAAAAAAACAAAAAAAAAAACCATTTACTGTAAATAATTGAACTCAAATATTGTGATGAAAAATTAAAATCAAAAATTCCAAGAACCAATGGGTGAATGCCAAGTGTCACAACCAGAGGAAAAAAAAAAAAAAAAAACTCGCCGGCTTGACGCGCCTTGTCTGGCGCGTGTGCTGCACGCGCCTGCCCCGCCCAATACCTTCGCGCCACGTGGCAAAACCGGCTGACCCCTTTCCCATTCAACGGGTGTTGAATGCATTCAATAAAAATCCCCATTCAACCTCTATTAAACAACCATTGGAGCCATTCAACACCTCCACTTTGTTTAATCCCCATTCAACACCCCCATTTATCAACCATTGCACATGGTCTAAATGTCTAATCCCACTTTAACTAATAACAAAAGGTAAAAGGTCTTCTTCTCTATCGCGCCACTACTCAAACCCTAGGATCAACCTTTATATTCCCCGCTGTTGGAGCAATTATCCCATATCAGGAATTAACTAGCCAATGCCTGACTATATAAGATCTAAGGTCACTCCTCCCATTGCCAATTGGTTTTGGGATGGAACCTCAGACTTTATCACCCGCCATGAACCTCCGACCCAACCGGTTATTGGAATCAAATGACCCAATAATTCCAACCAGTCACCTTTTTGGGCGATTTCACACACACACACACACACACACACACATTTTCCATCTATTTTATTAATGATGTATAAAAAGTCTTGTTTATTTAATCTTAGGGGGTGTTTGTCGTATCAAGCATCAAGTTCTTGATGCTTAATATAATATAAGGGTAATTTGGAGGTAGAATGTGAAAGAAATATAGCTAGGACTGTTTCTGGGAACGACCACTTGTCAGGACAATTGTGATCACGGATGATCACACAACTGTCTTAACAACTGACATGACAACTGTCAACGGCCAGAATCAAGTAAAAACGCAGCGGATTAAATAAAACGAAGTTTTAAACACTTCGGCAATACTTTGCTTGCTGGAAAACTTTCATTAATAAAAACTTGCAGAATACAAGTTATAGAAAACGATTACAATGAAAGAAATAAAAATTATAAAAAGACAAAATGTGTTCTAGACTCCTAGAACAAACTAAACACAAAATAACCTTGAAGAACTAAAAGGATCAAATCACAAAAGCTTCAAGGCCAAAGATGATCAGCAATATAATGTTCTTAATACAAGAACTTATTGCAAAGAACCTTGAAGGATTTTGGATTTTGACCAAGAATGACTTCAAGAACAAGAAGAACTCTAAGAGAGAATATGATGAATTCTTTTGATCTCTCAAATGGCTGGAGAATTCTTAGAGAAAAATGGTTGACTTCTCTTTCTTTTATAGTCCCTCTAAGAATCCTACAAAATATGGCAATTATCTTTTTTCGAGAAATCATTAATAGGTTAGTCAAAAAGATAAATACCAAAAAAATACTTTAACCTAATTTACCTTCCTAAGATAACTACAACTGTTCTTAAGATAAATACAATTTAAATATGGACAAATATCTAAATTATAACTAACTAAAATATAAAGAAAATATACAAACCATAATTACATAAATCACAAAGATATTTCAAGAGTATTTTATACTCTTTCAGAATGCATTTGATCACTTTGGGCGCTAGATGTTGGATGATGAGTGAGGCTCTTACTCGTCAAGCAAGGATTTTGATTCTCAATGATTAAGAGGATGTTGGACATATTTATGTTGAATAAACAAATAAAATCATGCATTACCTTCAAATTACTCTTACATTATATTTGATGCTTGATGCACCAAACACATAAAATCATGCATTACCTTCAAATTACTCTTACATTATATTTGATGCTTGATGCACCAAACCCCCCCCCCCCCCCCCCCCCCCCCCCCCCCCCCCCCTTAGTTACATGATGATTATTGATAAGAAAATGTATGAACTAAAAATATATTCACCCCACAAGTTAAGTCAAGTCATACATTGCCCGTCAAATCCTTAGAAACAAAATTGTCAGCTGTGGACCGAAAAGTCAAAAAGATTGAGTGGTGAATATATACTCCCTCCCCTCAGTCCCAAAACAACTTGCAGAGATAGTTTGATCAAAATTGTCAAATTAGTAACACTTTAACTACCACTTTGTAAAAGATTTGATGATTCTAATAAAAATCTAAAAATTGTTATTTATAATATTTTTGATAGTGAATTAATAACTAATTTTATTTTTTTGTATTAAGATTATCAGCTGAACGGAACCATTCCAACATCTATAGGAAGATTGACAGCGTTGAGATCATTAGATCTATCGTACAATCAGCTGAACGGAACCATTCCAAAATCTCTTGGACAGCTTTCTAAACTCCACTTTGTAGACATGTCCTCAAATTCCCTGGAAGGCATAGTTTCTGAAGCTCATTTTGCTAATTGCTCCATGTTGAAGAACCTGAATTTAGGTTCTAATTTCATGTTGACACTCGATATACAACCAGGGTGGATACCACCTTTTCAGCTGAACATCATCAGAATGGGATCATCCAAACTCGGACCACAATTTCCACATTGGTTACAAACACAACGACACGTTGATGCATTACATCTCTCAAACACCGGCATCTCGGGCACTCTGCCCTACTGGCTTCGTGACATGCATCTCTCTGTATTATATCTTTCTCATAACCATATCTCGGGCACTCTGCCCGACTGGCTCCTTGACATGCATCTCTCTGAAATAGATCTTTCCCACAACCATATCTCGGGCACTCTGCCCTACCGGCTCCGTGACATGCATCACTCTGAAATAGATCTTTCCCACAACCATAGCACTGGATCAATTTCCATTCTTCTTAACGGCTCAAACATTGTACATAACTCCAGTAACTTGGGTTCTGAAGTTCATACAAGTGCTAAATTGAAAAGCTTGCTTCTCAATGACAACATTTTCAGTGGCTCACTACCCGAAACAGTGTGCTATATTAGCACTGAATTGGAGGTTCTAGATCCCCTCGAGAAATAGTTTGAAAGGTGATGTTCCCGATTGTTGGAATGATCTAAAAAACCTTAATGTTCTAAAATTATCATCCAATATGTTAAACGGGGTTATTCCTAGATCCTTTGGTAAGCTGACTTCACTGGGATGGTTGCACTTGAACAACAACAGTTTTCATGTCGAATTTACTTTGGATTTGAGGAACTGCACCAATCTAGTTGCTTTAGATGTTGTGAAAATAGAATATGTGGTAACATACCCAAATGGATCAGAGACAACCTAACAAGTCTGAGTGTTTTGCGACTCCATGAAAACAAGTTCAAAGGCAGAATACCATTAGAGTTATGCCAACTCTTTGCTCTTCAAATCTTGGACCTTGCCGGTAATAGTTTGACTGGAAAAATTCCACCATGTTTAAGCAACCTCAGTGGAATGGCTGTCCAGGACCCAAACACGCCCTATGCCTATCTAGTGGAATGGACGAATGAGAACATGGTGCAGGTTATGAAAGGAGTTGCGCTTGAATACACAACGACATTGAGGTTTGTTGTCAACATGGACCTTTCAAGTAATAAGTTGACGGGAAATACCAGAAAAGCTAACAGCTCTTAATGGATTGATCGGTCTCAATTTTTCCAGGAATTATCTTACTAGTGTCATCCCTGAAAGAATTGGCAGTCTAAAGTCATTGATATCTCTTGATTTCTCGTGGAATAATCTTTCTGGGGTTATCCAGGGAGTATGTCAGACTTGACATCTTTGAGCCAATTGAACTTATCTTTCAACAACTTTTCAGGGAGAATTCCTACTGGGAACCAACTCCAAACACTTACAGATCCATCGATTTATGCTGGTAACAATCAACTTTGTGGAGCTCCAGTGCTAAATAAATGTCCGGGTGATGAATCCTCTCAAGTTCCAACCACAGGAATTGATGAGGAGGAAGATGAAGATGATGATTCTGAAAAACTGTGGTTATTCTCGGCCATATTGAGTGGTTTCGTGACCAGGTTTCTGGTAGTTATTGGAGTTCTAGCATTGAAGGAGAGCTGGAGTCAAGCTTTGTGGAGGTTTGCAGATGGTATTTTAGTGGCGATTGCAGTCAGAGTCGCCAAGCTTAAGAGGGGTGCGGTGTGACTCGGCCTCTTCTGGATGTGCAAGCTGGAACAAGTTTCAGACTCTTAAGCTGTTTTTATTTTCTTCCTTTATTTTGTTATTTTGAGAGTGCAGTCGAATAAGTTCCACCATCACTTGTTGATGATAGTGTGAGGGATTGATCAAAGCCCTTTTGTAAGTTTGATGAAGTTTTTTATAATTACTATGTATTAGAAAAATAAATTTTCTATAGCTGAAAATCACATATCTCCTTATTATAAAGATATATAGATGTGCTTTAAAAAAGAACTCCCTTCGTCCCCACAAAAGTGTTGCTTTGACTTTTTTGGTCAACTTGATTAAAATTTGTGTAAAAGTTTGTGCAACTTTAACTTGCATGAACCTAAAGATAGCCATAACATACATGCACTGATGAACAAAAAAGAAGACTACACCTGGTTGCTTTGATTCTCCAAGTATATGTTTTCCCCTTTCTCTACTTGTTTTACTAAGTTCACCTTTCTTCTGACATAGGAACGGAAGATGAAAGGATGATATGGAGGGCGCATAATGCACGGAGCTGCCTCTGCAGGAACTTGAACCATTGATTCCGTCTGTCTGTCGTAAACATTTTCTCATATTCTTCTGCAGAACAAGCCAATGCCGTGGAACAAAGTTCAGTTGGTTTCTCAGGTATAGTAGCTTGCATTTTAAGAGCTTGGCATATTCAGTTAACAAATGAATAAAGTAACTATAAAGTTCTAAATTGTTGAACATATGATTCAAACAAGAGTGTTAACGCGTAACAAATTTTCATCGTTTTCTCAAAGAAGTCCATTAAGTTTTACAGTAACTTGTTTGAAATAGTACATCCTTAACTGTGATAGGATTGGTACATGTTACAGTCTCAATTAATACTCAAGAACTGAATGTACAGAAGATATTATGTGCTCGTTTGTTTTCACTTATTAAGAGGGGCTTTTGACTTATTGCTTAAATTAAGTTAAAATTAGAGTGTTTGTTTTTACTTAATTGTAAAAAGCTAATAAGTAGAGTACCATCATACTATTGCACTAAAAAAGTAAAAGTCAAAAAGCAACAAAAGTCCCGTTTGTCGCAGCTGATGGCTGATGACTTTTGGCTGATAGCTGAATGACTTATGGCTTATTATCAGAATACTGTTTGTTTTGGCTGATTTGAAAATGCTTATGAGCTGTCTTAAGCTAATTGTGAATGTTTGTTGAAAAAGCTAAAAAATGGCTGAATATAATACAAATACCAAAATGCCCCTCATATATAAGTAAACACATAATAATTATAATATAATATAATTGTATAACTATTAATATCTAATTAAAATTATTTAATTGTTATAATTATTAATGATTATATATTCATAATAATCATAATTATATAAAAATTAATATTATATATAATTTTATTAAGTATATATTAATAATGATAAAATAATATTAATTATAGTAATATAGTTTTAATAATATGATGATTATATAATATTAATAATATAATTATAGTAATAATAATAATACTAATAATAATATGATATAATAATAATTTTTAATAATTTTTATTATTATTAATTTTATAATGATAATAACACAATTGTAGTATAATTGACTTACCAAAAGTGATGAAACTTCTATATTTTCAATAAGCCAAGAAAAGCATCATTTTTCTAGCTTTTTAGTTTTTACTTATTTATGCTTTGAGGGAGTTGTACTTGACTTATTGGCTTTTAGCTTATAAGTGAAAACAAACACTACTAAAATAGCTTATTTTAAGTCAAAAGCCATAAACCAACCCAAATAAATGAAAACAAACAGGCACAAATTAGAGCATAGTCGAACTTTTCAAAACACGCGTGTTGTGTTGAGGTGCCGGTTTCGAATCCTGGCCTACTCTACGTTACAAGAATTATTTTCTTTATTTTCATGTGCATGCTGCTTCTATCATTTGAAGTATTTTTTTTTCTTTTATTTTTTGTTATTTTACGAAATCCTTTCAAATTGCATCTTCTTCGGGCTCCTTTCTATGTTTTCTAACTTTGTATATGTTCATTAAAAATTTGAAAAGTTAAATTAAAATGAGAAGGCATAGCATGTCAAAGATATTAAATCATCAATTCAAATTAACATGACCTCTACTAAATTATTTCTTTTATATTTATATATTTTTCTCTTATTAAATTTTCTTTTTATTATATCTATGTTTAATACATTCTTTTATTAATTAATATAAAGGACGTTTCAATAACACAACTTTTTTTTTTTATAATTTTATGATTTATTTTACACTTATATGTGTTTTTAAATCTACTAATTTTCCTTGACTATAGTTTGGAGAACTATAAATCATAGATTACAATAAAAGTCAGGAGTATAATTACATTCAAATATACATGTGAATTAGTCATTTGTTTATAAATCAATCATTATCACATATTTCAAAGCGATAATCAAATATCCTGTATGTAAAATATTTTTTTAGTCCCAATATAACTACTACTCTTTTTTTTTTGGGGGGGGGGTGTGGGGGGTACAAACTAGTCATTTCAAAACAGCCAAAACAAACAGTAGCAAGTTAATCAGCTATCAGCTATAAGTCATCAGCTATAAGCTATAAGTTATCAGCCATCAGCTATAAGTCATCAGCCACCAGCTACGACAAACAGGCCTTATATACTCCCTCTGTCTAATTATAAGTGTGCTAATTGACTTGTGAAACTTTAAAAAAAAAAAAAAAATATATCCCAAAATGCATTTTGGTTCCCACAACTTTCACCATAATAACACTTAGGGTCCTCAACTAATATATTGTCCCAAACCAAGTCCTAGCCCTATCAAATCATTAAAATTCTAACGAAAATTGACAGCATTGAGATCTATCGAACAATCAGCTGAACTGAACCATTCCAAAATCACTTGTACCGCGTTCTAAACTCAAATCCGTAGATTTGTCCTCAAATTCCCTGGAAGGCATAGTTTCTGAAGCTCATTTTTCTAATTGCTCCAACCTACACTGAAATGCAACAGTTGGTTGCCTGAACAAGTTCAGGAACCATGGAACTGCTCCTACGATAAATTTCCTGCAGCGCTCACGTGACCTATGGGTATTTTTCATCTTTATTTTGTAATTTTGGGAGTGTAGTTGAGCAAGTTTCAACATCACTGGTACTGGTTGATAATGATAGGGATTGATCAAAACCCTCTTGTAAGTTTGTTGAAGTTTCAATAAACATCTCAGAAAGATATTCCCACTTTTTACTGGTAAGTTTGATTAAACTTTGATCATTATATTCAAACTTACCATTATCAACGAATATATTTGTCTATGGTAAGTTTCTTTATCTTCTTTCCTGTATTGGATTGGTTTGTCCTGAGTTTTTATTTATGTATTAAAAATCCTTCTTTAGTTTTCTTCAATATGTATGTCCTGCTTGTGATTTGAAGGTTTGATTGATTAGCAGCAGTGCAGTGGTATATGTATGTATAAAGGTAAAGGAGAGGCCTTCGGTTTAATGCACTGTAGGTGTTTGAATTTTTGCCCAAATGGAGATTCACTCTTTCATATTTTGTGTTTTACCTTGTTCTGAAGGCTCCTACAGGTAGAAAGATCAAACTGTAGTCAAACTGCCAAGTAGCTGTTTTCCCCCTTGTACTTGTTCATACTCCCTCCATCCCAGAGTATATATCCAACTTTCCTTCTTAGTCTGTCCCAGAGTATATGTCCACTTCCTAAAATGACAAAAAATCTTTACTATTCCTCTCACTCATTCTCTCTCCTATTTACTTTTATACTCACAACACCAATCAACTTACTATTCTTTCCCACTCATTCTCTCTCCTACTTTACTTTTATAACCATTTCTTAATCTCTGAGCAAATGAGAGGGTGAACATATACTCTGGGACGGAGGGTGTATGTATCTTCACGTAGAAACTCTATATGTTTTCTGTCTATGTATACTGCGCAATGATTTCAAGTTCATAGTTTCTACGCTTATCGTAGTTGAGAAACTGTAGATTTTTTTTATTATTTTTTTCTTTTGACATGAAGTGTCACATTTCCTCTGTGGGTTAGATTGTGTACATTATTTGTTGTACATTATGAGGAATTGAAATTTTTGTTTGGTATGAAGTCATATTGTGATATTGCAACTGATGATTTTGATATATTCAGGTTTGCGAAATGGAATTCGAACGGGCGTTCTGGGAGCTCATCTATTTGTAGATAGATAAAAGAAAGTAATACTCCCTCTGTCTCATTTATTTTGGCCACTTTCTATTTTTAATGGTCAAAGCAAGTGAACTTTAACCAATCATTAATGTCAATCTAATTATTATATTGAAATTATAAAAATTGTTATTGTTAAAGCACTTAGTGATTTATCAATAACACTTTTTAAATTTTAATTTAGATGATTAGATTGATATTAATGTTTGGTCAAATTATTGACCATCAAAAGTGGCCAAAAATAAATAAATATGAGACTGAGGGAGTAAAACATTAGTATGGGTATTTTTGACATTTATATCCCACGACAACACAGATCAAGCAGCAGGTTCTTCTAAAACCATACCCACCCTTCCTACTATGTTCAATGTACAGTCTTACATGGGACATAGCCGTTTATCAAATGAAAACTATCCCAACTGGAGCTCTCTCTTCCTCTCTATGCTTGAAATTCATAGCCTCACACATGTGCTCACCGATACAAACCCACCCGCCCGCTACCTTGATGCAGCCTCTCAAGTCTCAAATCCCGAATACTCTCATTTTTCTCATGCATCTCGCTTTGTTCTCGGCTGGATTAAGGCCACAGTAACGGCCGAAGTTCTTCCTCATGTTAACCCTTGTCAAACCGCTCCCGAAGCTTGGACTCTCCTTGCTAATGAGTTTGGAGTCACTTCCGCTTTCCACATCCAAAAGCTACAAGAAGAGCTTCATGATCTCACCTTAACCCCGGGCATGACTATTCAAGACTATGTCCTCCGAGCCAAAACTATCTCCCATTCCCTAGCCGTTGCCGGTGAAGTCGTTTCTACCCAAAACCCAACTTGATTTTGGGATCATTCATTATGGTAATCATATATACACAGTCTATACATAGGATAACTAAGGAAGGGGATTTGCACAATCCTATTCTAAACTAACTGATATATACTATCTAAATAAAACACCCACTAAACTAGAAAGTAAATATTTATCACAAATAACAAACAAGACAACAATGACCTAGCTACCCTTTGGACGTGGAGAGCACGGCAGTAGGTCCAGTAGGTGTGTTTTCAAGTCCTTGACTATGTGGATGATATTATCGTGACGGGTTCTAACTCCTTTGTGGTTTCTCAAGTCCTTGACTCCATTTGTGTTACTTTTGAGAGCCGCCGCTTGGGTCCTTTGGGTTTTTTCCTCGGTATTGAAGCATCCCGGTCATCCACCTCTCTCTCTCTAAATCAGTCTCGGTATGCTTCCGATCTTTTACATAAATTCAACATGGAGCTTGCTAAACCCGCAGCTACGCCGCTCGCTCCGGGCTCTCATCTTTCTGCCCATGACGGAGACATTCTTTCTGATGCTACCACGTACCGTAGTATTGTCGGTGGACTCCAGTATTTGACACTTACCAGACCCGATCTTTCGTTTGCAGTTAACCAAGTTTGTCAATTCATGCATGCTCCGCGGACCACACATTTACAAGCTGTCAAGGGAATTCTCCCGTATGTTAAAGGTACGTTAAGTCTTGGTCTCACATTTCACTCCTCGCCCGACACTTCTCTTGTCGCCTTCTCTGATGCCGACTGGGCCGGTGCACCTGATGATCGTCGTTCTACGACTGGAGCATGTGTCTTTATTGGCCCAAATCTTGTGGCATGGACTGCAAAGAAACAAAGTACGGTTGCTCGGTCCAGTTCTGAAGCTGAGTATCGAGCTCTTACATCCACCGCTGCTGAGTTAAAGTGGTTCTCTTTCTTGTACCGTGAGCTTGGCATACCTCTTCATCCTCCCCGACTCTTGTGTGATAATCTCTCTGCTCTTCATATGTCCAGAAACCCGGTCTTCCATGCTCGCACTCGTCACATAGAGATTGATTTGCATTTTGTTCGTGAACTGCAACAGCGTGGCTTCTTACAATTACATTTTATCTCTTCTAGTGATCAGCTTGCGGATATTTTTACCAAAAGTCTCGGCTCCCCTCGTTTCCGTCATCTCTCCGACAAGCTGCAACTCCGTCCTACTCCGTTTAGCTTGAGGAGGGGGGTGAAAACACACCTACTGGACCTACTGCCGTGCTCTCCACGTCCAAAGGGTAGCTAGGTCATTGTTGTCTTGTTTGTTATTTGTGATAAATATTTACTTTCTAGTTTAGTGGGTGTTTTATTTAGATAGTATATATCAGTTAGTTTAGAATAGGATTGTGCAAATCCCCTTCCTTAGTTATCCTATGTATAGACTGTGTATATATGATTACCATAATGAATGATCCAAAAATCAAGTTGGGTTTTCTCCTTAATCCCTCTCGTGTCTGCTATTTCTTCTTCTTCTCTTCGTCTCTTTCTCTGTTTATGCATGTGGTGTTGTTGTCTTTTATGGTATCAAGAGCTGGTTCGTAGCCATGGGTGAAGAAACAGTTATCTCCGGTAAATCCCACGACAACACAGATCAAGCAGTAGGTTCTTCTAAAACCATACACACCCTTCCTACTATGTTCAATGTACAGTCTTACATGGGACATAGCCGTTTATCAAATGAAAACTATCCCAACTGGAGCTCTCTCTTCCTCTCTATGCTTGAAATTCATAGCCTCACACATGTGCTCACCGATACAAACCCACCCGCCCGCTACCTTGATGCAGCCTCTCAAGTCTCAAATCCCGAATACTCTCATTTTTCTCATGCATCTCGCTTTGTTCTCGGCTGGATTAAGGCCACAGTAACGGCCGAAGTTCTTCCTCATGTTAACCCTTGTCAAACCGCTCCCGAAGCTTGAACTCTCCTTGCTAATGAGTTTGGAGTCACTTCCGCTATCCACATCCAAAAGCAACAAGAAGAGCTTCATGATCTCACCTTAACCCCGTGCATGACTATTCAAGACTATGTCCTCCGAGCCAAAACTATCTCCCATTCCCTAGCCGTTGCCGGCGAAGTCGTTTCTGCCCAAAACCGAACTTGATTTTGGGATCATTCATTATGGTAATCATATATACACAGTCTATACATAGGATAACTAAGGAAGGGGATTTGCACAATCCTATTCTAAACTAACTGATATATACTATCTAAATAAAACACCCACTAAACTAGAAAGTAAATATTTATCACAAATAACAAACAAGACAACAATGACCTAGCTACCCTTTGGACGTGGAGAGCACGGCAGTAGGTCCAGTAGGTGTGTTTTCAATAAGGGCTTGTCTCGCGTACAACGGCCGCACGCCGTGCGGCGGCGCCGAGCAATATTTTTTTTTTTTTTTGCCGAGTTTTTTTTTTTTTTTTGCCACCTTAACTTTTTTCCTCCAACATCAAGTAACACTTTTTATACCGAAATGTAATACTTTTTTTCCTCAAATGTAACACTTTTTTTCAAAACAAATGTACCACAATTTTGATGCAATAGATTAAAGATAACATAAAGATTCACAACTAAATTAAAGTAACACCTTTTATAAAGGAATGTAACACTCATTTTTTCAAATGTAACACTTTTTTTTTCTCTCAAAATTAACATAGGATTGACAACTAAAAACTAATGTTACATTTTATAAAAAATGAATGTAATATTTTTTTTTCTTAATTGTAAGAGTTTATATTCCTAAATGTAACATTATATATGAAATGTAACAATTTTTTATTGAGAAAGTAACAATTGAAATG
Source organism: Campanula takesimana (assembly GCA_026119855.1). Taxonomy (NCBI): domain Eukaryota; kingdom Viridiplantae; phylum Streptophyta; class Magnoliopsida; order Asterales; family Campanulaceae; genus Campanula; species Campanula takesimana. Next base: position 585,980 of record JAOWBW010000642.1, on the reverse strand, counting down.
CAAACCCAATTTTTTTTTTGTAAAAACTGCTGTTAAATTTTACAGTAGAAAGTGTTACTTTTTGAAGATGGAAGTGTTACTTTTATCAGAACAGAGTGTTACATTTGAGCTGGCAAGCAGATCAATTTTTTTTGTGTTTTAAAAAGTATGTTTTTTTTAAAAAAAATCAAACCATACCATGACCTATGTAGTTTTCCTCGTCTCGACGAGACGAACACAACGGTATTTTTATTTTATTTTTCTGAGTTATAAATATCAAGATATATCATTTTAAAGTTTTTGGTTTTTTTTTTAAAAAGAGACACGTGTCGCAATCTGGGAAGTGGGAAAGCTGGATCCAACGGTCGGATGTAGCGGAAGCAACCGGGCGCGCAAAGCAGCGGAACCAAACACCCTTTGCCGCACGGTGCGGCATGCCGCATTTGAGAATTTGTCTTTCAATAATGTTATAATCACTTTTAATATGTGAGATTTGGTAGTCAAACAAAAATTGCGATTCAAAATATCACTTTCAATGAAAATCATTTTTTTTTTATTGATCAATTTTTTGATTGATCACACATACCTTCTATATGTAGCTGGACTCCATTAGAAAGTATATGTATGGTCAAGAACTCAAGATGGCATAATTGCTTATTAATCAACAAAAAAATCATGCTACTCTTTCGGTTCGGGAATGATTGTCAACTATAAATTTGAGGGTTTTTTTTTTTCTTTTTTTTTTTTTTTTTGAGCAAGAAGGATATCTTTAAATTTGAGAGATCTGTATTTTTATTTTCTTTCAAATTAATCGTGGTATCAAATATATATAAGTACCCTAACCATCATCATAAATAATCATTTTTGAGGTTTTAAGTTCGAGCTATGAGAATTCAGTTGTGCTTGATATGGAGAGTTTTACCATTTTTGGGGTTCTACTCAACTCGAGTATAGACTAAATTGGATTGCTAGACAAAAAAAAAAAAATTAAAAGTGCAGATAAGAAGATATCGTTAACCAATCTTCAAAATATAAGCTAAAGTATTAAGAATGTTGCTCTTATGAGTTGGTTTCATAAAAAAATGGTTTTTCTTATAAGATTAAGGTAAAATTAATTTTGTGTCACTAGCACATAAATACACATATCGCTCATTGTCTTTCTACATTAACAATGGCATTGTTTAACACTGACACTTAATAATACATGCACTTGCATTTTTTTACACTGATACTGACACTTTTATTACACTAAAACTGACATTCATTTAAACTGACACTTAATAATACATGCATTAACACTTTTTATAATGACACTTTTTTACGAGAGCAGATCCTCTGTGCTAAGAACTTGTGCCGCCAATAACAAGTTGACACATGGCAGAAACAAACAATGTTACACTACTAATTCCTGTTAGTTAACGGAACAGAAGGAATATGGAGAGTCTATTCCGTAATTCACGCTGAGTTTCCTTATCGCTTTGGAGACCAGATTGAACGTAATTTTTGGAAAGGGAAAACTCGCATCTCTTCTTCCCTTTACCGGAAATCTCAATGTTTCGCTCCGGTGACAAGAATCTCCATTAACGAAGAACTAGATTCATACTTAATTGATTCTTTTGTTTTAGTCTTTTGTATGAGAGCAGATCCTCTATGCCAAGTTTTACTTGATCAAATAATCTGCTCTCAACTGTTGCGACTGCTTCACTTTGTCGGACCTTATTTCTTCTCTATTCTACAATATGCAATTTTTGGTTGAAAAAATAGTAAGGGAATAAGGTCAAACAGGTTGGTGCCACCATGTTTTCCCTCATTTTGAATGGCATCTGCATTTAAGGACAAGTACTACACTGGTATACTTATACATTTTTACTTCTGTCTTCTTCTTTTTTTATATAGAAAAATTTACCTCGATCAAGAACAATTTTTTTGAAACTTTCATTTTTTGAGATGGAGGGATTACTATTGTTTCCAAACATGTTTGTTAATATGCATTGCTATGGCTTAAACTATTAATTAGATAAATATCTTTACTTAATAAATCTTGGGTCAAAAGATCCCATTTAACATTGAGAAAATATATATTCAAATTATTATACAGAGATTCATAAGAAAATCAGTATCAATTTTAATGGAGCTCATTCCATGGTAAACAAGCATTTATCCGAAGGACATGAGATAAATTTGGCTGCTTCTAATTTGTAAATCGTCTTTTAAGAACGTTTGTCCATCTGATGTGTGTCATCTTGATCAACCATATAGCAGTTAGTCTTCTTGATTATGGAGAGATTCTTGTCGAGGGAGCGAAACTGAAGATTTTTGGTCCAGTTCAGATTTTTAGTAAAGGGAGGAAGAGATGAGAGTTTTGCCTTTCCAAAAATTGGCGTTAAATCTGGTCTTCAAAGCGATAAAGAAACTCAGTGTTAATTATGTAATAGACTCTCCATATTCCGTTAACTAACGGAAAAGTAGTGTAACATTGTTTCTGCCATGTGTCAACTTGTTATTGGCGGCACAGAGAGGGGCACAAGTTCTTGGCACAGAGGATCTGCTCTCCTTTTTTACACTATTTTTTACCTTAGCACCCTTAAACAAATGCACCGGCAATCACATTAACATACACTGACACTCATTTGCACAAAACTTGCTAACAAATGCATTAGCATTAATTAACAATTGTCAGATTGTGTATTTAAAGAGTGCCAGTTTGAGCTTTTCATATTAATGCAAGTTTGCACCAATTCAAGAGAAACTATCAACAGATCATTGTGAGTTGTATGATGAAACAAATTTCAAGAGAAGTTGCTGACGATGAAGAAGACGGTCAAAGATTTCAAGACAGACGCTCCCCGTGAAGGCGCCGCTACGTGAGATAAGTTCCACACAAAACCTCTTTCTCCGTAGCCTAAGAAAAACGTGTTTTTTGTGAGATTTTGGCCGCTCTTTTTATGTTTTCTGTCTAAATCAATCTTTATTTCCAAATTTTAATCATCACATTGCAAATACTTTTTTTTTTTTTTTTAAGAAACTATTGTCTCTTATAAACAGATCCTTTAGATGAAGAGAGATGGAGAGAATCTTGAAAAGTGCAACCAACTCAACCGCCCTTTCAGATGAAAGAATGGCCTGATGACCAACTTGGATCGTAGCTTTTCAACTTTCATTTTAGCCCATTGAAAGGGGGATAATTCAAAAAATAAAATACAAACTTTTAATTTGTTTAAATATATATATATATATATATATATATATATATATATATATATATATATATATTGGACTTTTTGAAATATAAATGTTGGAACCATCTCAATTTTTTATGTTATCCAGTAGACAAGCAGAGAGAGTATTTATAATATTCCATCCATGTTCGCTTTATATGATCAGTTGATGGCATCATCTTACATTTTTCAATGCTATCAATAGTTGAAGTAGCTAACTTTCTCACCCTTTTTTCCATATAAAAATTAAGCGTTACATTTTGTTTTATTGAAGTAAGGATTTTTAATAAATAAATAAAAAAAATTCAACTTTTGGTGTTTTAGTCAACCATGTTTAAGTGAATCATGGATTGCAAAGCATTTGAAATTTTAGCGCATTTGTATTTAAATGTATAATTGTTTTTCACGGACTTCTTCACATCGTCACAAATATAATTTTAGCTGTCAAATGTCAAATATAAGACCGATTTGCAGTTCAGACGCTACTGACGTAACTAAATAGATTTAAATTTGATTGCACTGAAATCCAATCAAATTGCAAAAATTTGTCATGACACAAGAATTAAGAGAAAAAGTGAAAAAAGGTGATGTGTTGTAAGACCATGTGCAATGGGAAGAAATTAGGGTGTTGAATGGAGCATTCACAAAAATGAGCTTGTCTCTTGTACAACCGTCGCACGGCGTGCGACGGCGCCGAGCCGAGCTGAGTATTTTTTTATTTTTTTTCAACCCCAACTTTTTTTTCCTCCAACATAAGTAACACTTATTATAACGAAATGTAACACTTTTTTTAAAAAAAAATGTACCACAATTTTGCTGCAATAAATAAAGATAACATAAAGATTGACAACTAAACTAATGTAACACTTTTTATAAAGGGATGTAACACTCAATTTTTTCAAATGTAACACTTTTTTTCTCCGAAAGTTAACATAGGATTGACAACTAAACTAATGTTACATTTTATAAAAAATGAATGTAACATTTTTTTTCTCAATTGTAACAGTTTATATTTTTAAATGTAACATTATATATGAAATGTAACAATTTTTATTGAGAAAATAACAATTGAAATGCAAACCCAATTTTTTTTTTTTGTAAAACTGCTGTTACTTTTAACAGTAGAAAGTGTTACTTTTTGAAGATGAAAGTGTTACTTTTATCAAAACAGGGTGTTACATCTCAGCTGACAAGCAATCAAACTTTTTGTGTGTAAAAAAATGTTTTTAAAAAAAAAAAAAAAATCAAACCATATCATGACCTATGTAGTTTTATTCGTCTCGCCGAGACGAACACAACAGTATTTTTTTAAAAAAATTCTGAGTTATAAATCTCAAGATATAGCATTTTAAAGTTAATGAGTTTTTTTTTAAGGTGACACGTGGCAGCGCGCGGCTGGGTGAACCAGCGAGTGGCTCACAGCGCACCACGTGTCATGCTGGGGCTGGAGGAAGGCTGGCGGACGGGTCTAGCGGGGCGGGTCGGCCGGATCGGCCCATGGAGCAGCCCGTCGCACGGCGTACACCCGGTGCATATAAGAATTTGTCCACAAAAATGAAGGTGTTTAATTGCTCCAATGGTTGTTTAACGGGGGTGTGTGAATGGTTTTGTTGCAGTGGCGGAGCTATTCATGGTGTAAAGGGGGCAATTGCCCCCATTGGTTTTTAAAAACTAAAAATTTACTAGTGCAAAATTTACAAAAAATTGGGGATTTATTGCAATTTGTTGAAATTTGCCCCCTTTGAGATAAAAATAGTAATACACTAGAATCTTGTTTTGCCCCCATTGACGAAAATACACTTAAAATTCTCTTGTTGTGTAATCTTTGCCCCCATTGATAAACATTTCTGGTTCCGCCCCTGTTTTGTTGAATGGGTTCAACAAGTGTGAATGAGAAAGTGGGTCAGGCGCTGGGACACGTGGCGGCTCAAGAGAGGCCGGGCTTGGCGCGTGCGCCACACGCGCCAGACAAGGCGCATCAAGGCCGGTGAGGTTTTTTTTTTTTTTTTCTCTGGCTGTGACACATGTTGGCTTCTGATTGGCGGGCGATATTTTTTACTTTTATCTCAATTATTTGAGCTCAATTATTTCACAGAAAATGTTTTTTTTTTTTTTACACCAACATTCCAAAAAAAAAATCTCTTTAAATTGACGTAATTTTCATTGTATTCCAACACAAAAAAAAACTCATCTTTTTCTTGAAATGAATCCCAATAATAATTATTTCAACACTAATCATAAAAATAAAAAATAAAAAATAAATTTTAAGTGGTGGGGTATAGGATGATGAGGGGGAAAAGTGTTGAACGGGGGATTAAACAAACCATTGTAGGGTTAAAAGTTGAATGAGTGTTGAATGGATGAGTTGGAAGAGAGAGAAGCTGATGTGGAGTGATAAAGTGGGTGTTGAATGGGAAATTTCGTTTAATCCACTGTGCATGGTCTAAGTGTAGATAGTTGAGTAGGAGAGAGAAAGTGGGGTATGCAATACGCAATAGTATGTGGGTTAGTTGATGTGAGTATGACAAGTGGGTCCCACTTATTGAAAATTATTAAAAAATTTCCGCTTTTAGATTTTGCAATTTCTATGGAAGACTCAAAATGGCAAATTTTGCAATTTGAAATGGGACGGAGGGAGTATCGTGGACCTAAATCGTTGAGTAATTCGATAGTAGTTTTTGAGTTGTACATATAAAGGCCATCACGTACCATACTCAAATCCAACCCCAAATCTCACTATAAAGCCACTAATTTTTTTTTTAGTAACTTCAATTATATTATTTCTTCAGAGAATCATTCTTCTAATGGCACAGGTACTCCTCACTTTTGCAAATTTACATTCTTTGATTATCTAAAATTCTTGCTCTGTTTTTTTTTTTTTTTTTTTTTTGAGCAAAAAAATCTTGCTCTGTTTTTCAATTTGTTTTTGGGATTGTATAATAGCAGAAGGTTGTAATAAAAATCTTAACCATGAGTGACGAAAAAACCAAGCAGAAAGCCATTGAAGCTGCAGCTGATATCTATGGTAATCTCCATCTCCTACTTCTCAAATCACAGTTTAAGAATTCAGTTTATGAAGTTTAATTCAATGGGTTTTTCATTTTTTTAAGAAACTTCATAATTGAAAGATGAATTTTTAAAAAAAACAGGGGTGGATTCGATAGCGGCAGATTTGAAGGAGCAGAAGCTGACGGTGGTGGGGGAAATGGATACGGTGGCGGTGGTGAAGAAACTGAAGAAGGTGGGGAAGATTGATATAATCTCAGTTGGACCTGCAAAAAAAGAGAAGAAAGAAGAAGAAAAGAAAGAGGAGGGAAAGAAAGAAGAAAAGAAGGAAGAGGCTCCAAAAGAGGAGAAGAAGGAAGGGACCTGAACCCGACTGTTTAAATAATCATAGTTAATCTCAAGTATGAGGGGGTATAATTAGTGCCTAATGTCAATATGAATGATTAATTCAAATATTAGTTGAATTTGCTTTCCAAATTATTAATCCAGATTCAAATATCTGTTGGTAGCATTTCCATCTTTTTTTTTTTTCCTGATCTGTTGGCCAATGGTGGGTGTGCGGAACTCGAGCAATCCACTTTCGCTAACATGCCATCTTATCTTACTGTCACGCTGTTTTAAGTCGTAAACTGAAGATTTATGGAACTTTGTCAATTTGTCGGCTAAAACAGTGAGTCCGTCTGAAAAAACCTTAGTCCGTCAGTTAATTCAAGCACGAAAAAAGATGAAGCCGAGCAGCTAATCTGAAAACCTTGAAGTGGCCCAGGAACATCAGCAAGAAGAAAGACAAAAACCAAACAAATTTCTGACAAGAACAAGACTGGAGAAAAATAATCTAGTTTCACCAGATTATCCAAAGCCGGGATACCAACAAATACATGTATACACACACTTGGCCACAAAGTAAGGAATCAGTGAATCAGAAGCAAGATTGACAGGGACTTGTTACGTGCAGAAAATGAATCTACAATGACCTCCACTGAATAACTTTCTTGCTGGCAAGGTTTAGTTATTACTGCTTCAAAGCAACCACAACTTCATGAAATCCATTCTACGCCGTTGGATAGCTTCATTATTAAGGGTATGCTTGTCTTTTGACACTCGCCCTCCCACCAACAGGGTTCACCCATTTGTGAAAGAATAAATTTGGGCCGTCAAGCAATTCATTAACAAGTACAGACAGTAGTAACAGTACCTGGAAATATGTAAAAATATAACGAACAGTAAATGGCCACATTTCCCGTTTGTTTTTCATAATAACCTGTGATTCATCAGGGTTCCACCTAATCAAGAAAGATGTCAATAGTATAGCATTACAATGCCAATCCACCTTTTCCACATGCTAGGAACTGATCCTCACTCAAGACGAAGATGATCGTTTGCAACACTTGCATAAGCTGGAATAGGAGATTGCAGGGACATACTACAGAACAAAGTTCTTTTTTCTCACGTGATCCATAAGACAATGCCTTTTCCAAGATCACTCCCATGCTGGTGGAAATGTTTCCCAGAGAAATCGGCATAATATTTGATAAAAGTAATGTTGTGGATAAGAGCATTACCTCTATCATCTCTCGTCTTTCCCCTCCCTCGCCAGTACTCTTGTTGGTTAGCAACTAGAAAAATACCAGTGGCCAGTAAGTTGACTTGGCTCTTAGTCAACCATACTTATCATCCATGTCTTCCCTGGAAAACACCAAGTCAACTTTTTCAAACAGTTGGATGCAAAATGAACAGTAGAAGACTTTTTGGAACCAAAATGCTCAGAGGGGGATTTTTGGTTGGTCAACTAGTAACTTTGCATAAAGGTGACTACGATACATCAATTTAGTGGAAGTGAAACAGATGGTCAGCATTCCTTCGTATTGATGATGAGAGGAAAGAGCAATGATACTCGAGGGTCCAAGGGACGGAGCTTTATGATGGAAAAACCCTCAAGGCAGAAGCTCGCTAATCGTTCAAAAGACATTTTTTTTTTTAGTTCCTGTTTCTTTAAATATGTGCACATTAGTAATTTGTACCCAAACGCGTAGTCTCTAGTGTACATCTTAACAACCACTACCTTTTTAGTAGTACAAAATTTGCTCAATCTAGATGGTATCATACTCAATCTAATCCGCCTCATATGGGACAGTCTCAGTATCTACTGCCAACTGAGGCACCAGACCACAGAATTGGAGATGGAAGTGGACCAAAACTAGTGATATGCTGCCCTGATGCAAGTTCTATTAAGTTGGAAAAAAAAATGTTGTAGAAATGATCTTCAGCCCCCACCCCACCTGACTAGATTTAACATTCATCGCAAGGATCTATCGTCCAGCTACCTATACCACCATCGGTAGGGACCAGGAGAAACAAAATTTGGCCCTCACATATTCCTTGACCTTTGTCAAACAATTTTGTGTACTGAAACCTAGAAGTAAATTGGGTAAATCTTGAAGCTCATGATGCCTAAATTACGGAGATTAGATGAAACAGAAAAACAAGAGGGCCAGCGCAATCAAACAAGAACTATATTTTTTTGTGTGGGATCAGTCGGCTTACCCTTGGCATGGAAGATGAGGAACTGAACTGTTGATATAGTTTTCAGTTTAGCCCAACTTGTATGAAAAGTGTATCAAACCAGCCCACACACCCCTATATGACTATATCAAACAGTGTAGCAGATCATACAGACTATAATACTATAAAACAAGCTAATTCAATACCTAAGAACAGTTACTCAATCAGTAGAGTAAACATCCAAAATCAACAAACACCAAAAGGCTTCCCCTATGAAAGCAATACCCAGAAAAATTAAACGACTGGGGAGATATGGTACATTACACACAGATATGAACTCCGAAAAAAACATTTCTTTTCATTTCTTTCTTTATGTCATTTGCATTCCATAACAAAAATGGGAATAAAAAGAGATGAAGTAACTTACAAGGGAAAACTAATCAGAAACTAATGCCAATGCGTGCATCTGAATACATCAACGAGCTCAACATGTCAAGCGAGCTGTAACAGCATGCAGTTCTGCAGTGAATTCTTTAAGCTCTGCACTGTTTTCCACATTAACTTCTCCTATATCCCTTTACCTTCGAAACGAGATGGACATACCTCCCCCTATCAACCATATGCCTAATCACTTCATGAGCTTCTGAAAGCTTTCCAGCATTCCGTAGATTACTCACTAAGGTACTATACACAAGAAAATTAGGGTTACACCCTCTCGATTCCATTTCTTTAAGCATCATACACGCGTCCTCAAACTTCCCAGCAATGCAACGGCCACGTATCATTGAATTGTATGTAAATACATTTGGAATTTGTCCCTTATTAATCATCTCAGTGAACATTTCCTCAGCCTTCTCGAGCTGGCCCGCAACAATGTATCCCGTAATCATAACAGTATATGAAACAACATCGGGCGTGCAACCTTGATTACTCATTTCATTAAAGAAATACTTGCAAGCATCCAAATTTCCAGCTCGACTGAGCCCATCTATCAGTGTGGTGAAGTGAAGAACTCTAGGTTCAATACCAACAGTCTTCATGTGGTTCAAGAGATTTACAGCTGCTAATGGTTTGTCTCCTTTCCCAAGGACATGGAGAAGAATATTGAATGTGTGACAATCAGGAGAAAAACCATTTCTGCCCATTTCATCTAATAACCTATGGAACTGATCTAACTTCCCCGTCCTATATTTTGCACACATAAGAATGTTGTAAGTTAAGACATCAGGGTCATAACCTTCAGCCAACATCTGCTGATATACCCACTCGATTAACCTGTACTGGCTAACATTAAGAAGACAGTGCAAAATTGCATTGAACGAATGCTTGAACGGTCTATAATTAAATGTCTTAGACTTGATGAACCTCTCTACAACTTTCCTAGCTAAGCCTGCCTCAACACAAGTACATATCAAAATATTAAACGTACGTGCAGTAGTTGGGTGTCCTTTCTCAATCATCTCATCAACTAGTCTCCACATTGCCTTGTATTCCTCTGATTCAGCACAAATTTTCATTATTAGATGGTATGAATTGGCTGTATGGTTGAAGTTCCTCTGCAGGCCAGACCAAACAAAGAACTTATACCCCAACTTTGCTGATCGGCTTTTATTAGCATAGCTTATATTTTTCAAGATTCCTGTAAGAACTTCCCTCACAAGCAAGCCCGTTACTCGTAATTGCAATTCATCTAACCCCGCTTTTGCATCAAACCCTGGACCATCTTGCTGAAGAACTTCAAGAGCCCTAATAGCATCACTTTTCACATTACGGAAAAAAGACGAGCGAGTAGATATACTTGGTTGGGGATGTTCATCCTCACAGTAACTGGGACCCACAGAACCAAATTGCTCTCCATCTGCGTGGTTCTCATTCAAAACAAATTCAAAATTGGACCTTGTCCCAGCTCCATTTATATAATTCTCAATTCTTCCAAACCCATTATCAATACCACTCCCATTGAAGTTACCGGTACACAAGGAGCGGGAAATGCCGCAAAAACAAGAAAAGCTCTGAATAACTTTTTGACCAAATAGAGCAACAACGTACATGGCAAAAGTTAATCAAGATATACAATAAACCCATTATCTCCCAAACTTGGAAGTCTCTACAAACCCCAAAATACCCACCAACAAAATTGGGTACTTAAACAAATAAAGCTTCAACTTCAACCTATGGCTTCCAATCAAAAGTGAGATTCCCATTAAAGAGAATCACAAACCCACAAAAGTAAATCACTCCTGTGCAGATCTCTCATTGAAGACGTTGTACTAATAGCATATCAATTCAATCCAGGGCGAATAAATTAAAAAAAAAAAAGAAAATAAAGCACAAAATTTGCTGGTATCTACTAGGGTTTAAGTACTGAGGGTTTTGCGGCTAGGGTTAAAATGGACCTATTTTACTGACCTGGTAATGAAGTTCTTGATGCGGCGGCGGCGGTGTTGTTTTGGATACTACAGTCTCGGCGGGGAGGTATGTAGTCGGCGATTGATGAGGGAAGTTAATAACGAAGGAATCTGTGAGAGGAAACTGGGACTGAAATAAGTTAACAAGGCTTCTTATTCCTAGTTAACTCTATTTAGTGAGATGGATGAAAAACAAAGGAAAAAATGCAAACAGATCACCCAATTACTAACATTTTTGGATTTGATCACCATACTCGTTATTTTTTGCAATCAACACATCTAACTCTTTTTTTTTCGTTTGTAGTCATTTTCAATAATTCCATTAAAAAAATTATGAAATAGTCATGTGCAATGCAATGCATGTGGCTAAAGTTTAAAAGGTAAAACTAGAAACTTAAAGCAAATTAAATAAAATAATTAATGAGTGTTCAATTTGTAAGGCAAACTAAATCACTTTTTTCTAAGGGCCTAATTTGAATGATAATGAATTCTCTCTCTCTCAACCAGTGGTGAAGTCGGAATTTTTAGTTGAGAGAGTCAATAGAGAGTCAATAATGCTTGTGAAAAAAATACACTTGTCATATAAAATTCTGACATAAAAGAGAGGTCGAAATTATATTATAGTAGAAATTTTATAAAAAAACAAGTGGGTCAAAATTGATAAAAATATTATTTTTCTTGCAAATTTTTTTTCAAATAAGGTACTAAAATGTCAATAGGCAAAAGTTAAAGGGGCTGAGTGACCCCCTTTGATATATGGTGGCTTGAACTATGCTCCCAACACCATTTCTCAATCGACAGTGTTCCCCTCCCGCCCCCCCCCCCCCCCCCCCCAACCTCTCTAGCTCACCTCCTCCCAATGTCATCCCCCCCCCCCCCCCCCCCCACACTCCATACTGTTTACTCCCTCCCCGCCCTTCAACCCACCCAACCTAGTACCATCGCAAATGTTTGTTTGAGATTCCTACCCATTCTTATCTATTTCCAACCTTCATCACCAGTTTCTATACCTATGTGTGGCTCATTGACACAACGGAACAATTAACAAGAAAATTCCGCAAGGAAATCATTTTAAAACATAAATCCACCCTACGGACTATGATTTACACACCAATCCAGGTGAAAGAAGAAGCAAAAGTTTAATTTTATGAAATAAAAAGTTAATTTTCGGAATTAAACTTTGACCATGTTTTATAGGACTCTTACGACTTGGAAAACAAGTCAAAACCTTCTAAAAGTGCTCTTAGCCTTTATAGTAACCTTTATAGTAATATAACAAGACTCTAAAATAACAAAATATATCATAACTCAACTCTAAAACATAAAAATAATATCTACCTAATAATAATTTCGAAAATTACATTTAGAACAAAGCCAATCAAAATTAAATCCAAGTCTAATCAATATATGTGCTACATCAGTCACCCTCGCTTGTAAAGAACTCGTCCTCGAGTTTACGCTTGCAATTTGAAAATGATTATGCCACTTGAATAGGTATTTGAAATAGATTAAACTATTCCGCAACATAGGATTTGTGATGACTTTTGGAAAGTAATGAATAGCATTATCCTTTTGATTAGTCAGACTCGTGATGGCTTCCGTATTTTGATAAGTTTTAAAGTCTATTAATGACCACGTTTCAAACGAAATTTTCACTATCAAGTCAACCACATACGTATGATTCTCTAGCACATCGGTAGGCTTCACTAGGTTCTTCATGTAAGATGAGTTGTCCATTGCTTTTGTCTCATCATAAACTTGTGTTAAATCATTAACATTTTTCTCTTTTTCTTCGAAACGACTCGCCCACAAGTCAATTAAAGTATGACTTTTTTTAATCATGTTGTCAATACTTATTTTATATGGTGCATGATTTGATTGTCATTTCTATTGATGAATGCAATAGAAGCTAAGTTCCGCACACTTAAAAAAAAACTGAAAATAAATCGTATTATTTTAAACCAAATCGAAAAACTAAATTACTGAACATAGATGAAGCGAAATTTTATAGTATTAATGTGATTTTCACCAAAGTGTATCATACCGTACCATTCAAACTATTAATTTTTAGTAGAATTGTTGGGAATCATACCGTACCATTCAAACTATTAATTTTTTGAAAGTACCAAGCTCTCCTTTTTTTGTCTTTTCTTTTAGAGAACAACCCTCCTTTTTTGAAAGTACCAATCAGTTCATCAAATCGAACAGAGTAAACCACAAAATGGACCCACGTACTATTGCCCCAACATTACTTTGACTTGCGTACTATCAACTCAGTAAATGTACCTTGCGTAGTATGGTTTTATTATCAGTTTCCCCAAGATTTGTAACGTCAGTTAAAAGGTTAATGGGGCTGCTAATAACTTAACAAAAAGTGTGACTCTTATTTACAAACGTGACTTTAATGTTTAAATCATCCCACTTTACCCCTAGAATCTTAATAAAGAATAAAAAAAATAACAAAAAAAAGTAATGTACTTATCACATGATGAATATTATTGTAATTCTCATTAATAAAAACTCAAATTCACTTTGAATTTGTTATAACATTTGACGAGTAATTTGGAATAGCTTGGAAGAAATCCTCAGGCGTACCCACCACCGACGAAACCCGGTAACCTCTGCTCTATGTCATTGCAGCTCGGAGTCCTATTACGATTAAGACCCGAAGCAAGCAAATTGGTTTGTATTTTCTTCAACAGAAAGAGATCTGGAAGTTAGATCCAGATTTAAATTCGTCTTCTTCATGTGTTGACGGCGTGTTCTTGTAATTTTGACATGGATTTTTAGTTAGGTCCAAATTCAGGTCCAGTCTGCTTCTTGATGAAGTTCTCGTCCGCGAACTTCGCTCCGATCGCGCCTCTGATTCCATTTCCAATTCACGGTGGAAGGCAAATCCTTTATAGTGGAGCGGCTTGTCAGATTTGCGGGTGCATAGCGCGAAGGTTCTCGCCTCGCTAGACTTGCAACCTCCCTCTCACTTCCCTCCTCCCTCTTCAGATTTGAAGAACCAAGTTGAAATTATGTGGGTTTATTTTTTTCTTTTTCGATTTGAAGATATTATTGTAAATTGGTGTTAAATAGAAATAATTTATACTTATTGTTTTCTGGATTGATACAAATGTTTGTGTTGGTGGTGGGCGGGCGGATTTGGCCGGTGGTAGGTGGGTGGAGTTGGAGCGGCACTTGGCTGGTGAGGAGATATGAAGAAGAAACGGAGAAAGAAGGGGGTTTATTTTAAAATTTAGGGTCAATTTTGAAATTTTGACTTTTAACTTTTTGTTAAGTTATTAACAGCTCCATTAACTTTTTACCTGGCGTTACAAATCTCGGGGGATTTGATAATAAAACCATGGTAAGTAAGGTACATTTTGTTATGCACTTACGCAGGTCAAAGTGATGTTGGGCAATAGGACGTGGGTCTATTCTGTGGTTTACTCCATCGAACCACTCCATTAATTTTAAAAGAGAGCTTACACCCTATGTTCCCTCCAAAGCGAATATCACCCTCCCGCCGGCCACGCGAACTCGCGTCCTCGGCATCGATTACTCCAATTTCGCCTCACTCCTAGCACCAAAAACCCTAGATTTCCTCCGTCTTCCTCCTCAGTTCTTCCCTTCAAACCTCCCCAATTTCAAAGACTTCTGCTGCTTCGACTTAGTTTTCGCTCTCAACTTCTCTCTAGAAATCGATTTTTTTCCCCCCAGAAGATCAAGCTCTCTCTGAATTCCTCTACGATTTCATCCCTCAAAACATCAATGTTGAACTCGTTGATTTCAGTGACGCTCCGGTTTCCTCCTGAAAATGAGGATTCCAGAACAATTACGATATTCAAACTTCGCAGGTAAACTTGCAAATCTCTTCTTCACACTTGATTGTCGCGGATGAGAAGTTAGTCTTGTTGAAACACTCAATTCAATGCATTACATTTTTAATGTTATGATTATTAATGGAATTTTGGCTGGGAACTGAGAGTTGTTTAGCCTTTGAGTGCCTCAACATTCTTAATCTCATAAAGAGCCTTGACAGGCGCCCAGTTGCCCAGACAGACCATTTGATAGTAGTAATTTAGCATTCAATTGGTATTATATGACAATCTACTTGCTGAGACTTTTTACTTCTTTTGTTTTAAGAATTAAGACTATTTTTTTTTGTATGTTTGAATGCTTAGTAAAATGTGTTGTTGTTGTGTAATTGTTTCTGTCTTAGTGATTCTTATGTTAACACGAGTTTGCCATCAACATTTTTATGGAATGCATGTTGTTGTGATGGTAAAATTTTACATTTATTTAATATAATACTGTTGGTTTTTCGGTACCAGAATTGGCGAAACAAAAGTAATAATAATAACACTATTATTATTACTTTAACAATACTTACACAAAGACAAGGTACAAGTGCTTAAAGCACACACGAATAGGCTGCCACACTAAATTATAACTCACAAAGTTACCACTCACTCTCTGGACACTCTTGGTACTTGACTCACCAAATACACTTACCCACAAAAGTCCTATCCCCTATTTATAGGTGTTAGCCTATGGCTTCCACCCCCTCAAAAGAAGATTCTAGATCCCTACTCCACTAAGGAAGATACATGGGAGTTCTAGAGAATTCTACCAAGCTATCCTACTCTAATGGGTTCTAGAGTATTCCGTAAGGTTCTCCAATGCTCTAGGCTTGTCATGGATCTTCTCCAATGTCCTAGGCTTCTCTAGGACGTTCAAGCCTCTTCTGGAACCATCCGGGATGGTCCGGGATGTTCCGGGACGTTCCAAAGCCTTCCGGGACCTTCTTGCACCTTCCGGAGAGTTCCGGGTTGTACCATAGCCATCCGGAACTTTCCGGGGTCTTCCATATCCTTCCAGATACTTCTTGTGAAGTCTTGCATCCTCCGGGAACTTCCCATACGTTCTGTAGTGCTTCGCACCTATCCGGGTGCTTCTTGAGCCTTCTCCGGTTCTCCGGAAAGTTACCGACATCAGAGTCGGTGTTGAATTCAACAAATACATAGGCTATCTTTTGCAACAAGTGGAACCCGAAGCCAAACTAAGCTGGTCTGGATTGACAAGACTGCTTAAACACTGAGCAAAAGATGTTAACTGACATATGATATAGCATGAGGACATGTATGCTGTCTAAATCATTTGTTATATTGTTTACATGTTCGTTTCCATATTTTAATTTTGAAAATTGATCTGTCTCCTTGGATAGCTTAGAAGTGTTCTTACGTGGTCGAAGTGGCAAGTTTCTGAGCACAGAGCACTTGTATAGAACCTGACTATCGAAAAGACCTGACTAATTCACCTTGTTATGCTATGCCATCATGAAAATGAATTGATTCTCTAATGACTATGATGAATCTCACCCCCTATATACGACAGTGGTGGAGCCAGATTTTTTTTTGAAAGGGGGGCAAAATTAGTTTCTCTAATTAAGGGGGCAAAATTAAATTTTAGTGTAATTTTTTCTTCCCACAAAGGGGGTAATGTTTCATTTTTTTGCACTAATATCCCCAAAGTTAAAAATAAATACTCTCTCCGTCCCATTTTAAGAGTCAAAAAATGGGTGGGTTCAAGAATTAAGGAAAAAGTGATGTGTTGTGAGTGTTGATAGTTGGATAAGAGAGAGAAAGTGGGGTAGAGAAGAGTTAGTGGATAATTGTTGTGAGTATGACATGTAGGACCTGCTTTCCATTTTAGGATTTTGACTCTTAAAATGAGACACCCTTTTAGGAAATTTTTGACTCTTAAAATGGGACAGAGGGAGTACACTAGTAAAATTGTTGTTTTTTAAATTAACGGGGGGCAATTGGCCCCCATAGGGTCTATGTAGCTCCGCCCCCTGATATACGATACTCTTTTATTCTCTGGCTCCTTCCATGCTTGTTCGTGTGCTGCATTGTTTCTTAGGTCTAGTTTAATGAGCTATTGAACACGACTCTTTCATTCACTTTTATCTGGCGACTTTTTAACATTCACCTATGGCAGCGATAGGACCAAGCTAGGTCAAACATAAAAAAATTGCTGCAAAATACGAATGATTATGGACTTGTGAATTGTGCATTTTACCTGAGAACCTGCTGCACTTATTAACTTTACAGTGTATTCATGTGTGAGGAACATACGCCAGGTAAAGATATCATGAAAAATGTATTATTGATGTGCACAATCTGCTACCAGGCAAAAAATCTTCGTTTTATCCATACATTTGCTTATATTTATGACAGTTTACAACTTCAAGCATCTTGCATGTTTCTAGTTCTTCTTACCATTCTTTAGATTTCGCAAAGTCAGTGCCAGTTGTTGCCTTTCTCCTTCTACCTCTGCAAATTTGAGACTTATTTCTGAATATTTCTCTTGCATTTCCCTCAGTTCATCTTCCATTTTTTTGTTCCTGTCATTCAGTGACTTCACTTCAGTTGATAACTCTCTGAGGCCGAAATCCTCACCACTGTGGCTAGTGGATGCTATCTGCTCTCCCTCCAAACATCTACCTCTGGACCTGAACAAAAAATGAATATCTAATGTGTAAGTGCACAATTTTTCAACATCGGTACATGCATTGATGCAAAATTACGATGAATGGGAAGTATGTGATTAGAATAATCTCTAGCTTCAGTTCAGTAAAATGTAAGTGTACCTTTCTCCAGTTACCATGGCAGGTATGCTTTTCTTCAATTCATCATAGTTTTCTTGTAGCCTTTTCATTTCTGACTGCAGAGTGTCAACTATAATAGCCTTCTCATCATTCATTGTTTTCCACGTAATTGATTCCTCCTGTATTTTTTCTGCTTCCGTCCTCAGTGACACAATTTCTCTCTCCATTTCTCTTTGCTTAGCCAATTGTTGTGATTCCTTAACTGATGTCTTCATCTGTTTGATCTTTTCTCTTAGTTTCCCATTTGGCTCTTTCTTGTCCGAGTAGTCATTTTTCTCCATTTTCCGCTTGTCTATCGATGCCTCTTGTGTTTGACTCTTAACGGAGAAAGCTTTATCATTTCCCTTTTTATATTCTTCAACTTGCGCACACTTTTCATCAAGTTCCAGTGTCATCTGCTCTATTTGTTTCGCTTGAAGCACTGTTTGGTTCAAAAGCTTCTGTACTTCTTTCTCATACTTGTCTTTTGTTAACACGAGCTCTTTATTAGCTTTATCGAGCATTTCTTCAAAAGCTTTTATTTGTTGGCACAGTTTCTCATTTTCATCGAACTTTGATGTCATTTCTAAAGAAAGCCTTCTAACCTCCTCCTGAAGGTGCTCCGCAGCATCAACATTTCTCAACCTTGTCTTTTTCATTGCCTCCTCCGCCTGGATTGCCCTTTGCTCCTGCTCATCTTTGGCAATTGTCAGGGCTTCAAGATCATCTTCAAAATGCTGCCCTTGCTTCTCTAGTTCTTTCTCCAGGTCCTTAACCTGACTTTCAAGCTCATTGATCGAGTCCAAGGCTTCTGAGAATTCTAGTGCCTGTGTAGTAATCTTTTCCTCTAGTCTCTGTATCTGGAGTTGATAATTTTTTATGGCAGTCAAAGATTCTGAGTATTCATTTTGCAACTTCATTTGCTCTATCTGACATTGCTCCAACTTCAAAGAAACAGCAATGTTTTCCTGTTTTGATACCTCGTAGTCCATGGAAAGCCGCTCCTTTTCTCTACAATTGATTTCAATTTCATCCTCCATGTCTGTTATCTTTTGCTTAAGCGCCTCTGCCTCTTTTGCATTAATCTGCTCTTTCTGGTGGGCTTCTGCCTTCAACTCATTGACAGTTTGACTGGCCTTGACCTTGTTGGAAAGATGATATATTTCTGTATCTTTTTCTTCCAACATTTTATCAAGGTCCTTGACAGTAAGAATCAATTCAGAGTTCGAGTCTTCTGTTTTCTGGAGCCGCAAGGAGAGAGTGTTGTTCAAACTCTTTTCATGTTGAAGCTCTCGCCTTAGTTCTTCCAAGACAAGCCTTAACTTGTTAGTCTCTTCTTCTGCCAACTCGATATATGTTTTTTGAGAGGATTGGAGAAGTTCACATTCCCTTCCAAGTGTGTCTTTCTCCTCTTTCAGGCTAACATTCTGCCCAATGAGGTCCTGTACCCTTTTGTTTTCTTTACCAATTTGCTTACGCAGAGATTGTAGTTCCAGCCCTGACACCTCTGCCTGCCGTTCCAATCTACGAATTTCATTTTTCAATGTTTCAGTAGAACTATTTGATGTTTCTGGTAGACTATCTCTTGGAAAGTTCTCATCTGGGCTGTTTGTTAAGTCAAACAAACTTCCATCTGAAGCGGACCCCACTGACCAATCATTGCTTGTTTTCCTATGCACATGCTTTTCAGTCGGAAATGCATCAATTGTCTTATTCTTTTGCATGGAGTTCTTTCCCCGAGCTTCAGTCTCCTGGTAAGTAGCATTACTCGACTGAAATTCTCCAAAGCTTCTAATTCCTTCAGTGACATTAGCATTGCCTCTGTTGAATTGTTCCTCCTGAAGAACATTGAAGAACTTTTTAGACCTCAATTCCTATGTTTAATCTGGAAGAAAATTTCTATGGAAACTCAACTCAACTCAACTCAACTCAACTCAACTCATCTCAGCCATAGTCCCAATCACTTGGGGTTAGGCCGGTCAGCTAAGGAATGCACTAGATATAAATCTGTATCCCAATGTTTAATCTTATACTCCCCGTGTCCCAAAGTGATAATCCGTATTCCTATTTCCCCTTTTTGTTTGTCCCAGAAAGTTAGTCCTGTTTCCAAAATTAAGGCTTCAAAATCACTGAATTTCCAAACTTTATAATGTAACCTTAAAATGTTTGAAAATTCAAACAGGGCTATCATTTTGGGACAGAGGGAGTAAATAACTGCAGAAGGAGAAATTTCATAACGTAATTGATAAATGATCTTACTTCTGTACTGTCAAGGTAGTTCTCATCTCTGTCAGAACTGCTCATTTGATACTCAAGTCTCCTGCTCATTGATTCATCCCTTGGAGAGTCATCTGCTTCGACTGACCTGAAAAGTACTCCCATTTCAAACAACGTTATCACTAAATCAAAATTTTAATAACAGTAGCAAGAAATACAGAACACGAGAACTAAAATCTGAAACAAAATTAGACTGTGCACTCGTTGTCACCTTAGATCATCAGTTCCTTGCATCTTCTGAATTGTAACCTGTCCCAGTATAACTTTTTTATGAGAAGTTGTGAACGAAATACAGTACATAGATTATGTTAAATAATATTAACTTTTGAGAAATTTTCAGGTGCAACAAGAATTATCCAATGAGAGAGAACTAACATGCAGAATTGGACAAGAGTTTGAATTCTCAACAAGGGGCAGAGAGACTGTCAACATCTCAGTTGCCTCGGCAAACTCTGCAAAATCAAGTCCGACCTCTCCAAGAAAACTGTTTTTCGATGATCCCTGCAAGAATCAAGAGGGTTAGAAACTATATCGGTAGCCTCTGTATAAAATTGGTTTATTGTTACTAATCATTTCTTACACTTGAGACATTAAAGTAGTAGAGTTTGTCTTTAAATCTTGCTGTTTTTTGCTCCCTGACCAATTTCACGGTTTCATATATAGGATTTTCCCAGGAACAGTTTCCTTCCAGAACTGCAGCTTTTTCTAGTCTCACAGTTGGCTTGCCAACATCAGCTGGAATCAGAGAGATCATCAGGCCTTTCCCTTTTTTTAGCTGTGGTACCTGTAAGCAGTTCAATTGGAAAGAAATAAGTGGCAAGGTAATCTCTCTTCATCCGCTTTACTGTACCGTATCACATTCAGAATGGAGTATAAAATTTTCAATTACATGTAGTAGAACAAAAACAAGCTGGTTTGTATAACACCAATCTCTCA
Organism: Campanula takesimana; assembly: GCA_026119855.1. NCBI lineage: Eukaryota > Viridiplantae > Streptophyta > Magnoliopsida > Asterales > Campanulaceae > Campanula > Campanula takesimana. Next base: position 565,014 of record JAOWBW010000642.1, on the reverse strand, counting down.
GTAGCTGCTAATTCCCAAGTATTTATGCTTTTTACTGAATTGAATAACCAATTTGGCTATATAAATCGAGAAAATTGCATCACTCTCATTTCATTTTACCTGAGTTGCTTGAAACTGCAATTTGAATACAGCTTTGAATTTCCCCTTGTCGCTCTTCCATCTCGATAACATCTTTGACCGAAACTAATCCTTCGAAAGCTCTCAGATACAGTTGAGTCTCCTGAATGGTATTTGAAACAATGCTGAATTTTTTGCTTCTGCTACCTGCTGTTTCTTTTGTTCCTTTCGTCCGGTCCAAGCATAACTTTTCCCCAGTTGTGAAGAAAAACTCTGTAAAGATTCCAAAAGGTTGTCTTATTATTAAATCTTGGTTTTATAAAGTAAATGCTCAGGAGAAAGAAAGAAGTAACAGCTGTTTATTACTCTCTCTATCTCTCCCAAAATGATGTTCTCACTTTTTTTTTCCGTCATTACGAATGAACTTTGAGCAATAATTTTAGGCTAATTCAGTTATCCTAGTGAAAACAAGTTTCTGATTTTCATTAGGATAACTAAAAAAGAAAACTAAAATTATTGCTTAAAGTTCATTCGCACTAGCGACAAAAAAAGTGAGAACATCATTTTTTTCAGGGTGGAGGGAGTATTTGTCTAATGAAATTAGAACTGAGGCACTGAAGTAAACAAAAGAGAAAAACAAAAGTTGTAGCCTAAAAAAAAGTCTAAAAGATTACTGAAATCTCATTTGATTGCATGTGCAGAATTGTCAGAGATTTAGCTGTTGCTTAACACTCTAATGCTTCTTTAACATTTTTTTCTCATCCACCCCAGGTAAAGTCAACTCCCTTTCAATCCTTCTTTACCAAGTTCACGACTTTAACTGTGTGAAATGTACCTTTGTTTTTCTTCTTGTTGTGCGTAATAGCTGGGCAGGGGGGCCCGAGGCTGACCCCATTAATAAATGATTTTCGTTCTCCCTCCACCCCAAAATAAATGAGTAAAATATTTTCAAGTTTAGTCTTGATCAGAAGCAAATTTTAGAACTTTTCGGTCATCTATTTTGAAACGAAAGGAGTAACAAATACCCAGTAGATGAGTTTGTTTCATATATTGGGTGGCTGTGGTAGGAAAACTAGAGTTACGTTAAGGAATTAGATTGGTCAATTATGAATTAGCGAACTTTTTAAAATGATTTGGTTGGCTTGACATTTTGTATTGTCCAGTTTTACTAGGATATATGAAAACATAATTTAGGTAGGTTTAATGGGTTCATTCTTTGAAGGTTTAATAAGAATATTAATTGTAGTGTAGTACGACTGACAGTGTTCAGCGTTGCTGGTGGTATTTATTGCAAACATGGCAACGGCATTTCTAATACTTCGTCCGTTTCAAAATATTTGTCGCTTTAGACTTTTTCACACATATTAAGAAATATAATTAATGCATGTTAAGAAGACCCATTTGCCCCTAAATAATTCAACTTTCTAGGTAATTAAATGCTTGCATGAGAGATACTTTCACCATCAAGTGTATAATTGAGACAAAAGGGTAAAAGTGCATTGATAATAGTAAAACGACAGATATTTTGAAACAATTTTTTATTCCTAAAGCGACAGATAATTTGAAACGTAGGGAGTAATACGGTGGTGAGGAGGACGATCTAGATCAGCAAAGTAGTAGTCGTTAGAACTTAGAAGTAGTATGTGTAATAAAGAGGAGTGGCCAGATATGTTTGTTATTGTTGGGGGGACATTAAATTTAAGCGACAAAAGTGGCCAAATGCCAACCATGAATGCAATACAGCCCCATCAATCATGCCTTATCCAGCACAGCTAAACACCAAACCAGTACTAAATACTAAATTATGCGCAAATTGCAATTTGGTTCCTGACATTTACATAGGTTTGCAATGTTGCTCCAAATTGTTTAATTTCGTAATTTGGTATCCCAACATTTACATTTTTTTGCAATGTGGCTACAAAACTAACATCCAGTTAAAATTCTAACGAAATAACACCCATGTGATTAGCAAATGTCTTTTAAATGGATAAAATGGTCATTAAACTGCATTTTTAATAAGATCATCACATTTATTATTATTATTATTATTATTATTATTTTGGCATAAATACCCTTTTCAATTAAGATAAAGTATTTATTTTTAAAGTTGTATGTCTTCTCTCTCTTTCCTAGCTTAATTATTTTACGAATTAATTTGTTGAATTTGCTGGTTTGATTATATAACATAATATTTTCCTTCCAAAACAATATAACAAACTAAATATTAAAAATTCTCTCTTATTTTAATTTGTTTAGACCAAACATGTATATCTTCTTTCTCTTTCTTGTATTTGATTTGTATAATTAAATTTAAAAGAAAGAAATTAGTTTCTTATCCTGCCATTTCCAACAATAAAATCATTAATTATTTCATTTCACTTAAAGAAAAATGTTTAAGAAAATTTATTTCACTTCAGAAACGCTTAACAAATTATCGTAAATGAGCCCGTATTATTTTGAATATAATCTAACATAAAATATACTTATATATTTATTGTTTGTACAAATATTTCTAATTCCTAATTATATAATTTTTAAAAGTATTTTAGTTTCTTTCTTATTATTAAATAAAGTATTAAATTATGGTTAAAAAAACAAATGACTTTGTAAAGAATACGTAAATTATAAGTACAAAATAAAATAATACCCAATATTAATTTAATCTATATTTTTTTAATCTACAAAATGAATAAGGTAAATAACAAAAGAAAACCTCACATGAGCGGCACATGGCCTCTTGAGAATGACCATTTTGTCTATTTTATAGACATGTGCTAGTCACATGGGTGTTATTTGGTTAGAATTTTAATAGGGTGTTAGTTTTATAGCCACATTGCAAAAAAAAAATGTAAATGTTAGAATACCAAATTGCGAAATTAAACTGTTGGGAGCAACATTGCAAACTTACGTAAATATCATGAACCAAATTGCAATTTGCCCCTAAATGATTGACTTATTATTTTGCTTCTCCAATCACATTGAAAGTTACCCAAATAATCGGTGTTGGCCATGTGCCCACATGTGCCTCTCTCTCTCTCTCTCTCTCTCACTGTCACACACGCTGCATATTTGGATTAGTTTAATTGGAATTAGCCTTCATCTGTTATTTTTAATTGCAAAATAGCACATCATATTGATCTATGTTGATATATACTCCCTCCCCACCACCACAAGTGAGACCAATTTGTGGGGCATAATAATTAAGAAAAAAGTAGTGTATGTGTGGTAGAAAATGAAGAGAGAGAATGAGTGGGGTAAATAGTAGTGTTGGTTGAATAAAATGAGTGATGGAAAATGAAAAGAGAGAATGAGTGAGGTTAAATGGTGGGGTTGGTTGATTATAAATATATTAAAATATTTCCATTTTTGGTAGTCTCACTTGTGGTGGGACGGACTGAAAAAGAAATTACTCTCACTTGTGATGGGACGGAGGGAGTATAGAAAAAAGCAGCCCACTAATTTAGACAAGGCCAGAGTAGTATGAAGTGGAGATGTCCATACAGTCTGGCCCGGCCCAAAATGATAGGCCTTGACGGGCATTGGGCTTGGTCCAGCCGGATTGGCGTCTCTCATGGACTTTGGTCCTGTCCAAATTCGTGATTTGATTTCACTTGTTTGACTGAAATGGATGGTTTAAGTCTTTGAACGATACTAGGGGCACAAAATAAGATCACAAAATTTTGCTCACATAATAAGGTGACGATATTTTATTTGTTGCATCGATAATGGACCCGCCACACTCTAATTAAAAACACCAATAAAATCATTACACCTAAGATTTTGTGAGGAAGATTTTGTGACTTTTTTGTGCCCCTAGTATTATTCTAAGTCTTTAAGATATTGCTGTGTGTGGTTCACTCATCTTACTATCTGTCTTACGTGGATCTACTCTTCTCTTATAATTATATCTTTTCATGTCCTAACAAACATCGGTGGTTACTTTTTTCTGTCATTGTACTCCATCCGTCTCAAAATGGATGTCCGAAATTGCTCTTGAGGACATTAATTTTGGGACGGAGGTAGTATTACTTAGCGACGCGTACCCTTAAAGAAGATGCTCTAGAACTATTGTTGTTGAATATGTCTCACACTGTATGAGCTCTGGTTCTTGTTTAATAGGTTTATAAGTTTAACCAGATCAGGGTACTATTCTAGCACTGTTGATAAAATCTGGAGTATTAACTTACCCCCTTGGTTACTCCATTTCTTTTTCCAATAACAAAGGAGAAAGACAGTTATAAATTCAGCTCAAGTATATGCAGTGAATAAATCAGAAAGGGCTATCTTGTGCTACCTACCAGTCTTGCAATAAGCTAGGAAGTAGTCTCCCGGGGCATAGCAGGATGGCCAGAGGCGGACCTAGAGTATTTTATGGGGGATGTACAAATTGTGAGGGGATGCACAAATACACTATAAAACTGTGTACGGAAAAAATTAATGCATGACATGAGACTAGAACCCACAACCTCTTGCTCAAATTCCCAACAACTTTACCACTAAACTACACACATTCTTTGGTTTGAGGGGATCACCGGAACACCTTTAGTCACGCTTGGGTCCGCCCCTGAGGATGGCAAAGGAGGGAACATAAGATCTTGCTAGATCAAGCATGAAGCGTGGGTTCGATTCCTGGTGGGAGCATTTTACTCTCTTCTGGGGTTGGACCTTTTGTGTGATATTAGTTGACACGTGCTCAAACCCTAGTCATTTAGGCACATCCTGCGATTTAAATGATAGTAGCGATGAAAGATCGGAAGTACTATCTCCATGATTAGTTTGGCGTAACGAGTAACTTGGGCATAAAAATAAAAGAAAAAATAAGCTACGAAGTATGAATGGACAAGTGGGTGTTCTTAGTGACAAGTTGTTATTCTGGTACATACATGGTACTCCTACGTGGTTTATTCTCTGTGGCATGCCTATCTAACTCCTAATCGTTAGGGTGTCATAGCTGGGAAGAATCCATGGTTATTTCTCAATTTGGGGATTTCTCTTGTTGACCGTTGCTTTTGAAATAAGAAGGGTACTTTGGTAAATTGGTTGATTAAGTTGAGGACTCTACAGTCTTTTCGCTTTCGTCAGCACATGGTGATCACGTGAGTTTGTTGAAACCATTGGAAGGCTCAGCACATGCAGCTATGGATGGCAATTTGTCCGAACCCGATCCGTTCCGAGGGCGATCCGATCCGTAATTTTCGGGTTCAATTTGCAATTTTATGATCCGTTCGGATTTCGGGTCGGTTTCAGTCTGCCCCTCTGACCCGACCCGACCCGAATTATGTGCTATTCTATTTTTTTACCCTCCTACTTTCTATTATTTACACTTAAACCCTACCTATATATACTCAATTTAGGGTTGGAGAAGCAATACACACGCCGCACTCTATTTCTCTCTGTTCTGTTCTCCCATCCAGACTCCAGTTGCTGCTCCTCAGTCCTCGCCATTGCCGCTCGCCGTCGCCGTCGCAGCTCGCCGCTGCCGTCGCCGCTCGCTATCGCCTCTAGCCTTTGCCGTCGCCGACTCACCGTTACCTCCATCGCCGAGGTAAAATACTCGACTTCAATTCCTCCCCTTTACCCTAATTTCGAAATTAGGGCTCAAGGATATTTAACATTTTTATTTCACTTGTAATTCCTCACTCATCATTTTCTGAGTAAATTGATTGTGTTGAATGCTAGGATATTGATTTATTTTGCAATTTCATTTTCTGAGTAAATTAGGGCTCAATTCCTCCAGTCACAATTGATTTATTTTGCTGGGATATTGATTTACTTGAATAAGTTTTATTGATTCATTTTCTGAGTAAGACTCCTGTTAGTAGGCACCGTCTTCAATTGCTAAAGCTTTTAAATGAGTTGGAAATTTAACAAGAGGCATCAGTCCATCTCACTATGCCACTGTAAATACAGACATTTTTTTGAAGTGTCTGTTGTTAAACTGCCATGCCAGTGCCTGTTCTCTGAGCTTCAGTCGTTTTTCGGATCGGTCGGTTCGGAGCAATCGGGGCACCAACGGATCGGATCGGGGCGATGACGGGGGAGCAGATCAGATCGGATCATGGACCGGGGCGCGGATCATAGGCATTCGGATCGGATTGGTTTCGGCGAGCCCTTTTTACAATTCGGATCGGATTCGGATCGGTCCTGATCCGATCCGAACCCGACCCGTTGCCTTCCCTACATGCAGCACATGGGAGGAGGATATAAGGCGTGACCTTTCCATGGATTTGGTGTGGATTGAGTATTTCGTTTTCTGCATTTCCATTTGAGTAGTTCCATTTCAATTCCAGTTGTTTTTTCTAATTTCAGTATTGTACTTTAATTTCTGTAATTTCCATTTCGGATTATAATAGAAAATTGCCCCCAAAAAGTTGTCTATCTCTGTTTTGTGTATTTCACTCTTTTCTGGGATAAGGGTGTTACAAGTGGTATCCAGAGCTTGATTATCCACAGAATTAGCTCCATAACCATGGCGGATGGTACTAGATTGAAAGAGTTCGATAGAAGGTTGGAAACCACAGAGAAAACTCTTGGAGAGGTAGTGGGAAAATTGGACAAAACTGAATTGAAGGTCACAGAGCTAGATCTGAAAATTGACGGGATCAATAGCAAAATGGTGGTGCACGATAAACGATTAAAGAACATCGAAGAATCCATGGAGGAGCTGAAGGTATTAATCCGTACCCATATTCTGGGAGAATTGAATAGGAAAGGGAAGAACACAACAGAGGACCCTACAGGGAGCGTTATTAATGGCCAGAGCATGACACAAGTTCTCAATGATGAAGGGATCTGTGAGAGGTATAATACTACTCCATCACCTGTTTACACTACTACACCACCTATTATACACATAGCAACACCACCATCTAACATCACAACCACCATTATTCATACTCAACCTCAGTTTATCCATGTACCTACCACTCATCAACACCAGTTCATTCCAACAACCACATCCCATTTGAATGTTTCAGCTTGAAAAGGGAAGGTCCGGTCTGTCACGACCCGAAAGCTAGGCTCTATTTTATGAGTAATAAATAATTATTATTTATTTATTTGCTTATTTATTTATTTAAATTATTATTTATTTAAATATTTATGTGTGCATTTTATGTTTCATAATAATTATGCCTGGCATTTTATTTGAGTTATTTGGGTTAGTGTAGTATGGTTGGGTCTTAATTGTTAGTGGGGAGTGTAAGTTTTTGAAATAATTTCCCCTACTCCCTCCCTACTCCCTCTCTTCTCCCTCACCTCTCCCTCATTTCTTCTCCCAGCTCATTTCTCTCTCTCTCTTCCATAGCAAAAGGTAAGTTTTTCTCTCCTCCTTCTCTCTTCATTTCCTTCCTCTTCCTCTCATTATTTCTCATTTCTTAAAACATGAAACTTGTTTAGATCGTCGATAGGATCGTAGGAAGCCAAGAAATTTCGAGTTCCGTCACCTTTGAGAAAATCCGGGTAAGTTACTTTCCCCCCATTTTTATGCTAGAAATGTCATTCCATGTTTAGATGATAATAAGAATGCCATTTATTGCTTCTTGGGTTAATTTGAGAGTGATCTATATTTTTGTTCATTTTGTTGTAAAATTTTGGTATTTGAATCATCCCTTGATTGGGGTTGTCCAGACGATGTTCTAGGGTCCTTTTTGGCTTCTAAATGGTTTGGGTACATTGGGTTACTACTTGGTAGTGTTAACTTTGAATTTGGGTATGAAAATGGTGGATTTGTGTTGATTTTCGAATAAGAACCCAGGAAGGAAGATCTGGGTTTGCTGTTCTTCCTTGGAGGCACGCGCATCCCCTGCGTATGAGGCGCGTGCATCCCCTGCGTATGAGGCGCGCGCACCCTCCTCTCCCCCTTTCTGGTAAAACCGTCTGATGGATGGAGGCGCGCGCACCCTCTCCTCCTCCAAACTTGATTTTCCTTCTGATCAAAGGAGGCGCGCGCACCCTCTCCCCTGGTGTGAAATTTATTTCCCTTTTTGTCCAATCTTTTGAAGGCCATAACTTTCTCTTCCGGACTCCGTTTTAATCGAGTAAACTATCGTTTTAAAGCCCTTTTAGAGTACTACGAGATGAGGTGGTTTATTTGGTGGGGATTCAGGTTCAGATTGTGTTGAGCCTTTGGTAGGTATTCTATAACAAAACGTTTATGATCGGTCTGTGGTGTCCAAGAACTCCCTTTTTGTTGGTATAAGACTGGGATGCAATCTTAGCCTAGATTTTGGGTACTACTCTCGTAGACTTAAATGGTCATTGTGGAAAATTCTAGTGTCGAAAATGATCCCTTGGTGAACAAATGGGTCATGGACGTTGATTATTTGTTGCTTGGAAATGTTGGAACACTTTCGTAATGAGTAGACGTTTAGGGTCATTTTGGTGATAATCATTGTGCTACTTGTGAGCGACCGTTTGGGTAGTACTCTTTACGAGTAACTCGCGTGTATCATCGTTAGGATGTGTTGGGTATGGGTCCTTGTTTTCGTGTCATCTTGTTTTAATAACCAATATTGTTGGGCCCTTTTATGAGCAATTCCGTTATTGTTGTTGAACTCTTTTATGAGAAACTTATTGCTATCGTTGTTGTTAAAACTCTTCATGAGTAATCGTTGTATCCTTATGGTGATTATTTGGTAAGGTTCCCTACTTTGGAATCATTAGTTGTTTATCGTGCTAGTATTTTATTACTTAGTCTTTACTTGAAAGTCCAGCTGGTATTTGTGTGTTTCGGGCGATGCGAAAGATTATAATGGCAATGAGCTGAGTCCATTATAATTCTTGACCATTGTTTTGCCCCATTATTACCCTCCTCCAGATTGGCCTTGGATGTGAGATGAGCTAGCTCCTTTCTTGGGAACAGTCTAGCTATTATAAGGGGTTGCGACTTTGTGTCGTATACTCAGTTATCGTAGGTTATTGGTTCCGGTACCGGGGTTTTCTCTTCAGCTCTTATGCTGCTATCGTTGATTGGTTATCGGCTCTTTGATGCTGCTTATTGATGCTACTCTTCGATGCGGTCCTATCGTCAGTGATCAGATGGTTATATCCTTTAATGGGGAAACCTTGGCTCAGTATCCTTTGTTACTTGTTTATTTCCGCTGCTATCTGTTAAATGATATTTGCTACGTGCTATGTGAGATATTATTATTGTTATTGCATCAGAGCATGTCATGTTGTTGCATTAGTAACTTATTGAGATTTATCTCACCCCCTTTCTTTTATCTTTGTTTTTTTCCTTACCCCCCCCCCCCCAGGAGGAAAGGATTAGGATTTGCGGATCGAGGAGGACGTCGAGAGGATTGAGATTTTTGGGCAGGTTGTTATTGATCGGTTTGCATTATGTAAATGTATAACCTTTTGGGGATAGTTTTACCAACAATGACGTCATTAAGATTTGAAATCTTTTGTATTTTTGGTGTAAGCTTGTGGAGCTTATACTAGTAGTATTTTGTTGTTGTTAACTTGGACTTCTAAAACTGTGTTTTAAACCTTTTGGGTATAAAAATGGAATTTTTATCTTCAGTATTTTAGTATTTGTGTGTTAAGTCGACGTCCAGCTCGCGAGTTCCCGGCCCGCGGGGTCGGGGTCGCGACACGGTCGGACCTTGTAAAGGTCCCGGCCGGACCACTTCATTGCCCCGGGCGGACCAAGTTGTGTACCCGGTCAGACCAAGCCTTGATCTGGCCATACCTACTTGTATACCCGGGCAGACCTAGTCCTGTTTCGACTTGGGTTTTTCATGTTCCGTTTTCTTGCGGGTTTCGTCACTTGTTACCTATTTGGAATATGTTTAACAAGTATTTAAACACCATCTAGTTTCCCTAATCAGTCCATAAGTTTGTGTAAGCCTCCAAAGAGTTTTGAGAGAGTTATTTATTATTCTAAGAGATCCTTAGAAGAACAAGAACATCACATATTAATTCCATATAGTTCTATACATTGTGAAAGCGTGTTTCACAATTTATTCACACCAATTTCCCAATTCCAACCTCAACCCCTTCACACCAACAACCTTTATCACCAATACATGGCAAACAAGTTGTACCTCAACACTACAATCCACCACCAAACCCAGTTCAGAACCAAAACCCAAATCACCACCCACCACCTAATCTTAATCAACCAATAAACCCCAATAACCATATGCACCCCCCAATTCCACCCATTCCAAACCAAAATTTCCCACCTCAGGCCTTCCCAAACTGGTGGGGTAACCCTTGGCCAGACAACAGACCCCCCAAAATGGATTTTCCAAAATTTGAAGGGATTGACCCTAGGGGATGGGCAATCCAATGTAATCAATACTTCGAGTTTCACCCTGTGGAGGAGAACAGAAAAGCAAAATATGCATCCACTTATTTCAAGGGTAAGGCATTAAGGTGGTACCAACACTACCAGATTGGTAGAGAAGTGGTTATGTGGGAGGGTTTTGTAGGAGATGTTATAAAAAAATTCACACCCATTGAGCATTTTGATCCACAGGCTGAGTTTAATAAACTCAAGCAGAAGGGTACAGTGGAGTCTTATTTGGAGGAGTTTGAAGAGTTGAGAACTGAGGTGTTGGCCAGGGAAAATAGGTTTTCTGAACAATACTTCATATCAAGTTTCAATAGTGGGCTCAAAGATGATATAAGGGGTGCAGTTGATATGGCCTTGCCTATTACATTTGAAGCAGCTGTACATTGAGCCAAGCAAGCTGAGCATAACCTGCAAAAGAAAAGCAAAATGTATCCTAGCCTTCCAAAACCAAACCACCCCTACAATTCAACCAAGACCTCAACTAAACCTTACACCCCATACATCAACCCCAATCCACCTACCCAAACCAGTAATACCACCAAAGTTCTCACCAGTGCTGAAATACATGATAGGAGGAAGAAGGGACTTTGTTTCCACTGCGATGAGAAATACTCCCAGGGTCACATTTGTAAGGCCAAACTGTATGTATTGCATGGAGATGATCAGGAGTTGAATGAGGAGGATGTAATAATTAATGAAGAAAGTGAAAATTCAGAAGAGCAGGAAGATATTGGGGATGGCCAGATTACATTTCATGCATTGAATGGTATTGTGTCCCATAATACCATCAAGATTCCTGGATGGGTTAATAAGAAGGCCATCACCATCTTAATTGATAGTAGGGCTACCCACAACTTTGTGGATCCTGTCACATTAAAGCAACTGGGATGTGTGGAGGAATTATCATGTCCCATGTCTGTAACAGTGGCTGATGGAAGCAAGCTTACAAGTGAGTCCAAATGCAGTAAGTTTACTTGGAGTATGCAGGGGAAGGCATTTCAAGCAGATTTGAGAGTTCTACCTCTAGGAGGGTGTGACATGGTGTTAGGAGTGGAATGGCTCAAGGAGTTTAGCCCAGTGACATTTGATTTCAAGAAAATGGTTGATTAAAGTTGAGGACTCTACAGTCTTTTCGCTTTCGTCAGCACATGGTGATCACGTGAGTTTGTTGAAACCATTGGAAGGCTCAGCACATGCAGCACATGGGAGGAGGATATAAGGCGTGACCTTTCCATGGATTTGGTGTGGATTGAGTATTTCGTTTTCTGCATTTCCATTTGAGTAGTTCCATTTCAATTCCAGTTGTTCTTCTAATTTCAGTATTGTACTTTAATTTCTGTAATTTCCATTTCGGATTATAATAGAAAATTGCCCCAAAAAAGTTGTCTATCTCTGTTTTGTGTATTTCACTCTTTTCTGGGATAAGGGTGTTACATAGGGGATTGGATTAGACGGAGACAATTGTAAAATGACGTCACGACTTACTTCATCTGTGATTTGAATTTCTCTCTTCTACGGTTTTCTATAATTTCATTTCATGTCTCATGCTTAAGTCATAAATAAGTGAGGACTATGGATGCACGGTATGTACGTTAAGCCATCGTACACCCTCCACTGTCTTGAATTGAAAAATTATCTATTTATTTTTCGTTGGTAGAGAATGAATTTTAAGTAATAATCTAAATTATTTTTACTAATCTTGACGAGTAGTATATAAAAATTAGTGTTAATACTCCCTCCGTCTCAGAGTAAGAGTCCTATTTCTAAAATGGCAAAGAATCTTTACTATTCACCCCACTCATTCTCTCTCATATTTTACTTTTATATTCACAACACCAATCAATTCACTATTCTTTCCCGAGTAAACTCCTTTTCTGCCCCTCGTACTATGGCCCCAACATCAATTTGACACTCGTACTATTAAAACAACAAATGTATGATGCGTACTATAGTTTTATTAGCAAAATTAACCAATTTACTATTCAGTTGTTAACTTTTTTTAACACACGTTATTTTTTAATGAGCATTAATTTATGTTAACAAAACTAACTTTTGTTATCTCCATCATCTTCACAAACCATCACAACCAGTCACCACTCTACCGAACCAACTCCACCATTTTCAATTCGCCATTCACCCAACACAACAAATACAGCAACAACAAAACTGTACGAAGAACCAAAATCCAAATTTTGGGGTTTTCAGATTTGGGAAGAAACATAAAAAAATGGCAGCTCCAACCCAGATAGACAGACAAACGATGGATAAATAAGGGACTTGGGGCGATTTTTGAGTTTTTTCGCCGGATTTGCGCCGTCGGCCATATCTCCGGCACCGCTGATTATTTTTCTGATCCCAACGGTCAATATGAGTGCCTGAGTGATGCGAACATACCCCAGAAATTTGACGACGATCCAACGGTTAATGAAGCGGGAATTTGATTTTTAATATAGCGAATTTTGGAGATTTTCGCCAGTTTTCGCCGCCGGACATCTCTCCCTCTCCGGAAATTATTTGGAAGATCCCAACGGTCATCATGTGCGCCTAGGGGATGCGACCAAAGCCCAGAAGTTTCACGACGATCCAACGGTTAACGAAGTCGGAATTCGATTTTTACATATGCGATTTGGTTTTGATTTTTTGCTGAATTGGTTCGAATTCTGGCCATTTGGCCGGAATTTTTGGTTTATTCATGTCCTGTTGTTGTCGCCTAGGACTCTAGAGGGGTTTACTATGGCGAAGGCAGGCATTGGAACCAGTTTGGGTGAGTTTCATGTCCCGGCGGCGGCTGTTGTGCAGGGGATCCCGTCTTGTGGCGGTGGTGATGGGGGCGGTGGTGGCGGTGGTGATGGGGGCGGTGGTGGCGGTGTTGGGCTGGGAAAGGGTGGGGTGGATGTTGGGTTTGGGAAGATGATGGAGATAACAAAAGTTAGTTATAAATTAATGCTCGTTAAAAAAATAACGTGTGTTAAAAAAAGTTAACGACTGAATAGTAAATTGGTTAATTTTGCTAATAAAACTATAGTACGCATCATACATTTGTTGTTTCAACAGTACGAGTGTCAAATTGATGTTGGGGCCATAGTACGAGGGGCAGAAAAGTAGTTTACTCATTCTTTCCCACTCATTCTCTCTCCTACTTTACTTTTACACTCACAACATTTACACCACTTCCAATATTTATTAATAAGCGTGCAAATGAGGGGTAGAACTCTTACTCCGAAACGGAGGGAGTAGTATTTATAATGGTGTGTTAATACTACATATTCCTTCCGCCTCAGAGTAAGATTTTACATACTTATGAAATAATAAAAGATTGAGTAAAGATTGCAAGTTGGTTGAGGATATAATTGTACAAAACACTATTTATAATGCTAGTGATTAGTAAAATGTAAGTTAGTGAGTGTTTGGTTTTTTTGTTTTTTTGTTTTTTTTTTTTTTGTGTAATTAAACAAGCATTGTAAACTGTAAGGATAAAGTTATTCAAAACACTTTTTTTTTAAATAAAAATATTTTGAGAAATAAAACTCTTACTTTGAAACTTTTTTTTTTTTTTTTTAAAGGTAAAATTCTTAATCTATCTGAAGCAGAGGAGAATTTTTTTTTATCATCCCATCTACTCCCCCCGTTTCATATGAATTGAGACCAAATTTTTTGGCACACAAATTAAGGAAAAGTAAGAGAGAGAAATAGTGGGAGGAGGTGTTTGTTTGTGAGTAGGGAAAAATTATATAGGAGAGGGAATGAGTGGGAGGAATAGTAAGTTGATTGGTGTTGTGAGTGTAAAAGTAAAGTAAGAGAGAATGAGTTGGAAGAATAGTAAAGATTTTTTTACCATTTTGGGCAGTCTCAATTGAGGTGAAATAGACGAAAAAGGAAATAAGTCTCAATTCACATGAAATTGAATTATTTTTAGGATTGAGATTTTTTTTTTTATTTATTTAAACTACAATTGTTAATCTAGTAAGCAATATGTTCCATAACAAAAATGTCACAATTGATTTGCCAATGTCTTTAAAGAATGCGCTTTACGTGTTTGTATATTTTTTACACAATGGTAAACTTGCGCTAAATTTATTTTTCAGAAAGAAAGGTATAATATTTGTTTTGGAATACGTGAAGAAAAGTGTAATAATTATTATGTTAGGTATAGAATACATAGAATATGATGAAAAAGTGATTATCATACTAAAACCTTTTGTCAAAAGAAAAAACAAATGAAAAAAGAGTAAGAAATTATACTCATTGGGAACTTTTACCAGAGGTCATTTTTCTATTACAGGTTGGTGGCCGTTCATTTTTCTCTTGCGGGTTGGTGAGCTGGTGGATATTAGCCCAACTAACTTGTTATTGTCTAAACCATGTATTCCCCTCCTCCTTTCAATCCCAATTGAAGGTAGATATTATACATCCCTGATGATGATTGCTTTAATAGTTTAACTGAAGATCAAAAAATAGCAGCAAAAATAGTCATCTAATCCAAACTGGAAAAAGAATTATGTCCAGATACAATGCACCATAAATGATGTCATAATAGTATTAGCTTACAAGTACTGATATGACTATAAAATCAAATACACCTTGTGCAAAATGAAAGTTTTTTTTTTTTTTTAATATGACCAGGTTCCTCGCTTGCGGCAGACTAATCCTGGGGATAGTAGTTCCGGTCTCTCATTGCTACTACCAGTTAAATCGAATTCACACTGCATGCCTCTAGCAAGATCTTATGTCCCCCTCCTTTGCCATCCAACTATGCCCCGGGGGACAAATGAAAGTTTTTATTTGTTTTAGGGACAATGGAAATTGTTGGTGCAATATTGAGCAAATGCTGAAAATAAACATAAACTTGATCATCATTATTACTGCCTGTTGGGATTGGAGTCCTAAACTACGAGGAAGCAAAGGGGAGAAGGAGTCTAAGTCGTGGCTGTCGATGGAGATCAAGAAAGAGTTCAAAACGGAGGAAAATACCTGGGCGGAGAGGCAGGCGGGCGCCTGGCCATGACCAGGCGGGCGCTCGAACCTGGCAGAGTGTTTTGCTCGAATTGCAGGCGGGCACTCGCATAGACCCAGGCGGGCGCTTGGTCAGTCGGCCAGGATTATTTGTTTCCTATTTTGATGCAATCTCTACCAAATTGACTTAGGGATTCCTTGTACTGCTATATAAGCATAAGTTCGTCCAGAATATTGAGTACCCAAAAGGAGAGAGAAAGGATATCAAGAGAGAGCACAAAATAGTGTCTAGGAGGGGGCCGGAGGCCTAGAGAGCCATGGGGGGCGATCCTACAACCCGGCCATGATCATGTTTGTGCGTTCTTGGAGGAGAGATAATAATATGTAGGAGAGGGTTTGATGTAGGAGCAGACCAGGCAGAATTCCAGCACAGCGGCATAGCGAGCGCCCGCCTGCCAAGAGCCAAGCGCCCGCTTGAATTTAAATCCCAGATTGGCCGATCGTTCTGTTGACTAGAGCGCCCGCTTGCATGAAGGCGAGCGCCCGCTCGGTCTGCGACAGAAAAATTACTGTGTCACGTTTTTTTATCATTTTTGGTACAAACTTGGGTTATTTTCGGGATTTATGTTTTATTTAGGTTATGTTATTTTGTTAGGAGTATAAATACTATTTTCCTATCATTGTTTTAGGGAACAACTTTTATTATCAATTGAACTTTTGTTCTTAGAGAATTTCTTCTCTTTCTTGGTGGATTCCAAGGTTTTGTGTTTGAGGTTTCATCGCTGGATGAGATCTTGTGATTAGTGCGCTAAATCACGAAACTTATCGCTTCCGTGCTGCGTCAGTTGGCATCAGAGTAGGCCATATCCTGTCTTTTGCATCATACTGAAGTATAATGGGGGATCAGGCAATAAAGGCTGGTATCGATGGTGTAACCACCGCTATCAATTCCTTGGCAACGCAGATTGCAGCGTTGGTTGCCGCTCAACAAAATCAAAACTGTCATGGTGAGAGAGACAGTGTTGATCCAAGA
Source organism: Campanula takesimana (assembly GCA_026119855.1). Classification (NCBI taxonomy): domain Eukaryota; kingdom Viridiplantae; phylum Streptophyta; class Magnoliopsida; order Asterales; family Campanulaceae; genus Campanula; species Campanula takesimana. Next base: position 548,668 of record JAOWBW010000642.1, on the reverse strand, counting down.
CGACGTCCTCAAGGGATCGAAAATCGGGACGAAGGGAATTCCAGTTCCAGATCTGATGACGAGGTTATTCATGCAATCGATATTCGATTGGATCGTCCTCGACAACAGGAACAATATTTCCTAGCGTTAGAGGACGAAGAACTCGACGAAGCGGACAAGCATGATCGACGTGTGGAGAAATATAAATCAATCAGAGATCTGAATCGAGCAGCAAGGGAACGAGTGCTTAGGCAGCGACATAGGATGGAAGCCAAATTTTTTGCTGACAAAGCCGATCACTACACTGCCAAAATTCAGAAACTGGAAGCGCGCAGATCTGCTGTTTTTGAACGTGCTGAAGAAGAACGTCGGGCTCAGTTCGAGGTATTGTTGCAGAATACCAAAATTTGTGATGAAGAAGAACATTGCGGGGAAAGTCTTCACCGCATCGATCCAGTTGAAGAGAAATATCCAGATCCAAACGACGAAGATTTAGTTGCAATCAAGTCCGCGGATCAAGATCTACAAATAAGGAATGAAGATTTCGAAGGGGGAGGTGCAGATTCAAACGAAAAAGATTTCGTTGTAGTTAAATCCGCGAATCAGGGTCTACAGATAGTTAATGAAGATTTCAAAGGAGAGAAGGCTAGTAATAATTTTCTGTTTCTGGTTGAAGATCCCGTTTCAAAGGCGACAATTCGAAAATAAAATATTGAAGGTTTGAATATTGTTTTTGAAAATTTCGTTCTACATCAAATTGTGCTTAAGGAGCGGGTCTACTCGAAATATTTATTCAAGTGGGACGGAAATTTCCAAGCTTCGGAGATGAACTCGGGGACGAGTTCTTTTGAAGAGAGAGTGACTGATGTAGGAGCAGGCCATGTAGAATTCCAGCACAGCGGCATAACAAGCGCCCGCTTGCATGAAGGCGAGCGCCCGCTCGGTCTGCGGCAGAAAAATTACTGTTTCGCGTTTTTTTATCGTTTTTGGTACAAACTTGGGTTATTTTCGGGATTTATGTTTTATTTAGGTTATGTTATTTTGTTAGGAGTATAAATACTTTTTTCCTATCATTGTTTTAGGGAACAACTTTTATTATCAATTGAACTTTTGTTCTTAGAGAATTTCTTCTCTTTCTTGGTGGATTCCAAGGTTTTGTGTTTGAGGTTTCATCGCTGGATGAGATCTTGTGATTAGTGCGCTAAATCACGAAACTTATCGCTTCCGTGCTGCGTCAGTTGTTCATGGGAGAGTATATATACTAGATCTGTGTGAGTGTATGTGTAAACTGTAACAATCAACATATTATTATAGTGATATCCTGGCTTGGGGCCTCCGGATGTAGCCACGTGGGGGTGGTGAACCGGGTTAACAAATCATGGTGTTCTTGTTTTTTCATATTATTCATGTGTTGATTATTTTCTCCATATTGATGACTGCTAGTATGAGCTAGTGGATGCGGAGATCCCCCCAATTCCCCAACACTGCCTTCGTCGCAGAGTATAATATAAGTCCACTCCCATTTGCCCGGAAGGAAATAGTGGAAGCGATGTAAGTGTTGTAAATATAAAAGTAAAGTAGGTGAGAAATGAGAGGGAGAGAATAGTAAGTTGATAAGCGTAGTAAGTATAAAAGTAAAGTAAGAGAGAGAATGAGTAAGAGGAATAGTAAAGATTATTTATCATTTTTAGAATTGGACATGTGTACTCTAGAACAAATTAAAAATGAAAGGTGGACCTATACTCTTGAGCCGGAGAGAGTAATATTTCATGCATAGAATTTATCATGAAGTTACAAATATGTAATTTAGTCTGAGACAAACAAAAAAAAACTAAGAATTTTAGTCGAGGGGAGAGGGAGTAATACTTAGCAAATTGAAACGGTAACCAAGTAAGGAATATCATTTTTTTAAGAAAAAAAATGAGGAAAGTTTCTTCAAAAAGAGAATTACCATGAAAAGAAGAGCTGGTCTTGTGAAAAACGCGTTTTACACTGAGCTATGAAAAAACGTGTTTTTCCTAATTGTCTTCTTCAATATTATCACGTGCTTGTTGTAATATTACACTTATAAATATTCAAGCAGACGCTTTTATACATTCAAAAAGACACTTTTAGTTGTAGTTTTAAGACTGCCTGTCTTACTATTTTAAAGTGCCTCTTGGATTATTGAATAATGCCTCTTCCATTGTCAACAATGTTTGGTGGATTTTTAAAATTTTCAAAACAAGTGTCTACCTTAGTGTTAAAAAGTGCCTCATGTAATATCGAAAAATGCATCCTACAATGTAAAAAATTGTCTGGTGAGTTTTTGTAAGTGCCAAACGAGTTTTTCTAAGTTCTAAAACAAGTGTCTGTCCTAATATTAAAAAATGCCTCCTGTAGTAATGCAAAATGTCTTCTACAATGTAAAAAAGTGTTTGGTGAGTTTTCGTAAGTTCTAGTTATTTGTAAAAATGCCACCGTATCTTTTAATAACGTTCTGTTTATTTATAAAAATGTCACTCTGTAGATAAAAAATAATTTATACACTAAGACGCGCGTTTTTTATAAGATTTTTAGCATAGTCATAAATCCCGTCCCGTACCGTCCGGTAAGTCCCGTTCCAGTTGAAAACCGGTGCGGTACAGGTTTAATTCCGTCCCAGTTTCTGTACCGTCCTGAACCGCCGCGTACCGGTCTGAACGGGACCGTACTGGCCCGAACCGGACCGTACCGGCCGACATGGTCGTACCGGTCGGTGCGCGAAAAGAAAGACTTTTAAACCAATTTTTAATTGTCGGACCTAATAAAAATATATTTAAACTTAAGTTTTTTTTTTTTTTTTTTAAAGCTATGCCCTAGATTTATACTTCACGATTAATCAACATTCATTCAACGCAATAGTACTTTCAAGGTCGTCAAGTCACTAAACAGGAAGCAGCCTATGTAGTCCAAGAAATTGAAGCTGCAGAACTGTACAGTAATTTGTAAGCAACCTATACTAAACTTATGCTAGTATTGGTATAGTTTGGTGATAAAATACAAGCTTCTGTAATTTTTTTTTGAACATATGTTATATATATAATTATCTTAAAAAATACTAAACTGTGCGGTAAATCCGGTACGGTACACCGGTACGTTCCGGTACCGGTACGTCCCGTTCCAATGGAAAAAACCGGTGCGTTGTCCGGGACGGTATTTATAACTATGATTTTTAGTGAAAAGAAAGGGGTGGTAGCTGGGAAAGAAATGGAGAGAAGCGGCTGACAAGGAGGCACGCACGAGGTCAGTAAAGCGTGGAACACGAGGAGTACACGTGTTATCCAACCCAATCCAGGAGGGAGCAATATAGATCCATCGGACGGCGTACGCTCCCAGTTAACGAAGATTTTTTTTTTTTTTTTTTTTTGAGCAAATTTTTTTGAAACAAGTTAACGAAGATCTTTTAGAAAAATGGATGCCATTAATTTTAATAATTTTTAAAATATTAATAGTGTGCCACGAGGGAGAAAAAATGTAGTGGATAAAAAAGGGAATAATTAGTGTTTGATGCAACGTACTGAGCCTCTATTATCAAATAATGCTACCTACTTACTAGTGACAGATATATGAAACGTACTTTACTATCATTTATCAAATAATGCAACCTACTCAAAACACATTAAATTTTTAACGAGTTCAGCTATATATTTAACGAAACTAACTCAAAATGAAAAGGAAACACGAGAAAGTGATGAGAAACCCACCACCGCCCCCTTCCCCTCCCTCATTCCTCCATACAATCCGGCCAGTCTAAACCCACCACCGTCCCCTTCCCCTCCCTCATTCCTCCATACAATCCGGCCAGTCTAAACCCACCACCGTCCCCTTCCCCTCCCGGCCACATTCCCCACCCCCATTGTTCTCCACCTCAGCCCGCCCCCACCCCAACACACCCCATTGTTCGGCTGCTATCATCATCGTTAGCCAATATTCGACTTCTATCATCATCGTTCTTTATCATTGAGTGTAATTGAGGAAACCCAGATCTAAGATATTGAAACCCAGATTTTTTTTTTTTTTTTTTAAAAAAAAAAGATTAGTTCCTCCTTTTTGTTGCCTGGGTTGATAATACTGGTGTGATTCAATGAGGATTGTTAAAGAAACGTTTTGTTAGTTTTTTAACAAAAGTTTACATTTTTTGGATTATTAAAGAAACGTTTTGTTAGTTTTTTTTAACGAAAGTCATACTTCTGTTAGAATTTTTAACGGCGTTAGAAAAAAAATTGTACATTGCATTATTTGATATATGATAGTAAAGTACGTTTCATATATCTGCCACTAGTTAGTAGGTTGCATTATTTGATAAAAATCGGAAACTACGTTGCATATCTTGGTCGTTTGCCAAAAAAAAGGGAAAGAAAAGAGAGAGAAGTTAGTTGGAGAGGAAGGAAGGAGATGGCGATTGGGGTGAAGGCGTTGCCGTTTTCGTACGTGGTGCACGCACTGGGTTTAGCCGGCGCGGTTCTGGTTCTTGTTTGGACCATTAGTTTCAAGGGTGGCTTAGCCTGGGAATCTTACAACAAAGCTCTCATCTTTAATGTAATTTCCCTCTCTTTCTTCTTCTTCTTCCAATCTCAGTTTGCTATTCATCAACCCAGTAATAGAGTAGTACTATTATTTCTGGGTTTCCAGATTATTTGACTCATGGTTTGATAAGTGTGCCACTTTGATACTCCATCCCTCTCAAAGTTGATCTTCTCACTTTTTTTTTCCATTAATGAATGAACTTTGACCACCAATAATTTTAGGTTAGGTTTAATTATACGAGTAGGTTTTTGGGAAACTAGTTTCTCCATAAGTTATAAAAAGTCCTCTTCTAATATAGTTACACCCTTAAAATAACGAGTTTAGGCATTAAAACAGGGAGCTTAGGCCTTAAAACACCTAGAAATTAAATAGCGGGTTTAGGTCTTGAGTTTAGGCCTTAAAACACCTAGAAATTAAATAGCGAGTTTAGGTCTTAAAACAATGAGGTTAGGCCTTAAAACACCTAGAAATTAAATAGCGAGTTTAGGTCTTGAGTTTTGACCTTAAAACACCTAGAAATAAAATAGTGAGTTTAGGCCTAAACAGTGAGTTTAGGCATTAAAACACTGAGTCTGTATATTAAAAAAAAAGATTTTTTATAACTTATGGAAGAACTAGTTTCTCTCAAAATTCCCTGTAATTATACTAATAAAAATTTAAAACTTGTTATTGATAGTATTATTGATGGTGTACCGATTACAAATTTTAGTTTATCATTAGTATAGTTAAATCAACGTATAATTATTATTCAAAGTTTATTCGTGGTAACGGCAGAAAGTGGGAAGATCATTTTGGGATTTGGGACGAAGGGAGTATGTTCTTTTTGGTATTTGGGAATTTTGTCTAATTTTTGCTGGCATGTGTAGTTGTAATGCACTCTATTTTTATAAATTGTAGTTTGACGAGTTTGATGCGTTATCATCTTGGGGTTTTCTTGTTTAAATTTCATACTATTATTAGTCTTCTAGAAAATAGTTTATTTTGTGGATGTTAATTAATCCTTTAATTGTTAACATGTTAATGTGTTAGTCTTTGGTGTTATTATGTAAAGGCTTATATTAGTTGATTGTGAAGGTGACTTGCTTTGCACTGATACTTAGCTGCCACCATATGCCAGATACACCCATACATCTATACCTTATCCTGAAAATTAAAAGATCTTTTGATGTGAATACTGACTTGCTTGTTTTAATTTAAAGCTGGTTGACTTTTTCTGATCAGTATATCATGCTAAGGCAATCATACATTGTCCTATGCAATCCTCATTATGTCGGGCTTGAATCTTGTCGATCATATCAGTTGGCTGCTAACCTGGCCAACCTCTCTATTGCTGGGAACATACAAGTTAAAACTTATGTACACTTTTGAATATCTCCCTTACAGTTCTCCCCATATTTGTTTTCTTTGTGTGCTGCAGATATTAATTGATATTCATGATTATTGAATATTTATGAGCACCAACCTCTTGGACAAGATGTCATTGTAAAAAAGAACTGTATTTTGGTCTTTGGACTTGGCTCCTCTTCATTGGTTTTTCACTAAGTTTTCTTCTCACTGGATGGCTGCCACATTAGCAGGATTGAAAAGTGGCCACCAGCAATGTTGTATCGAGGGTATTTGGTGTCCTTCACAGTCGTGATTATCTCTGGGTAGCTTTTATGGGGTTTAGCCAACTAGGATGGCAAGAGTAAACGAATTCTTGTGTAACATCCTCCTTATGTTTGATGTTGGTGGTAAGAGAAAAATGGTGTTCCAGGGGATGTGTCGAGTAAAAATTGTGTTTCAAGGATTCCGTTTTGGTTGGTTAAGAGAGGTTTATACTTGCAACACCTTTTTCTTTTTCACAATTACATAGCAGCATTTACAAAATGTCTCCTCTGTTTATTTCACCCTTCTCCCTTCTCCTTGTTTTTCACATCTGTCTCCTCCCACCGGCGAAGCCACATATAGTTGATTGGGGGGGGGGGGGGTCATTCAACCCCCTTAACTTTTTGAAAATGGCATGTAGTATCTACAATTTTGTTAAAAATACACTAAGAATGCTAAAAAAAAAAAAAAATCCAATTTCGACCCCTTCACCTGTGGTAAAATTTGCACTATGATATTATTTTGACCCCCTTTTGTACCAAGCTTTCTTTATGATTTTTTTTTTAGTTTCTAGTTTCTGGCAATCTTGACCCCATTAATTTTTTTCTGGCTTCGCCACTGTGGGGTGATATTGGATCTTCTAAAAAGATTTTTCCAAGTGTTTAGATCTTTCTAAGACCAACTTGTTTTTACTGTTGTTTTGTAGTGTTTCTCCCCAGATGGGCTGGCTGAATGTTTTCTACATTTTACCCATTTCCTGTATAACGTAGATGCATTTCCTATACACTAGTTTGTAATCCGCTGAAGTATTTCCGTCATTTGGGTTAAATTCAAAACACAGTAGCGTGCTATAATGCTGTAATGAATCTCACATACCTGCTATTCTTTACCTTTCCCTTCTCTTGCAGCTTCATCCTGTTCTGATTGTGATGGGATTAATCATAATTGGTGGTGAAGGTACATAAATTGTTTCAATAAGATATACTTATTTGCCTTTAATTGAGTCAGTTTTGTTTTTGTATTTTTATTAGTTCGTTATTTCCTTTGTTAATCGAGCTGCTGACATTTGCAGCCATTATAAGCTACAAATCTCTTCCATTCAGTAAGAAAGAAAAGAAATTAATTCATCTCATTCTTCACGGAATAGCCCTGATACTCGGTATCATTGGAGTGTATGCTGCATTCAAATATCACAACGAAAGCAACATTGCCAATTTATACAGCTTACATTCCTGGATCGGGATTGGGGTTATCTCTCTCTACGCAATTCAGGTAATCATCATTCTAACTACACAACTTCTGCAACTTCAACAATCTATCTGCACTTAACTCTTTAATTAATTGTATCATTCTTCCAAAAAGAAGAAGAAAAAGAAAATACTCCCTCCACCCTGGAGAGATAGTCCCATTTGACTTTTGATAAAGTGAACTTTGGTCTACTACAAGAAAAATGGCTTTTACTGGCATCGATATAAGTGGCATTATGCTAAAAATGCCATAACATACATTTTTACTGGCGTTTAGAAAATAGTGGCATTAGAGAATTAAATTTAATGGCATTTAATAATTCTAGTGGCACTGTGAATTGTCATTATATCATCATTAAATGCCACTAATTCCTTTAGTGCCATCAATAGAGGTGGCATTAGGCTAATGTCATTGGCTTAAAAAATGCCACTTAATTGCAATTAAGTGCCATATTTGAGTGCTTCTAGAGCCCATATTTCTTGTAAATGGCAATCCAAGTATCCTATAAATCGAAAAATTGTTATCGATAATTTACTTAATGACTTATCAATAACAATTTTGAAAACCTCATTAAGACGAATTGATCGACACTAATGTTGGTCAAAATTCACTTGTGTTGACTATCAAAAGTCAAATGAGACTATCTTTATGGGACGGAGGCAGTGCAAGAACTTATAAACCAATGAACTGTGATTATCCCGCAGTGGCTTTATGGTTTCGTGGTGTTCTTTTATCCTGGTGGTTCGGGAGAAGTCAGGAAGGAGTCCCTTCCGTGGCACGTACTGTTAGGCATCTTCGTATACATCTTAGCAGTAGGCAATGCTGCACTAGGCTTTCTCGAAAAGCTGACTTTTCTTGAAAATGGCGGGCTTGATAAATATGGGTCAGAGGCATTCCTGGTCAACTTTACCGCCGTTGTCACCATACTATTCGGGACCTTTGTACTTCTAACTGCTATCTCCGAGGCTCCGCCTGCAGATGATTACAGCTACTCGGCTATATAAACACATGCAAACATACATATGTATAAGGTATTGTGCCACTAGTATGTATTTATGTTACATCTTCAATTGAGGAAAGGACTTGTGCTATTATTTGTGTAAGGACATAAATTATTGTGTGGTTATCTCTACTATGTTGTATGGATATTTTGGCCTTTTTTTGAACTGGGCCCTACAGATGGGCTTCTTTTGGTTTCATGTACTTATTCGGTGGCCCATTATTTGGTTTTTTTGTTGGGGGGTGAGAAATGAATGTCATCTGTCTCTGTTTGCATTTAGCATGCATGTCGTTGGACATGTTTGTTTTTATTTGTAATGTTAATAAATGAAGGACAATAAATAAATACTCCCTCCGTTCCAGAAAGATAGTCCATCTTTTTTCGTTGTTACTACGAGGGATCTTTGAGCAGTTATAAATGCTACTTATAATTATGTTAATGTGAATCTAAAAATTGATATTAATAGTATTTATAATGGTGTATCAAGAACAATTTCAAAAATTTCATTAGAATAATTAAAAGTAGCCTCAATTATTACTCAAAGTTCATTCGTAAAACCCATAAAAACAGGGACTATCATTCTGGGACAGAGGGAGGGAGTATATAAATAAATAAAGTGTGTGTAAGTGTGTGTGGTGGTGGGGTATTTCATTTTCTTAGTTAAGTGTTTCCTCAGAAAAAAAAAAGAAGCATCTGCTTGCCTTTACTTTGGAGAGATGAATCACTATCTTAAATAAATATCTAGTTTATTATTTTTAATGGTACTTCTTCAGTCCCATTTATGTTATCCATTTTTTAGTTTTCCTTATATTATCAATACAATACAAGTGATTAATGGTTAAATATTAATGTCACTCTAAGCATCTCAATAAAATTCTAAGATTTGTTGTTGATAAATAACTTAATGATTTATTAATAACAATTTTTAAAATTATACTGAGACAATTAGATTGATATTAATGTTCATTCAAAATTCACTTGTGTTGAAAAAAAAAAAGAGTCAAAGTGACCAATATAAATGAGACGGAAGAAGTAGTATTTTTCTATGTAATTTTATGGGATATCAGCATCTTGGATTATTGTATTTTGCTAAACAAATTATTGATATCATCCCTGTATTTTTTAACAATTTAAAACATTACTATCTCGAAATAGGGATATTGATTGCTTACCTTTTAGCTGTTTTGATCATCTTATTGTTTTTTGGATAATGATACATATGACGAGCTTGTATTCATGTCGACCAACGTGGAATGCTATTTCTCAATCTTAGTCAGCCTGTGTATAGAAAGATGAAACGATTTTTTAAAACTTCTAGAAATTATATTTCGATGGATATTTTTTTGTCAAAAAAATTAACTTGTTATTAACTTTTTTTTTATAATTATATAAACACTAAAAGGATAAATTTGTATAAAACACTATTCATTATTTTTTATTTTGGAAATGCGACACTTACTCTGGAACGTTTCAAAATAACAACTTAGCAAGTAGGAGTCTTACTCTCTGAAATAGGTGGAGTATATTTAAAGGATTTTTTAAAGTCAAATATCTTCTTAAAAGTATTTGTTTATGACTTCTTAAGAATTACACAAATTATCAATTGAAAAGTAGTACTTTATCTGTCTCAAAATAATATTATTTTTAATTTTTGATTCAAAAATAATACTCCCTCAGGTTCACTCGAACTAAGATTGTTGGGAGTAACACGAAGATTAATGAAAAGTGTTAGAGGGGTATGTGTTTTGATTATGATTTATGAAAAAATGATGTAGGAAAGAGAAAGTGAAGTAAAGAGTAATAAAACATTTGAATAAATGTCGCTGTTTTTTTTTGTTAGAGCAATAATTTTAATTTATTGTAATCGTTCTATGAAAATTTATTGATAGTATTTATATTGGTGTATCAATAATAATTTTTGCAATTTTATTAGGATAACTAGATCAACTTAGATTTATTGCTCAAAGTTCCTTGATACTAATGTCCAAAAAACGATGACATTTATTCCGGGACGGGGGGAGTAAGTGAAAAGTTGTTGTGAGTGTGAAAGTGAGTCCACTAAATAAACATTTCTATTTTGGGGTTGTTCTATTTCAAATGGCACATTCAATAAAATCGACATTTTTTTTTCAAAGTTCATTTATGTTGACCATAAAAAATTATTATGAGACAAACTTTTCGGGACAAAGGGAGTATCACTCTCGTGTCAAAATAAATGCCATTTTTAATGAACTTTATATCTAAAAATAAAGGGCCAATTGCAATTTGGTTACCTGAGTTTTACAAAATTTTGTAATTGGTTACCAGGTTTGTCAAAGTTGCGATCTGACTCCTAAGTTTACTGAACCGGAGCAATCAAGTGTAAATTTCGTTACCCAGTTAAGAAACTAACAAAATGGACATCATGTGCGACACACGTGATATCTTTAGGGGCATATAGGTCATTTCGCCAAGAATTGAGTGGGTAAAAGAGGCACATTACAATTAACAAATTAAAAAAAAAAGGAAAACACAAAACCACCGGATTTGAGATTCGAGAAGCATAAATCTGATCCATCGTGTTCCTGTTCTCCGCCCTCGCCATCGCCATCACGAGTTGTTAACCCACATCGACAATTAATCATGGCTGGAAGGCATTAGCTGTGTTTTGATTGAACGCATCTGCTTGGCAATCAGATCATCCATGGTCATCTTCCGTCCGAACGAACCAGCAGGGTGGAATTGAGGACCAGCAATAGTTTGTTCACCGTTCATAAGCTAGGTAAACAATGGCGTCGTGAGAGATATTGAGTGCTGAAATTGGGGTCTGAGGGTTAGACATGTCGGAGAATCTGGAAACGTCGGCGGTGGTTTTGGCGAGCAATAACGATTGGTTTGTAGATGGGGTTTGGTTATGAATCGGAACTCTGAGCTGAGATTCAATTAGGGATTTGAGTTGGGAGATTGTGATGTTGGGATTATCTATTGATAATCATTCTAGACCAGCTCTACTTCGAATTCTGATCATCATCTTCGCCGGAAATTTGATGAAATAAGTCGGAATTTCGTTTGATAACAAAATTTCTGAACTTTAATTTGTGTGATTTCTATTGTGTGTGATTTAGGGTTTATGGTTAATGGAGGAGGATAGAAATTGAAGGGAAGATTGAAAGGTTGAAGAAGGGAGGAGACGACAATAGCAACTGAGATTCATTTATGTGGAATTGACATTTTTACCCTCGTTTAAAAGACACGTGAGGTGGGATTTTGTTAGTTTCTTAACTGGGTAACGGAATTTACACCTGATTGCTCCGGTTCGGTAAACTTAGGAGTCAGATCGCAACTTTGACAAACCTGGTAACCAATTGCAAAATTTTGTAAAACTCGGGTAACCAAATTGTAATTGGCCCAAAAATAAATCTTAACCTTTTTTGCAAAAATATTTAACCTTAAATAAGTTGTCATCAATTATATTTATACTTTTAAAAGAAATGTAAATTATATCGTAAGATGGATATTTAAGATGCATGTAATAATAATTTCTTGAACTTTTCCTAAATAGGAGTAAGATAGTACTACTGATTTTGCTTCAAAACTAAGGTAAGGCCGAGAAAAAAAATAAAAAAAACAGATAAGACAAAGTTGATTTTTATTTTTATTTATTTTATTTTATTTTTGAGCAAGACAAAGGTTGAGTTTTAACAGGCTCATTTTTTAACAGGAGTAGCTGATTAGGATTGATAGACAGAATTCCACTTCAGTCGACATGCAAAACCGGAACACAAATTCGGTGTATGTATATCATTATTCTTGTTTGTTTTTTTTTTTTTTCTTTGGAATTACAAGTGTGCATATCTATAATACAATGATTAAAGGTGAAAATCTTGAGAAAAATTTTAAAACCTGTTTCCATCTTTTAATGTAAACCATAATAATCTCTTTATATAAAACGTGTTTTACACATTTCTTAGTGTAAAACAAGTTTTTCATAAAACTGACTCTAATTATAGTCGCTAAAATAATAATAAATTAATGGTCAAAACCGAAATGTAACAACTTTTGATGATTCTAATATTTCGTAACTTCTTACAATTTGGCTCAATAATCAATCGAAGAGAATTATTTTTTACTTTCCTGGTAATTTATTCAATGATGCTCTTGCATCAGGAGACTAATTATTCCAACCAAAATTACCAGCCGCCATGGCACTTGTAGTTTATACATAATGCTCTTTTCCATTTCTCAATTCTTTACTTTTATTGGACATGCTTTTTCCTCTCTAAATATTTTCCTTTCCTTTATCCTCTTGCTTTTTTCTTCCTCCCGTTTTCCCACTTTTCAAACTCACCCAACGTTTTCCCTTTGTTTAGATAGCAGCATAATATGCTTTGCAAATAACAGGTTGCGGGGAAATTAGTTTCTTCATAAATTATATATATATATATATATATATATATATATATATATATATATATATATATATATATATATATATATATATATATTAAACATAGTATCACTTTTAAATTAGCGAATTTAGGTCTTAAAACAATGAGTTTAAGCTTCAAACACCTAGAAATGAAATAGAGAGTTTAGGCCTTAAAACAGTGAGTTTATTCCTTAAAACACCTAGTCCGTACACCCTTCGTCCTATAACAATGTGCACAAATGAGCTGTGCACGGGAATTAGGATGAATAGTAGTATGTAGTTGTTGTGAGCTTGAAAAGTCAAGTAAGAGAGAGAGTGGGGTAGGGAATAGTAGTTTGATTAGTGTTGTGAGTATAAAAGTAAAATAGGAGAGTGAATGAGTGAGAGGAATAATTTTTTTTGCCATTTTAGGAAAGTGCAGCTTATCAATGAAACGTTCAAAAAGAAAATTTGTGTACATAGTTATGAGATGGAGGAAGTATATTTAAGAACATGACTTCTTATAAGTTAGTATAGAAAAACTAATTTCCCCGAAAGATTATCTAGTACTCCCTCCGTCCCGGACTAAGGTTCTTAGTTTGACTTTACATGGAGATTAAGAAAAAGTAAATGTTGTGAGTATGAAAAAGTAAGTAAGAGAAAGTAGGAGCGATAAAGTGGGTAGAGAGTTTTTGTTGTGAGAATGACAAGTGGGTCACATGGTCAATATTAAGTAATAAAGCAACTAAGAACTTTAGTCTGGGACAAACCAAAAAAGAAAGTAAGAACCTTAGTCTGGGACAGAGGGAGTAAGAGTTAAACAATAATGCTAGTCTACCAAACTTATTATTCCGTTTATTTTTTATTGGGTTAATTGCAATTAAGACCCTGAAGTACCATACCACCCTTCCAAGCGAACCCTGATATGTTATTTTTGTCAAATCGGGTCTTCATGTTTTAAAAATTCGCCAAATAAGGCCCTTTTGACGGATTTCGTTAGAAAGTCAGTTATGTAGCATGTGCCATGCACGTGACTAACGGAATTGGGTGACTTTGAATTGATATTAGCTATTAAGGTGCCTAATGAAAATTCTAAATTCAAAAGAGCTGAAATAAAAACAATTATCAAACTTTTAAAATAAATATTATTAAAAGAATATTTCATTGGATATAAATAAGTAATTACTTCATTAATTATTAAATTAATATTGTAAAATAATTTTTATTTCCAAATTTTATGTGAGGAATATAATAATTAAAAAACATTATAATGATTTAAAAATGAAACAAAAATATAGGGATAGTACCATATTTTAATTAAATATGGAGCATTTCTTTGTGAGGAATATAATTAATTTTTATTTTCAAATTTTTATTAATATCTATACCCACGAATTTTTATAGTTCTAAAATTTATATTTATTTCTTCAGTAAAAATTTATAAAAAAAATAAATATTTTAGATATAAATTAATCAGTTCCTTAACAATTTTTTAGCATATTATTCGAAAGATTAAAAAAACCCACTTTTCATCTACTTCTTAATCACTCTCTACTTCCCAAAATATTTTTATTTGGCTATTTTTTTTTTTTTTTGCTCGTTTGATAGACCGGTACGTGTAAGCATTACTCCCTCCGTCCCATCCGAATTAGGATTTTCTCTCCAGACACGGGGATTAAGGAATAATAGTATTATATTGTGAAAAGTGATAATGAAATTGAATTAAGAGATTTAACATTTATGATTAAATCTTTTCAAAAAAAAATTATGATTAAGCACTAATCATTTACATAAAAACTGTCCAAATATAAAATTTGAGTACAGTCAAATTTGTTAATGAAATTCAAAATACAAATTTTACATTTCAACCAAATTTTCATCACCATTCTCTCCACCATTACTACCACCAGCCCACCATCATTACTACCACCGGACCACCAGACAACCACACTACCACCGGACCACCAGACAACCACACCACCACCGCACCACCACCATCGGACAGCCACACCGACCAAACACCGCCACTACCCACCACTATCATCCCTGCTACCAACAACAACAACAATTCTAAAATCAGTAGAAATTAAAATGAACAAAAAGTAAACACATACAAACACTCCAGAATCCGAAATCTAAAATCGAAAATCACACAAATACAAAACACAAGCAAATCTGAAATCAAAAATCAAAACTTCAAAAATCAAAATTCAAAAATCAAGAACCCGAACGTGAGAGAGAGAGAAAGCGAGAGAGGGAGAGAGAGAGATAGAGCGAGAGCGAGAAAAATACTTACCGGAAGTTGAAGGGGCGACGGCGACGGCGCGTTTCTATGTGGTCGGCGATGATAGTGATGGGAAAGAAGAAGTGGGAAGGGAAAGGGTGGCGTGTAGATGCAAGGAGACGGTGTGAGGGGTGGTGGGGAGACGGTAGGAGGGGTGGCGGCGGGAGGTTGGAGTTGAGAGAAAGAGAAAGGAGTTGCTGGGTAGGTTATGGAATAGGGAAAGGGAAGGGGAAGGGGAAAGGTTAACAGATTTTGTTTTTGCTTTTTTTTTTTAATTTCTCCCCTCAGGTTTTAGATTTGTTATATAACACCTTTAATCGTTACTTTCAATTCATACTACCCAAATTTGTTAGTCACGTGCATATCACGTGCTTTTTAACTAAGTTTCTAACGGATTCCGTAAAAAATGACTTATTTGGCGAGTTTTTAAATCATCAAGACCCAATTTGACAAAAAAAGACGCCCAGGGTTCGCTTGGAAGGGTGGTATGGTACTTCAGGATCTAAATTGTCATTAACCCTTTTTTATTTCTTGAAACTTAGTTAATAGCCGTTGCGTTGCAAACACGGAATATAGGAAATCAAGAAAGTGACTGCTCTTACATACTCCAGTGGCCAATTTAAATCTTTAATGTATGAAATGCTTAGCTTAATAATCTGTTGGCGGATCTGAGATTTTTTGACAGTGGATGCACATTTTACACTACAAATCTTCAAACCAGATTTTACACTACAAAGTAGACTAGTTAAATAAACTTGTAGTAGAAAATGAGAGAGAATAAAAGTACTCCCTCCGTCTCGGTTTAAAGTTCTTAATTTAATTCTGCACGCTTAAAAAAAGTAAGAACCTTAAAACGAGGGAGTAGTAGAAAATGAGAGAGAATAATAAATATAGTAGTTATATTTGAAATTATTATAGGAAACCCATAGTGGCCTTGTTAAATTGTACTAGTAGAAAATGAGAGAGAAGGGAAAAAATTCTGGCTAGCGTTGAGAGTCGAACCTGGGTAGCCTGTAAAATGAAGTTTTTTAAGACACTCCATTACCACCGGAACACATAGCTACTTATATATCTTATCAGGGTATTATATATTTATCCATTGTACGGATGCACTTTATAAATAGGGTTTAAGAAAAAAATTAATTTTAACTACAAATTTCAGTTGACCGGGTGCACGTGTACCCCTTGCTAGAACATAAGATCCGCCTTCCCTAGTTGCAAATATCAAATGGATTATTATGAAAATAATGCCTACCAAACATATATAAATAATCCTTGCTTTATTTTTCTAATTTGATATGAATTTATGCGTTTAACATTGCAAATTGATTTATAAAGGAAGCTCTTGCGTAAGTACGCAACCGATAATTTTGAAAAGAATAGGATAAGATTATGTGGTTGGCTGATATTTATATACTCTGTGCCGACATAATCTTTCAATTTTTTTTTTTATTATTAATACGAAATTAATTTGAGTAATAAATTTATGTCAATTTAATTATATCAATAAAAATTCAAAACTTGTACTCCAACTCCAACCGATACATCATTATATTATTAGCAGCAATTTTAAAATATTTGTTAAAATTATTATATTAACTTAAATTTATTGCTTAAATACTGTTAGCATTACTCTTGAATATTCCCTCCGTCCCATAACAAACTTTCTATTTTGTCATTTTAGGTGACCCACTAAAAACTCTAACTTACCCAAAAAGAAAACATTCCTTCCACTTTCTCTCTCCTCCCACTCATAACAACTATTCCCTCTGTCACGACCGACTTAGATCTTGGTCAAGCAATTTATACTTTGACCAACAATTTGAACAAAAATAATTATCTTAGTGAAAATCTAAAAATAGTTATTTAGTTTATTATTAATCGTGATACAACAACAAGTTTTAAATTTTTATTAACATCATTATATTTCTTCAAATATTTGGTCAAAGTATAAATTGTTTGACCAATAATCCTAAGTCGGGTGGGATGAAGGGAGTATACACTTACTATTTTCTAACCTACTTTCTCTTTCCTTCCCACTCAAATCACTTTTCCTTAATTTATGTTCCTAACATTTTATGAAAAGTTTTTCTAAAAAAAAATATTTTATGGAAAGTTTGTTATGGGATAGAGTACGATGGATTGGGATTGAGAGAGAAATAGAAATAGAGGAGTCCAGATCTTCTGTGCCCTCTCCATGTGCCCCTCTAATTTGGACTGTTTACATGCTTGGATAATATCAACATAAACAATTGAGATTAGAAAAGCACAGAAAAAGGCACAAAGAGGGGCACAAGAGATCTGAGCTCGAAATAGAGAGAGGGAGAGGATGTTAGATGCTAACACAGCCGCAACTTGGAAGGTATCTATCTTATCTAATTAACGCCGGCACTTGATGGAATCTCGTGTGTTTGTTTAGGTTTAGTTTCCAAAAATAAAACTTAAATGTTTGGCCTAAGGACAAAACGGCTCCCCTGTGGGGACCTTACATACTTCCAATCACTGTGGTGTGCCTCACCTTTCCTCTTCATTCATACACGATTTGTAATTGTTGTAGCACATTTAACGGTTACTCACTCGTATAAAAATACATGTCGTTTTATATTTTTTTTTTTTACACATACTAAAAAAATAAAGTAATGTATGTGAAAAGTCTTATATACTCTCTCCATCACACTTCACTTAAGACCTAAGAGGTAGACACAATAATTAAGGAAAAAGAATAAAATAAGTAAAATGTGTGATAGAAAATGAATAGAGAGAATGAGTGGGGTAAATAGTAATATTAGTTGAATAAATTGAGTGGTGTAAAATGAAAAGAGAGATTGAGTGGTCGGCTAGATTCAATATAAAATTATTAAAAGATAGCTATTTTGGGGAAATCTCAAGTGAGTTGGGACGGACCAATGGAAATAAGTCTCAAGTGAGCTGAGATGGAGGGAGTACTCCTTAAATAAAGTAATCCAATTATCTATGCAATTCAATGTTTGTGCAAGATAGTTCACCATTACTAATAGAGTAAATATAAAGTCATAAAAAAATCTCACAAAACTTGGCTCACAAAATGATGTGTCAAGATTTTATTGGTGCTTTTAATTAGAGTGTGGCGGATCCACAATCGATGCAACCAATAAAAATCGACACCTCATTTTGTATCCATCAATTTGTGAACTTCTTTTGTGCCCCTAGCATTGCCCTTACTAATAAGGGTATAATCAGTATGCAACAACAAAAAATCATTGAAAATAGTAAAACGACAAGTATTTAAAGACAAAATTAACTCCCAAAACGACATATACTTTGAAACGGAGAGAGTACATTGCAGCAAATGGTCGCTAAAACAGCCCTATTTTCATTTCCGCAAATACAACAATTCTGAGTGGTGATTCTCAGTATGAGAGAGAAAGTAATGTGGATAATGGTAAAAAATTAATTATTATGAGTATAATAAAAAGGTCTTACTAACAAGTAATCAATACTCAATTTGTCTTATAACAAATTAAGTAATTATTTTGTTATTTTGAGCGTTCTATTAGTAGAAAGTAACACTTTCTTAAAAGGAACATATATGGTGAAGCTTTTCTTAATTCTTGTGTCACTCTCAATATGGTGAAGCTTCTACCGAAACCGAGGGAGTATATAGTTTCTTCTTAATTTCAGCGGCCAATAAAATTGACGCAAGAAAAATGACATAGGGCAATTGTGCCGGACGTAAACAAGAGTAAAAAGAGTAAGTTGGTTAAATTAAATAATACTCACTTCGTTGAATAACAAAATACTCATTTGTTTTTAGGACAAAGAATTAAAAAAATATGTTAAAATAAGTATTGTTAGTGGGACAAACAGAAAAAAATAGTGAATAGAAAATGAATAGCTGTTATAAGTATAATAAGTGAGTTTCATTAATAAGAAAATATTTATATATATATATATATATATATATATATATATATATATATATATATATATATATATTAAAACTGATACTTTCCAATAAAACACAAAAAAATGATAATGATACTATGAGGTGGAGGGATTACTTCCTCCATCGAATGTTCTAATAAAAAGCGCAAGGTGTTTCATAAACGCCTAGCGCTTATGAAATCCTAGGCGGAATCCAGATAGGTCCGAGAACTCAAACATAGTTATAATATCCTAGGCAAGGCCAAGGTGTTTCATAAACGACTAACGCTTAAGCGGGACCTAATCGACCTAGGCGAGCGCCTTTTAGATCCATCGATCCCAACAACGAATGTTGAAGATATCTTGGGCATTAACTCCATGAATGAATGTCAAAATTCAAACAAGGGTTATAATGATTAAATTAGTGAAAAAGGAGTTGATTTGGTGATTATTAGGACGGAGTTAACATGCCGGTTGGTTGCCCTAGCATAGCTGGCTAGCTTAATTTACACCAAGGAATATTCATATGCCTACCTGGACGCACAACTAACCACATAATGCGATCATTTTCTCTTTATATACTCCTTCCGTCCCGGTTTAAGGTTTTTAGTTTGACTTTACACGCTTTTTAAAAAACTAAGGCAAATTTGAGTCAAGAATAGTGGTGTATGGAGGATATAATTGTACATTCATAAAGCAAGCGTGTAAAAAGTAGAAAGGGTAAGTGATGGTTTTTTTTTGTAATATATGAACTTTATGAGGATAAGGATGTCCAAAACACTATTCATCGTTTGTCATTTAAAGAATAAAGCAACTAAGAACCTTAAACTGAGACATACTAAAAAGAAAAGTAAGAACTTTAAATTGAGACGGATGGAGTATCTTTTACAATGAGGAGTATATAGATACTCCCTTCATCCCATACTTATTGCTACTTATTTTTATTTTGAGCGTTTCATACTTATTACTACTGATTCAAAATGTTCACTTTTTTCTCTCCTATTCAATCACAACAATTATCCATTAACTTATTTTCTCTCTCCTACCTACTCACAATACTTAATTTTCCGACATATGCTTTTTAATCCCTATGCACTCCCATTTGGTAACAATGAATATGTGATGGAGGGAGTATTGCTTTTGTTTGGAAATTCAATTTATAATTTAATTTGAACGTAAAGCTAGTAGCAATATTGTTAAATAAATTATAAATTCAATTTATAATTTAATTTGTTGGTGAGGGGTTGTCAAGACCCCAGTGAGTCCTTAACAGACAACACATTTGCAATGGGAATGGAAGTGATCAGATGATGTAACAAAGGACCCCATTTTTGTTTTACAAAAATTAAATTACACTCCTATAATCTTATTATAAATATCACATTTGATTTGTTATTGATTTTAAAATTTATTTTATTTGTTTGCACGTTATTTATATATTAATAAAAATGTGACTATAACTATTTTATCTATTTAAAAATGTGATACTTATTTTTAAACAAAATAAAAAAATAAAAATATACAATATTTATTGTGAGGAAAAGAGAGTAATAAACAAACGACCCCTTCAATGCTTCTCTCTCTCTTTGAAGTTTGAACCTTACTAGTAGGTAACCCGTGCTCTGCACGGGAATCTATTCCGTTAATGTTTTTTTTATTTTCCTTTTTTGATGTTTTTAATTGATAAATTAACATAATAATTTTATTTGAAAATATATGTATATTTAAATTAATCAAAACATTTTCATAGCTTTGGTTGTACATAGTTGTAATAAATATATTTTTTTAATTAATTTAAAAGTAAATTTAAGTCTGTTGTATGAATATTTCAAAAAACCCAATGGTATTAATAGTAATAGTTAACATATATAGTAATTATTATGATATAATATAATTAATAGTAATAGTTAATATATATTGTAACAACTATGATTAACTAATACTATTAATAATAATAATTAACTTATATAGTAACTATTATAGTTAACAATTATATTTAACTATTATAATTAACTAATACTATTAATAGTATTAGTTAGTTATTAGTTAAATATTACTCCCTTCGTCCCGGAGTAAGAGTCTTATCTCCCATTTGCACGAAAATTAAGAAATGATGGAAGTAAAGTAAATGTTGTGAGTGTAAAAGTAAATTAGGAGAGAGAATGAGTGGGAGTGAATAATACGTTGATTGATTTTGTGAGTATAAAAGTAAAGTATGAGAGAGAATGACTGATAAAAATAGTAAAGATTATTTGCCATTTTAGGAAAAAGACTTTTACTCTGTGACGTATCAAAATAGAAAGTAGGACTCTTACTCTGCGACGTAGGTAGTAATAGTTAACTATAATAGTTAACTATTACTATTATAAGTAGGATAATGATATGTATAGTGAAAACTCAAAGGGAAAACTCATAGCGAAACTCTGTAATCCGTTGGATTGTAATAAATTTTTGTGGACCCCACTGCTAAAAACTCATCCAACGGATTAGAGTGTTTCGCTATGAGTTTTCCCTTTGAGTTTTCACTATGTGTATCATTGTCCTTATAAGTATTAGTTACTATAGTAGTTAACTATATTAGTTTCCTGAAAGAGTATGAAATACTCTTAGTTTAATATTGCGTATCTTTGTGATTCTGATTTAATTAATGTATATATTTAGGGTTTATTAATTTAAAAATTAGTTGTAATTATTTAGGAATAGTTTATTTTAGGATAATTATTATTATTTTGATTTACTTGACTAACCTACTAATGTTTATCTTTGGTTAGTATTTTGTATTTTAGGTGTTTTATTTTAGGAAGACTCTCATATGGAAAGAAGGATTTCTTGGAGTGTAAGGAGCGGCCAAGCCTTGTATAAATACAAGCCGACTCCTTCATTGACTTCGACGGATTCACAGAATATTTTTGAGAGAGTCTTTTGTTTTTTTTGAGGTTCTTGTTCATCAAGAACTCAAGGATTTTTTGTTTAGTTCAAGATAGAATAGGTTTTGATCTTTTAATTGTTTTTGTTTCTTTCATCCTTTTGTACTCTGAAAGAGTTTTAGTAATGAAAGTTTTCCAACAAGGTATTTCTTGCTGAAGTGTTTAATCAGTTTTAATTTCCGCTGCGTTTGTTTCTGTGTTTCTGAGTTTCTGGACGTCGCCAACTGACAGGACAACTGTCTGGACAACTGTAAGCACGGTTGAACACACAGTTGGTCAGTTCCCAGAAAACAGTCCTAGCCGCTAATTTCTTTCAATTGGCACCAGAGCCTGGTTTCGACATACTGAGATCGATCTTTGAAAGTGGTCATTATGGACTGTACTCATACTCGTAATAAGCCGCCTACTCTAGATGGTTCAAACTATACCATTTGGAAGGCAAAGATGACTATGTACATCAAAAACATGGATCATCGTGCTTGGGTCAGCATTCTAGTGGGATATAAATCCCCTTCGTTGGAAGTGGCTGATCCAAAAGCTAAAGCTTATGTGTCTGACGAAGAAAAGAAAGAAAAAGATTTTATTCCAAAACCCGAGCAAGATTGGAATGCGGAGGAAATTGCCCTTGCAAATTTCAATGCAAAGGCAATGGCCGCCATATCTGATCACGTTGATTTTAATTTGTATCGGTTGTTCTCAAACCATACAGTGGCAAAAAATGCTTGGGATATTTTACAAATTCATTGTGAAGGGTCTGATAGTGTCAAACAAACAAAATTAAGGAGATTGATGACAGAGTTTGAAAATTTAAGAATGGGAGATAATGAAACTATTCAAGAATATTCTGCTAGATTAATGGATATTTCAAATGAATCATTTGCATTAGGAGAATCCATCTCCAATGCAAGGTTGGTTAGTAAAGTTTTAAGAACTCTCCCAGAAAAATTTAACATCAAAATCTCTGTCATTGAAGAAACTTGTGATACTCGGACCGTGAGTCTTGAAAAGGTTCTAGGTATTCTAACTACGTTTGAATTGAACCTTGAAGTGCAACAAACTAGCAAAGTAAATTCAATTGCTCTTGCTAGTTCTCTTACTGTGTCCAAAGATTTTGTTGAATTATCAAAGAATATTGATGACTCAAACTTAGAGGAAGATGAATGTGAATTGTTCACTCAAAAATTCAACAAAATGATGAACAAAAAACGTCAACAAAGGTTTTCCAATAAGGATATTGCTTCTTCCCCTGAGATTGAATCATTTAAGAAAGAAACAAGTAAGAACAAATTTTCTTCTGAAAACAAAAGATCTATTGAGTCCATTCAATGTAGAGCGTGTTTAGGATTCGGACACTATGCCAATGAGTGTGCTAACACACTCAAAAAGAGAGGGATGAGTTTTTCTGCAACCTTAAGTGATTCAAATGATGACGATCAGACAGAAAACCTGTCATTTTTACGATCATCACAATCCTCCCTTTCTGACAGTGAATCTGACAGTGAAGATGAACAGTCAACTGTCAGCACAGTTGTCAGCTCAAATGGTACTAATGTGTATACCTGTTTTAACTCCACTTCTGCAGGTGAATCGGAAGAATCCTCACAGGAAGAAGAGGATAGTGCCACGTATGAGGACCTCCACAATACATACGTTGAGTTGTTTGCAGAATGGTCCAAACGAATGGATCAACTCAAGGAGTTCAGGAAGGTAAATGAAAAACTCACCTCTGATAATCTGAAATTAAAGTCTGAGAATGAGAGGTTGTCAAGTGAAAGTGATACTCAAAAGGACTCCATAGCTAGGTTAGAAGTCATGCTTACCAAAAAGGATAATGAGTGTGAAAAGTATAAAAGCAATCTTGAAAAAGAAACTAACACTCTCAATAAACTTAACAATGGCAAGGCTAAATTGGAAGAGGTTCTGAACATGGGGAACCAAGGAAAATCAGGTTTAGGCTATGGAGATCCAGTGTTTGTTAAGGAAGGTGAGTGCACTTCGAAAAACAATGAGAGATTGAGTGCTAATCACGTATCTCCTCATAAAAATAAGAGAAACAGAAAAAGGAGATACGTGTGTCACCATTGTTTTGCACCTGGACATATACGTCCATTTTGCTACAAGTTGAAACAGGAACTTGGCTTGGAGAAGAACAGCGGCCACTTGACAAGACAACTGTGGGAACAATCTAACAGTCAGTTGCCCAGTCAAGTGCCCAGTCAACAGCAGCAGGTAAGAAAGGCCTGGGTAAAGAAAGACACTCAGCAATGCAAAGTGGCTCTTACCTCCTTCAAGAGTAGTGTGGAAGAAGGATGGTACTTCGACAGTGGCTGTTCTCGCCATATGACTGGTGCTCGTGAGCATCTCATAGACTATGAAGCCTTTAAAGGTGGAAAAGACAATTTTGGTGGAGGTGCTCAAGGTGAGGTAATTGGCAAAGGTACTCTGAATGTTGATGGTTTGCCTAACGTGCATAATGTCTTACATGTTGATGGGTTAAAGGTAAACCTAATTAGCATAAGCCAATTGTGTGATGATGATCTACATGTCAAGTTTGATAAGAAGATATGTGATGTCTTCGATGATTCAAACAGATGTGTTTTGAAAGGTGTAAGATCCTCTGATCATTGTTACAAGTTGGTTGAAAATCATTCATGTTTTAACTCAATTTTTGATAATGCTCCTGATCTTATTGTCAATTGTGTTGAGGATGATGTTTCAGGTTGCACTTGGGAGCATGAAAGGATTAATGATGAATCTGAACCTAAATCCATGACAAAATCTGCAGATGCACCAACTGTGAGGACTGTTGGTAGTGGTGCCCTAGGCACGTTTAATAAACGTTGTAATTGTTATCATTTATTTCATATCAATAAAGAGATGTTTTGATTATTATTGTTGTTCATGTTTACTTATAATAATCTCCGTCCCTAGTACTTGTTAAGCACTAGTATAAAGGCTAAATGATCATGGGATGATCATGTTAGATTTATGGGTACTTGTTTGGAACAAGGTACTGGACATGACCCGCTTTATGAGATTTATGTCATGGTCTATGTCATACATATATCTCATATTAGTTATGTCATTTGAATCCTTAGACATGAAGTTATTATAGTCTTCCACTTGATGAACATTATGTTTGACATATTCAAACGCTACTTTTAACCGAGTAGTTATAAAGGGTATGATTGGCATAATCGGATTCACGTAGGGAAGAATAATAGGCTAAATGGATTTGTCCCTCCTTGGAGAGATGCCAAGCTTGGGCCACTCGTAGGAATGATGTTGATGAAATGTTCGGCCGGACTCAAATGAATTGATTGGATCAATGTCATTTGGATTATCAACATATTCGGAATCGAGAAAGTATTGAACAAAACAAGTTGACTCTTTGACCATGACTTGTGTTCAATGATATCGTGGACAAAAGGATTGTGACATATTCTAAGAGGAATGCGAACTTGTATCTAGTTATACTATTTGGGTAGGTATGACGGTTTGCTAGAACCTAATCATATCTTATGGTTTCATGTTTGAACCCATTGCCAACTTAGTATAATCTTAGAGGGTCACACACAATAGAACGAATCTTTAAAAGGACTACATTGGAATTTTGGAAATTCTGGACTTTCTGGGGAAGTGGGCGACCGCACAGTATGGACTGGGCGGCCGCACACTTAGCCCATTTTTGTACCAGTTTTGTTTCAGATAGTTGTGCGACCGCACAGTGCATTCTGGGCGGCCGCACAGTACTGTCGGGTGGCAGATTCCTAATTTGATTAGGAAACGAATTTTGGACGGATTTTGACACAAGTTTCCTATTTGGAATAGGTCATACTTGTGTTTAAAAGACCAAATTCGGCCAGCACTCTAAGCTAATGATTTTGTGAGTCTCAAAGAGTTTGAGAGAGGGTTTATTTTGTTCCAAGACATTCTTGGTTGAAGAACAAAATAAAGCACAAAATAAATTCCATATAGTTCTTTTGATTGTGAAAAAGTGTTTCACAATTTGGTCTAGCAACCAAGATCAAAGAAGCTCCTTTGATATTCGTTCGAAGTGTGGATACCGCTAGAGGGTGAAAATCATCATCTTCAAAGTTCGTGTTCAAGCTTTGTGATCGTGATCAAGTCTTCAAACCTCCACCAAAGACCAAGAGAATTTCATAGCCATCAAGGGTTAGTTTATTCCTTTATTCTTATGTCGTATTTGATTTAATCATATGAACGGATCCATGGCTTTGGGTTTCAAAATTTTAAATGCTAAATTCCGCTGCGCATGCTACTACGAAACCCAACAGTGGTATCAGAGCCCCGTTCATGTTGATTAATTCAATACTTGGATCATGTTATGTGTATATAAATTGTTTATGTGCCTTGCATGATATGAATATTGGAATATGTGATGTTTATGTGTTATGTGATTTTATGTGGTTTATTGTTTTGCAACTTTAATCGCACGATTCAATCGCAATAAATAAATTATGGTGGATTCAGAATTGTTGATTATTAATTTTTGATTGGATAAAAATTTTAATAATCGGGGAAAAACGATTTTGAGACAAAATTTTTGAACTTTGAAAATTCTGCACATTCTGATGGCACTGGGCGACCGCACAAAACGCCTTGGGCGGCCGCACAGTTTTGGGCGACCGCACAAGGGTTTTGGGCGGCCGCACAAGGGGATCAGAAGGTCTGATTTTGGTTGAAAAACAGAATCTGGAATTTTTCGAAAAATTCAACAAAACCAGTAACAGAACCAGTCCAGACTTGCTGATCTGGAATGGGTTTTGGGTAGTTGGTTTGTGTGTGGATTTTGGGGTTTGATTTTCCTATTTGTTTTAGTCTTGTGATTCTAAGATTGGTTCAAGGTTTGGATGGCTAATCTGCGTTCATCGAGATTGTGTTTCCCAAACTTGATCGCAATCAAAGTTTCAAAGATAAAACGAAGTTAGAATTATGAAGAGTTCATAATTGCTAAAATTGAGAAACAAAGTTCTTGATTCAATGATTGGAGATCCATGTGGAATTGTGAATGCAATTGGCCTACGTTCATCGAGACCATCTATTGCTTAGTTTCGGCCACATGGACTACTTTCTTGGTTTCTTGAATTAGTGCGGGATTGTGGTTGCCTAATGGCTTAGTTCGACCGCACTTCTTGTTGTCTTGATTTGGAGATAATAACCAAAGTTGAAATAGTCTCATCCTCATAATTATAGAGAAACTAATGACACATAAATATCATGCTTAAATTAATGAAGATTAATTTAGTGGCTAAACTTGATGTGTAACATGTTTATATTATGTGCTCATAAATGTGTTATATGCTATATGTGATGAACCTTCAAAGAAAGTTTCAAGTCTTTTATTGCCATGCCATGATTAAAACACTTGTTAGTACATGATGATTTTAATGTAGATTCGCCCTAGCGAGATGCATTAAATTTGTTTATGTATGAGCAAGATAGATAGTGTGGGCACGCCCTAGCGGGACACATTAACTGTGCGTTTAAAATGGTTAGACTTAATTGGGCGTCAAAACAGTTTTGAGCCTAGGCAAAGATGAGGTTTAACATGCTTTTTGAAATTTGATTTCTTAAAGAATCTCATAAAAGGAACTAAGAGTCATATGAGATATGATTGACAAGAGTTGTCTACCTAATTAATTTGATTTTGTGTAATCCGCCTTAGCGGACTTGAAATTAAATTAAAGTTGGATCTTAACCCATTTAAATTATATTATGCATTGGATGTATATGAAGGTTATATAATTTAGTGGGAGTATTTTGTTTTAAAATACATTATTTATCTCTTTAATGAAAACCGGTACTTATTAAATTTTGGAAATTTTTGCATATTTGTAGATAATGACTAATAACACTCAATCAATGTCGTTGCGATCGATCCTTGAGAAGGATAAGCTCGAAGAGAATGGTACAAACTTTATGGATTGGATCCGTAGCATAAGAATTGTTCTTAGGCAAGAAGATAAGTTGTACATTCTCGATGGGCCTCTCCCCGCTGAACCACCGCCTACTGCCCCTAGGGTAGAAAGAGACAATTACAAGAAACATCGTAATGATTCTAGAGATGTAAGTTGTCTCATGCTTGCTGCTATGTGTTCAAAACTCCAACAAAGTTTGGAACATTTGGAAGCCTATGAGATAGGCGTGGAGTTGAGAACCATGTTTCAAGAGCAAGCTAGGCAAGAGAGGTACAAGCCCATTGTTGCATTCACTACTAGTAAAATGAATGAAGGGCAACAAGTGAGTCCTCACTTTCTTAAAATGAAAGGTTATGTAGAGCACCTTGAGAAACTTGGCTATCCAATCCCATTGGAGCTAGCCACGGATCTCATTCTTAATTCATTGCCTAAAAGTTACAATCAGTTTGTAATGAATTATAACATGCATGGAATGGATAAGAATCTCTCTGAGTTGCATGGGATGCTCAAAACTGCAGAGATGAAAATTGTGGAGAAAGGTTCTCCCGTGCTCTTGGTTCATGATGGGAAGAAGCCTGGTGCCAAAGGCAAGGGTAAGGCAAAAGTTGTCAAACCCAAGATAAGCAAGGCAAAGGTTGCCAAGGCTTCTGAGGCAAAACTCGATACACAAAAGGATGCAATTTGTTTCCATTGTCAAGAAATTGGTCATTGGAAACGTAATTGCAAGGCTTTCTTGGAAGAGCAAAAGAAGAAGAAGAGCAGCAATGCTGCGTCGACTTCAGGTATCTATATGATAGATATTCTCCTTTCTACCACTGATTCTTGGGTATTGGATACCGGATGTGGTTCTCACATTTGTCTAAATGTTCAGGGACTAAATAATAGGAGACTGCTTAAAGAAGGTGGAGTAGATCTACGCGTGGGGAATGGAGCAAGAGTTGCTGCATTAGCCGTAGGGACTTATGAAGTCACTTTACCTTCCGGATTAATTCTTGTTTTGAACAATTGTTATTATGTTCCGGATTTAAGCAGAAATATTATTTCAATTTCTTGTTTGGATAATGAAGGTTTTAAGTTTCTTATTGAGAATAAGAAATTTTATATTTATTTAAATGATGTGCTTTATGGTATTGCTAATTCATTTAATGGCCTTTATATCTTGGATGTCAAGAATGAAAATAATGTCTATCATGTAAATAAGAAATCTAAACCTAATGATATAAATCATACTTATTTGTGGCATTGCCGTCTTGGTCATATTAATGAGAAGCGTATCTCAAAACTCCATGGGGACGGACTTTTGGGTTCATGTGACTTAGAGTCATATGACACTTGTGAGTCGTGTCTTCTTGGAAAAATGACTAAGACACCTTTTACCAAGTTGGGTGAAAGGACAAGCGACTTATTGGGGTTGATACATTCTGATGTATGCGGACCATTAAGTAGCAATGCTAGGGGTGGATTTCAATACTTCATAACCTTCACTGATGATTATAGTAGATTTGGGTATGTTTACCTAATGAAACATAAAAGTGAAGCATTTGAGATATTTAGAATATTTCAAAATGAAGTAGAAAAACAACTTGGCAAAAGTATAAAGGCACTTCGATCAGATCGAGGTGGTGAATACTTAAGTCAAGAATTTGACGATCATCTAAAGAATTGTGGAATAGTTTCACAATTGACTCCGCCCGGAACACCACAATGGAATGGTGTGTCTGAGAGGAGAAATCGGACTTTGTTAGACATGGTTCGATCAATGATGAGTCAAGTTGATCTTCCAATATCCTTTTGGGGTTACGCCCTAGAAACCGCTACTTTCACACTAAATCAAGTTCCAACTAAATCGGTTCCAAAGACTCCATATGAGATGTGGAGTGGAAAGAAACCTAGTTTATCTTTCATGAGGATTTGGGGTTGCGAAGTTTATGTCAAGAGACTTATCTCTGACAAACTAGCACACAAATCTGATAAATGTATTTTCGTGGGATATCCTAAGGAAACTAAAGGATATTACTTTTACAACCGAGAGGACAACAAAGTGTTTGTTGCCCGAACTGGTGTCTTTCTAGAGAAAGAGTTTCTCTCCAAAGAAATCAGTGGGAGTAAAATAAATCTTGAAGAAATTCGAGACCCAGAAAATAACATTGAACCAATAGTGGAACAAGAACAAGAACCACAAGGAGTTGTGGAACATGTTCAAAATACACAAGCATCTCGCAGATCTAGTAGGTTACGATCCGAGCCCGAGAGATATGGATTTCTCGTAACGGATAATAATGAGGTAGAAATCATTGAGAATGATGAACCGTCAACCTACCAAGAGGCGATATCTTCTCCTGATTCGGACAAGTGGCTTGGAGCCATGGAATCCGAATTGCAATCCATGCAAGACAATCAAGTTTGGAATTTGATTGATGCGCCCGAAGGTGTAAAAACCATAGGATGCAAATGGGTCTTCAAGAAGAAGACTGACATGGATGGGAAGGTGCATACTTACAAAGCTAAGCTTGTAGCGAAGGGTTATAGGCAAGTTCATGGTATTGACTATGATAAGACCTTTTCACCCGAAGCAATGATCAAGTCTATAAGAATTTTGCTTGCCATTGCCGCATATCATGACTATGAAATATGGCAGATGGACGTCAAAACCGCTTTCCTGAATGGAAAACTCCAAGAGGATGTGTATATGACACAACCAGAAGGTTTTGAACAAGATTCTAAGGTATGCAAATTGCAAAGATCCATCTATGGATTGAAGCAAGCTTCAAGGAGTTGGAATCTCCGTTTTGATGAATCGGTCAAAGAGTTTGGTTTCATCAAGAACGAAGATGAGCCTTGTGTATACAAGAAGATTAGTGGGAGCATAGTGCTATTCCTTATTTTATATGTGGATGACATATTGCTCATTGGAAACGACATTCCTACACTTCAGTCTGTGAAGACTTGGTTAGGAAAGTGCTTCGCAATGAAAGATATGGGTGAAGCCGCATATATACTTGGCATTAAGATCTATAGAGATAGATCAAGGAGGCTACTAGGTTTAAGCCAAAGTACATACATTTACAAGGTCATTAGAAGATTCCGTATGGAAAATTCTAAGAGAGGCACCTTGCCCGTGTTACATGGAGTTTCTCTAAGCAAGACTCAATGTCCTAAGACAAAAGATGAGCGTGAGAAAATGAATGATGTTCCATATGCTTCGGCAATTGGGTCCATCATGTATGCCATGATTTGTACTAGGCCGGATGTGTCTTATGCTTTGAGCATGACAAGTAGATACCAATCCGACCCTGGCGAAAATCACTGGATAGCTGTAAAAGCGATTCTTAAGTACTTAAGAAGAACTAAAGACTCGTTTTTGGTCTATGGAGGAATGGAAGATGATCTCGTTGTAAATGCTTACACAGATGCAAGCTTCCAAACCGACAAAGATGATAGCCGATCGCAATCGGGTTTTGTGTTTATGTTAAATGGTGGAGCTGTAAGCTGGAAGAGTTCCAAGCAAAGTACAACCGCTGATTCTACAACAGAAGCTGAGTATATTGCTGCATCGGATGCTGCAAAGGAATCTGTTTGGATTAAGAAGTTCATAACTGAACTTGAAGTGGTCCCTAGTATTGCTAATCCAATAGACCTTTATTGTGATAATAATGGTGCTATTGCTCAAGCAAAGGAACCAAGAGCACATCAGAAATCCAAACACATACTTAGGCGTTTTCATATCATTCGAGAGATCGTTGATAGGGGAGACGTAAATATATGCAGAGTACCTACTGATGACAATGTTGCGGACCCGCTAACAAAGGGACTTCCATAAGCTAAACATGATGGTCATGTTAGGTCCATGGGTATTAGATACATGGGAGATTGGGCCTAGGGCAAGTGGGAGATTGTTGGTAGTGGTGCCCTAGGCACGTTTAATAAACGTTGTATTTGTTATCATTTATTTCATATCAATAAAGAGATGTTTTGATTATTATTGTTGTTCATGTTTACTTATAATAATCTCCGTCCCTAGTACTTGTTAAGCACTAGTATAAAGGCTAAATGATCATGGGATGATCATGTTAGATTTATGGGTACTTGTTTGGAACAAGGTACTGGACATGACCCGCTTTATGAGATTTATGTCATGGTCTATGTCATACATATATCTCATATTAGTTATGTCATTTGAATCCTTAGACATGAAGTTATTATAGTCTTCCACTTGATGAACATTATGTTTGACATATTCAAACGCTACTTTTAACCGAGTAGTTATAAAGGGTATGATTGGCATAATCGGATTCACGTAGGGAAGAATAATAAGCTAAATGGATTTGTCCCTCCTCGGAGAGATGTCAAGCTTGGGCCACTCGTAGGAATGATGTTGATGAAATGTTCGGCCGGACTCAAATGAATTGATTGGATCAATGTCATTTGGATTATCAACATATTCGGAATCGAGAAAGTATTGAACAAAACAAGTTGACTCTTTGACCATGACTTGTGTTCAATGATATCGTGGACAAAAGGATTGTGACATATTCTAAGAGGAATGCGAACTTGTATCTAGTTATACTATTTGGGTAGGTATGACGGTTTGCTAGAACCTAATCATATCTTATGGTTTCATGTTTGAACCCATTGCCAACTTAGTATAATCCTAGAGGGTCACACACAATAGAACGAATCTTTAAAAGGACTACATTGGAATTTTGGAAATTCTGGACTTTCTGGGGAAGTGGGCGACCGCACAGTATGGACTGGGCGGCCGCACACTTAGCCCATTTTTGTACCAGTTTTGTTTCAGATAGTTGTGCGACCACACAGTGCATTCTGGGCGGCCGCACAGTACTGTCGGGTGGCAGATTCCTAATTTGATTAGGAAACGAATTTTGGACGGATTTTGACACAAGTTTCCTATTTGGAATAGGTCATACTTGTGTATAAAAGACCAAATTCGGCCAGCACTCTAAGCTAATGATTTTGTGAGTCTCAAAGAGTTTGAGAGAGGGTTTATTTTGTTCCAAGACATTCTTGGTTGAAGAACAAAATAAAACACAAAATAAATTCTATATAGTTCTTTTGATTGTGAAAAAGTGTTTCACAATTTGGTCTAGCAACCAAGATCAAAGAAGCTCCTTTGATATTCGTTCGAAGTGTGGATACCGCTAGAGGGTGAAAATCATCATCTTCAAAGTTCGTGTTCAAGCTTTGTGATCGTGATCAAGTCTTCAAACCTCCACCAAAGACCAAGAGAATTTGATAGCCATCAAGGGTTAGTTTATTCCTTTATTCTTATGTCGTATTTGATTTAATCATATGAACGGATCCATGGCTTTGGGTTTCAAAATTTTAAATGCTAAATTCCGCTGCGCATGCTACTACGAAACCCAACAAGGACAACTGACAGTCAAGATGAACAGTCAACTGACATGTCAGATGGTCAGACGGTAGCTGGTTCTGGTTCGGATTCTGAAATCGCTGAAGATCAGGTAAGAAGAGACAACGATGCTGCTGCAAGCATACATGGAGACCATCCAACTTCCCAGGTCATTGGGGGAGTGGATGAAGGAATAAAAACAAGAGGGAAACAAATAAATTACCGGGAATTAGTCGGTTTGGTATGCATGAAATCCGCGTACCATCAGGTAAGCTCTTGTTGTTTTGTTGCTAAGTTTAAACATGATAGTGTGTTAGAAACCTTAAATGGTAATAATTGGATCAATGACATGCAAGAGGAAGTGGTAAAATTTGAAAGCAAAGATGTTAGGTTCTTGGTTCATAGGCCATCTAATGCTGAATGTATGGGAGATGTTACTTGTTGTACTCAATTGTTGAAGATGAACCAGATAATAAAGGATTATGATCTTAAAAGTAAAACCTTTACTGTATTTTGTGATAGTTTAATTGCTCAGAATTTTGCCAAGAATCCGGTACAACATTCCCGAACAAAGCACATAGATATTGGGCACCATTTTATTATAGATCTCGTTGAACAAAAATCATTACTCTTGAACATGTAAGCACAACGGATCAACTTGCTGATATCTTTACCAAGACTTTGGATTTCGAGAGATTTTCTCTCGGACTGTGTGATACCAGTTGACTGCACAAGTGTGCAGACAACGGACTGCATCTGTATAATTGTATATTACAGTAACCGCTAATTAAAAAAAAAAAAAAAAAAAAAGTCTGCATACATTCTATTTGCACGATTGTCTCTTGTGATCACTTGGTATTCTTTAGTTCTTTGACTCCGAGTTTTGACCCTTGAATGTGAGACCCTTCTTGACTTGATAATAAAATTATCTTGTTAATTCCTTCGTGTTGTTTATCATGGAGTGGGCATCAAATCTAAGCTTGCGGAAGAACAAGCTGCCTCCAATCTTTGCAGTTACTACTCATTTAGGCAAAAGCTGAAGTGTTTAAATACATAACTTGAGATCAAGGGTAACACTGTATTGTGAGAGTGAATAGCTCTTCCCATAACAGATTCATTGGAGATATGCCTTTAAAAAGGGGGTGTTCTAAAAGCTACATGATTGAAGGTGTAATCTCATTGAATTCTTGTGAGTTGAGACCGAGTCATAAACGGAGTTGACCATTCTATGTCACACCAAAATTGAGACAATTTTCACTTGTGTGTTTAGGCATAATTTTTCTAAGCTTTTTTTCTCCCTTGGTATTTCCATCAGCAAATTGAACTGTTCTTCTTCTTGTTACAGATTTAATGCTTTCATGTGATTAACGATAATCTAATGGCGTGATGTTCAAGTTTCATTGTGTAGTTGGTGGAAATTGTGATACATTGTGGATAAATGGATTCAGTTGAATTTGGCAAGTTCTAATTCTAGGACGGACAATTTATCACAAAACATGGAAAAAGTTTGAATTTTAAAATCAAAATCCTTGTATGTTTTGGAATTCAAATGGGTACTTCAATGTTTCTCGGTTCTCCCTACTCCTTGGCCATTCCCGAGTTCTTAGGAAGAATCTCTGTCCTCCCGTGATTTTTCCTCCTTGTCCATTCTGGTTGTGAATTATGGTTTAGTATATATTCTTCCTCATGCTTTCTAGCTTCATTTCTCATATCTCATCTTGTTCCTATTCTGCAAATGCTCTATTTCTAACATTTTTGCAGATAAATCCGAGAATTCTGGAGAAACTCTAAGTGATTATGTGTGACACAAAATGATTGTTTGCCACTGCTCTGATCAAGCTCTGGTATTTTTGTTGTTAAGCATCCAGCTGGTGTTAAGCAACTTGTTCGTGCAACTGTGCGGACAACTGGACAGTCAACTGTACAGTCAATTGTACAGTCAACTGGTAAGTCATCTGGTAAGTCTGCAGAACTCGCTGGTCTATAAAGGTTTGCTGCGATGTGAGTTGAGATTGATGATGCTCTTAGATGTATTTTTGTTAGGGAGATTCAAATTTAGGGGGGAGTGGAAGATATTCTTATTTTTTTTCTTTGAGTTTGATGGTTCTTCTCAAAAAGGGGGAGAAAGACGTGTTCTAGGGGGAGTAGAATCCAATGTACAAATTCAGGGGGAGAGTTTTGTTTTTTGGTTGTTTTGATCAGAACCACAAAGATAGGGGGAGATTGACAGAGTATGAAATACTCTTAGTTTAATATTGTGTATCTTTGTGATTCTGATTTAATTAATGTATATAATTAGAGTTTGTTTATTTTAGGAATTAGTTGTAATTATTTAGGAATAGTTTATTTTAGGATAATTATTATTATTTTGATTTACTTGACTAACCTACTAATGTTTATCTTTGGTTAGTATTTTGTATTTTAGGTGTTTTATTTTAGGAAGACTCTCATATGGAAAGAAGGATTTCTTGGAGTGTAAGGAGCGGCCAAGCCTTGTATAAATACAAGCCGACTCCTTCATTGACTTCGACGGATTCACAGAATATTTTTGAAAGAGTCTTTTGTTTTTTTTGAGGTTCTTGTTCATCAAGAACTCAAGGATTTTTTGTTTAGTCTATTCAAGATAGAATAGGTTTTTGATCTTTTAATTGTTTTTGTTTCTTTCATCCTTTTGTACTCTGAAAGAGTTTTAGTAATGAAAGTTTTCCAGCAAGGTATTTCTTGCTGAAGTGTTTAATCAGTTTTAATTTCCGCTGCGTTTGTTTCTGTGTTTCTGAGTTTCTGGACGTCGCCAACTGACAGGACAACTGTCTGGACAACTGTAAGCACGGTTGAACACACAGTTGGTCAGTTCCCAGAAAACAGTCCTAGCCGCTAATTTCTTTCAATTGGCACCAGAGCCTGGTTTCGACATACTGAGATCGATCTTTGAAAGTGGTCATTATGGACTGTACTCATACTCGTAATAAGCCGCCTACTCTAGATGGTTCAAACTATACCATTTGGAAGGCAAAGATGACTATGTACATCAAAAACATGGATCATCGTGCTTGGGTCAGCATTCTAGTGGGATATAAATCCCCTTCGTTGGAAGTGGCTGATCCAAAAGCTAAAGCTTATGTGTCTGACGAAGAAAAGAAAGAAAAGATTTTATTCCAAAACCCGAGCAAGATTGGAATGCGGAGGCAAATTGCCCTTGCAAATTTCAATGCAAAGGCAATGGCCGCCATATCTGATCACGTTGATTTTTAATTTGTATCGGTTGTTCTCAAACCATACAGTGGCAAAAAATGCTTGGGATATTTTACAACTTCATTGTGAAGGGTCTGATAGTGTCAACAAACAAAATTAAGGAGATTGATGACAGAGTTTGAAAATTTAAGAATGAGAGATAATGAAACTATTCAAGAATATTCTGCTAGATTAATGGATATTTCAAATGAATCATTTGCATTAGGAGAATCCATCTCCAATGCAAGGTTGGTTAGTAAAGTTTTAAGAACTCTCCCAGAAAAATTTAACATCAAAATCTCTGTCATTGAAGAAACTTGTGATACTCGGACCGTGAGTCTTGAAAAGGTTCTAGGTATTCTAACTACGTTTGAATTGAACCTTGAAGTGCAACAAACTAGCAAAGTAAATTCAATTGCTCTTGCTAGTGCTCTTACTGTGTCCAAAGATTTTGTTGAATTATCAAAGAATATTGATGACTCAAACTTAGAGGAAGATGAATGTGAATTGTTCACTCAAAAATTCAACAAAATGTTGAACAAAAAACGTCAACAAAGGTTTTCCAATAAGGATATTGCTTCTTCCCCTGAGATTGAATCATTTAAGAAAGAAACAAGTAAGAACAAATTTTCTTCTGAAAAGAAAAGATCTATTGAGTCCGTTCAATGTAGAGCGTGTTTAGGATTCGGACACTATGCCAATGAGTGTGCTAACACACTCAAAAAGAGAGGGATGAGTTTTTCTGCAACCTTAAGTGATTCAAATGATGACGATCAGACAGCAAACCTGTCATTTTTACGATCATCACAATTCTCCCTTTCTGACAGTGAATCTGACAGTGAATCTGACAGTGAAGATGAACAGTCAACTGTCAGCACAGTTTTCAGCTCAAATGGTACTAATGTGTATACCTGTTTTAACTCCACTTCTGCAGGTGAATCTGAAGAATCCTCACAGGAAGAAGAGGATAGTGCCACGTATGAGGACCTCCACAATACATACGTTGAGTTGTTTGCAGAATGGTCCAAACGAATGGATCAACTCAAGGAGTTCAAGAAGGTAAATGAAAACTCACCTCTGATAATCTGAAATTAAAGTCTGAGAATGAGAGGTTGTCAAGTGAAAGTGATACTCAAAAGGACTCCATAGCTAGGTTAGAAGTCATGCTTACCAAAAAGGACAATGAGTGTGAAAAGTATAAAAGCAATCTTGAAAAGAAACTAACACTCTCAATAAACTTAACAATGGCAAGGCTAAATTGGAAGAGGTTCTGAACATGGGGAACCAAGGAAAATCAGGTTTAGGCTATGGAGATCCAGTGTTTGTTAAGGAAGGTGAGTGCACTTCGAAAAACAATGAGAGATTGAGTGCTAATCACGTATCTCCTCATAAAATAAGAGAAACAGAAAAAGGAGATACGTGTGTCACCATTGTTTGCACCTGGACATATACGTCCATTTTGCTACAAGTTGAAACAGGAACTTGGCTTGGAGAAGAACAGCGGCCACTTGACAAGACAACTGTGGGAACAATCTAACAGTCAGTTGCCCAGTCAAGTGCCCAGTCAACAGCAGCAGTAAGAAAGGCCTGGGTAAAGAAAGACACTCAGCAATGCAAAGTGGCTCTTACCTCCTTCAAGAGTAGTGTGGAAGAAGGATGGTACTTCGACAGTGGCTGTTCTTGCCATATGACTGGTGCTCGTGAGCATCTCATAGACTATGAAGCCTTTAAAGGTGGAAAAGACAATTTTGGTGGAGGTGCTCAAGGTGAGGTAATTGGCAAAGGTACTCTGAATGTTGATGGTTTGCCTAACGTGCATAATGTCTTACATGTTGATGGGTTAAAGGCAAACCTAATTAGCATAAGCCAATTGTGTGATGATGATCTACATGTCAAGTTTGATAAGAAGATATGTGATGTCTTCGATGAACCAGCGTGTGGCTCACAGCGCGCCACGTGTCAAGCTGGGAATGGATGTGGGCTGGCTGGGCGGGGCGGGGCGGCCGGGTCGGCCCATGGAGCGGCCCGCCGCACGCCGTACACCCGGTGTACATAAGAATTTGTCATTATATTTCTACGCGCTCCAACGTGTTGCTGAGATTTAATCATGTCTGTTATTATTTTTATCAGGCAATAATATAAAAAAAAAAGTTGTGTTTAGTACTACATATTCTTCAAATTCTTATTG
>JAOWBW010000642.1:188238-509973 GCA_026119855.1 Campanula takesimana | reverse complement strand
TCCAAGTCTGACATTCTGACAGGTGTGTCCCAGAAGCGCGCGCCTCCCATAATGATTGCGCCATGCGCGCGCGTCCCACATCAGACTCAGAGGCGCACGCTTCTGGGTTGGTTCCAGAACAGAGACAGGTTTCAGTGACTGAGCAGTAAATGGGGTGTGGGCACAGTTGCCTGCATCAGAACAGAATTGAACCCTCGACTGTTTAATTTTGTGTTTTATTTACCGGTCACACGGGTGATTCGGGAGTTGTAATTTTATGTGCTTATGTGTTTTGTGTGTTTTTCTTTCTTTCAAAAAAAAAAAAATAAAAATAAAAAAAAATTTGTCACTTGTTAGACCTCACACTACATGCACATATTCCTATGAACTGCTCACTATCGAGTCGCACAAGTCCAACCCCAAAACCCGTCGAGGCCTGTCCTAGAAGTTTCAAGCTCCACCAGACCTTGGCTCTTTCGAGCGGTAAACCTCACCCGTGGCGTAGTTCAAGACTACATGCCGGGGGTGACCTTTGAGCCTCATATTCAAGCCGAGCACAAACCACACAATTCTAGTTAGGGTCTAACACTCCGTGACTCAAGTCGGTTTCCATGTACCGAGATTTCCCTAAACTAATGTCTTCAAATCATACATGCCAACTTGTTGAAAGGGACGCAATAAAAATCCGTCCCCAAAAGTGGTTATTTTGACGAAAATAAAAATCCGTCCCCGCATGTATGCTTTACTACATTAATTTAGTCTAATCCCGATACATGTAGGATTCACAAACGTGGTGGAATCCGATGAGTATATGGGACCGCGAGATGGTCTATATACTAGTGTGACGATTCCATTATTTTCTTAGAAAACCCAAAAGGGATTCATTCCCTCCGACTCATAAAAAAAAAAAAGAGTCTTTTCTTATGTGGTTCGAGTCGTGTGCCCAACTGTGTGTTCTAAGCCTCTTCATGGACCGCAAGTGTACTCAAGACTGACAAGGGCCTCTTCTGCAATATAGGTTCAATTGGTACTTACAAAGTCTACCGGGATCAGCAAATCGGTTAGTCCGTGAAGAGATCACTCCAACAGCTCCACATCAACCATGACCGGCAGTAGCAACACCATGTCTCTCGAACAGCTCTCAACTATGGTCCAACTCCTCCAAGAGCAAGTCTCCACCCTTAACAAGGAGGCACAAAGCAAAGATTTGGCAATCCCACCTCGACAGCCAAAGGGAGGCCCACGAGGCCGAAATGGAGCTAATGAAAGAAAAGCTCACCAACCTTGCCAAGGGAAAGAACAAGAACAATGATGATGAATCCGAATGGACCGAGGTTTGTTCAAGAGTCCTTATGTCAAGGCCGCACCAAGAAAATGGGGGAACCAAGTTCCGAGAACAACGAGCCCAAAATGGTGGATTCTATCATGGCCTACATCGACCAAAATTCAATGGGCTCAACATGGGGAAAGGCTCCGACACAAGCCTTTATCAATCATCCATCCTCATGAGTACTATGGCCGCCCTTCCCGATAAGTTCAAGATGCCCGACATAAGCAAATTCAAGGGCAACTCTTGCCCTATGGCTCACATTGAGACTTATATTTGGGCAATGGTTCCAAAGAAGGTCTCCACCAAGGTGATGGCTCAATGCTTCCTCTCACTCTCGAGGGGGCGGCCAAAGATTGGTATGCTACTCTCCCGCTCACTGTCCGTCTTGATTGGGACTCCGCCATGCTTGCCTTCAAGAACCAATACCAAGGCAACACCACTCACCGGCCCACAAGGAAAGAGCTAGAGAACACTACTCAACGAGACAATGAGTCCTTCATCGACTTCACAAGGAGATGGAATGACAAACTCTCTGAAATTGTTGAGAGGCCGAACACAAAAGAGCAAATGGACATATTTCTCAAGTGTCTCAAGATTGATCTCCGCACTCACCTAAGTGGAGCTTGCTACTCCGACTTCTCCCAAATGTATGAGGCGGGTGTACGCATGGATGACTTGCTCAAGGAGATTAAGAGACCACTCCTACTTACCGCTACAAGGCCGCTTCCAACTCCACAAAAGAGGCCTCGGTCAACGCCGTCACTATTGACAAGGGGAATTACAAAAAGGTTCCTCCACCTCAAGGGAAAAGGCCCCGAAGTGACCGTGTCTACACGCCTCTCCAAGGCATGACTCAAACCGAAGTGTTCGAGGTCCTCAAGGCAAAGGGTCAAGTCACACCCGTGCAAGGGTACCAACCCAAGACGATCCACGACAATCATGCTCACCACAAATATTGTGGCTACCACCATATAGTGGCCACACCACCGAGGAATGCTTCGTTCTCCGCAATGTCATTCAAGATCTCATAGATAAGAAAGAATTTGTAGTGACTAATGACGAGCATGTCAATGTAATAGAGATAGGAGAACTTGAGGGACCACCCGTTCAATCCCAATTGTGAATGGGGGCCCCAATGTTATGAATAAAATTGACAATTCTTGTTATGTAGTGACTTATGATGAGGTAATGAGGGAAGTACTAGAGAATAGGAAAAAGAAGCAAGATGGGAACATCAATATGCTAACTCAATCCGGTCGAGTCATAGCAAGCAACCCTTCCACTTCCGCACCGAGCTCCTCTTCTCAAAGGCCGCAAGCTCACAACACTCCCGAAGATCCTCTACTTGTCCAACTCAAGAAAACTCAAGCCAACATCTCTATTTGGGACCTCATTGCATCCTCGAAGAAACACCGAGATCTCGTCATCCGTAATCTCGATGATACATCAGTTTCTCCCGATACTACTCCCGAGGACCTCACGGCAATGATTGGTCACATTCATTTTAGAATGTCATCACCTTTGCCGATATGGACCTTCCACCGTTTGGTTCCGACCACAACGAAGCTATTTACCTCAAGGTACGAGCAAGGGGGAGGCCCGTCTCAAGAGTCTTAGTGGACGGTGGTTCCGCACTCAATCTCATGCCTGGTAGGATCATGGGCATACTGGGGCTTAAAGATTCTGATTTGAGGCCTTCTACTCAAGTAATCCGAGGTTATGACAGCACCGCCCGTACAGTCATGGGTATGATCGAAATTGACATTGAGTTTGGGAGCATGGTCATGTCCGTTCCATTCCAAGTGCTTGATATCCCTGCCTCGTTCAACTTACTGTTAGGTCGACCATGGATTCATAGTGCTAATGCCGTACCGTCAACTCTCCACCAATGTGTCAAGATCCAAACGGTGATGAAATAGTGACCGTAATGGCTGAAAACATACTATCCACAGAAAAGGTGAGCCCGTCCACCAAGTTCAGCACGGTCTACCAGACTCCACTCTCTCCGGCGTCTCAATCAACGCCATTGACAAAGAAGGGGGAAATGGATCATGGACCCCCAGCAATCACAAAGTACTCCGCATGATGAGGGATATGGACTACTTCCCTGGTTTAGGCTTAGGGAAATATCAGCAAGGAATCCTACATCCCGTGCAAGTCCCATTTTCAAGAACACATTCGGTTTGGGGTACGAGCCTTCCAAAGAAGACTTGAAGCAAGAACAAGCAATCAAGAGCGAAAAGGCCCGAGCTCGTAAAGAAGGCCGTCGTTATGAGGTCCCTAATCTAAGGCCTTACCGCAAGACGTTGAATGGTTATTTTGTCCGCCAAGGGGTTCCATACATGATC
Organism: Campanula takesimana; assembly: GCA_026119855.1. Taxonomy (NCBI): domain Eukaryota; kingdom Viridiplantae; phylum Streptophyta; class Magnoliopsida; order Asterales; family Campanulaceae; genus Campanula; species Campanula takesimana. Next base: position 506,316 of record JAOWBW010000642.1, on the reverse strand, counting down.
TTTCCCGAACATGGGTTAACCAGGGTGCCAAAAACGGCCTCGAAATCTTCTCCGATTGTGAGATCCAGAAATCCGAAAGGGAACCAACTCCCATGTCGCCCCGTGAATGGTGGGGAAGGAAGGTGACTATAGAGTCCGAGACAGAAATCACCGAGGGGGAAGAACTGACAGATTTAGCCTCCATGTTCGAAGAGCTTGCCGTAATGAATGAATGCCAAGTCAACGCCATCCATGACACCGTCATCATGAACGAGACTATCAGTGAGATCCCGCCAAGCTCCGAGCCGATCAACAATTGGTATTCAACAAAAGGGCCCGTGGTATCCGAGGAATTCTTAGTCCAAGAAATGGGTTGCATACCCGCACAGCAACAAAGGAAGAGCAGCTTACACTTACTTTCGAGTCCGAGAGTGTCTCTAATACCCTCACCCAAGAGGATTTGGAGGCCATAGCCGAGCGTGTGTTTCCTTTCTTTGCTAATGAAAAAATTGATATTTCTGAGTACCCTGAGATTGCAAACATCATAAATGATGAATTAACTAATAATGAACTTAACGAACAAGTTAATAACGATTCAAATTATGATGAAATAGACCACGAAAAACACAACATACTTAAATGAACTTGCTCAACAAGTCCGTAGTCGTGGAGAGAATGGTCCAAAGGCTGACGAAGAATTGTAGGTGTTAATCTGGGTACCGAAGAAGAGCCAAAAGAAAACCAAGATTGGAAGCTTCTTCAAGGGAGACGACAGAGACAGATTGACTGCATTACTACGAGAGTTCGTGGATGTGTTCGCATGGTCATACAAAGACATGCCGGGTTTAGACAGAAAGGTAGCGGAGCACAGGATTCCGATCAGAGAAGATGCCAGGTCAGTAAAGCAGGAGCTCAGGAAGATCAAGCCAGAATGGTCTCTGCAGGTCAAAGAAGAGATTGAGAAGCTCCTCAGCGTGGGTTTCATCAAGGTTATCGAGTATCCGACATGGTTAGCCAACATTGTGACAGTCAGGAAGGCGAACGGCAAGGTCCGAGTTGTGTAGACTTTCGGGATTTAAACAAAGCTTCCCCAAAGGATGATTTTCCACTCCCTAATATCGACATGCTAGTCGACTCCACTGCTGCCTACGAGGTTCGCTCATTTGTGGATGGGTTCGCTGGGTACAATCAGATTCTCATGGCCGAGGAAGATCAACATAAGACAGCCTTCACAACACCGTGGGGTACCTTCTGCTACACAGTCATGCCGTTTGGGTTAAGAAACGCTGGGGCTTCCTACCAAAGAGCCGTGACAGACTTGTTCCACGATATGATTCACAAAGAAATCGAGGTCTATGTGGACGACATGATCATTCACTCCAAAGGGACCGATGGTCAACATTTGATCGATCTCCGCAAGTTCTTCGAAAGGCTTCGTCAACACAAGATGAGGCTCAACCCTGCAAAGTGCACATTCGGGGTTATCCGAGGCAAAGTTCTTGGTTATATGGTCACTGAAAGGGGAATCGAAGTAGACCCCTCCAAAATCAAGGCAATCATTGACATGCCTCCTCCAAAGACACAGAAAGAGATTAAAGGTTTCATGGGCAGACTACAATACATCATCGGTTTGTGCACCAACTCACTTCCATGTGCGAGCCAATCTTCAAGTTACTCAAGAAGAATGTGGCTCTAGAATGGACCGACGCGTGCCAAGAAGCCTTCGATCAAGTGAAGCATTACTTAACGTGCCCTCCTGTTCTAGTTCCGCCGCACAAGGAGAAACCTCTGTTGCTTTATCTCACTGTCAATGATGAAGCCCTAGGGGCTATGTTAGCACAAGAGCAACAAGAGTCCACAAAGGAGAACGCCATTTATTTTGTCAGTCGCCGATTCCAAGGAGGCGAAAAGAACTACTCTGTCTTAGAGAAGTCATGTGCAGCATTGGTTTGGGTCACTCAAAAGCTCAAACACTATATGGAAGCTTTTCCGATCAAGCTAGTAGCAAAGGTGGACCCGCTCCGCTACATCTTCGAGAAGCCTTTCATGTCAACAAGAATAGCCAAATGGTACTTCCTGCTCGCCGGCTACGATATCACTTACGTCACACTAAAATCCGTCAGGGGGAAAGTGTTCAGTGACCAGCTTGCCGAATTCTCATGTGACGAAGTAAGGGGGAAGATGTACAGTTCCCCGACGAGCATTTAATTTGTACTGCAACCGAGGAAGACAAGTGGCAACTTTTTTTTCGATGGCGCCGCCAATAAACACGGTTTTGGTATAGGGGTATTGCTTGTCGATCCAAAAGACATCTATACTCCCATTGCCATACGCCTGGAATTCGAATCTACCAACAACATTGCCGAGTACGAAGCATGCATAGCAGGGCTCGAAGCAGCTCTCGAAAGAAACGTCATGGAACTAGAAGTGTTCGGCGACTCTTTGCTCCTTATCAATCAGCAATCGGGTAAATGGCGAACCCAAGACCCGACTCTCCAACAGTATGGTCAGCACCTTGAAGAACTGGTTGAACAATTCCAAGAAATCACTTTCAACTACCTGCCAAGGGATAAGAATCGCTTCGCCGATGCACTGGCCACTATAGCTTCATTAGTTGAAATGCCCAAAGGAAAAACGGTGAAGCCTTTCAAAATTGCTCGAAGGAACAGTCCGGCATATTGCATGAGCATCGAGATCAACGAGGTTCAAACAAACTCTCCGTGGTATTCAGATATCATGAACTTCCTCAAAGACGGCACTTATCCCGAGAACATCAATAAGAAGTCTCAAGCAGCTCTGCAAAGGTTAGCCTCTCGGTACGTACTGATTGGGGACCGAGTCTATAAAAGGCACCACGACGGGATCAATCTCTTATGCGCCAATGAGACCGAAGCTCAAGGGATAATGTGTGAAGTGCACGAAGGAGAATGTGGACCCCACATGAATGGGTTTATGCTAGTCAAGAAGATACTCGCATTGGTTACTATTGGAGCACTATGGAACGAGACTGTATCGAGAAAGTCAAAAGGTGTGCCAAGTGCCAATTCCACGCTAATCTGCAACATGCTCCACCCTCACAACTTTACAACATGGTCACACCTTGGCCTTTCTCTTGTTGGGGGATAGACATCATCGGTAAAGTTCATCCTGCCGGGAGCAATGGGCAGTCATTCGTCCTAGTAGCAGTCGACTACTTCACAATGTGGGTCGAAGCACAAGCCTATCGAACCCTCAACGCCAAGAAAGTGGCCGAATTTGTAAAGATTAATATCATGTGCCGATACGGCGTGCCTCATGAAATCATTTCCGACAACGGCTCTCACTTTGAGAAGGAAATGGATGCACTTTTGGTAGAATACAAGATCACCAAGCACAAGTCATCTCCTTACCGGCCCCAAGCAAATGGCGCAGTCGAAGCAGCAAATAAGACCATCGAGACCATCGTCAAGAAAATGGCCTCAACAGGAAGGGATTGGCCCGAAAAGCTACCATTAGCATTGTGGGGCTACCGCACATCGATACGATCCGCAACAGGAGAAACTCCTTATGCATTGGTCTATGGTTCTGAAGCCGTACTCCCTATCGAACTTGAAGTCCCATCTCTACGGGTCCTCCTCGAGAATCAAGTCAACGAGGTCAACTGGATGCAGAGTCGATACGAACAGCTAGCCTTACTCGACGAGAAAATGTTAAGGGCACTCGAACGCACGAGGGCATATCAGCAAAGGATGGCAAGAGCTTTCAACAAAAAAGTGAAGCCTCGAAACATCAATGTGGGAGATTTGGTCTTAAGACAACATCCTCCTAATGCCATGAATCCCCTGGGGAAATGGGGACCCCGATGGATCGGTCCGTACGTGGTCAAAAAGATACTAAGCGGTGGTGCAGTCCGGCTCGTGGATTTAGATGGTGACCAGCTGCCAAAGGAGGTCAACCTCGACAAGCTCAAGAGGTTCTACGCTTAATAAACAAAGACCATTAAAAAAAAAAAAAAAAAAAAAATCGCTCGCTAGGTTGAAAACCCGCAAGGGCGGCCTAGGCAAAAATTAGAGCACGTGCAAAAAAGAAGCCCGCTAGATTGAAAACCCGCAAGGGCGGTCTAGGCAAAAAACAGGGTGCACAAAAAAAAAAAAAAAAAAAAAAATGGTCTTTGTTTGTTTGAACTACGAAGACCTGAGCCTCCCAACTGGAGGAACGTAGGCAACCTTCGGGTGCGGTCTAAAACATATCAAAAATACCCAATTCACTTCAAATAACAAAATGCAATTTTTATTCATTCAATGAATTATTCAAACCATTACAACGGATTTATTGAGCAACAAAAGACATCAAAATATTAAATCCTAAAACAAAGTGGTCTAAATTGCAATCTCTTGGGGTACAAAGAAAAATCTAATCTTTCTTAGGTTTGGGAACCCATTGCTTCTTGTTATGTACTTTAGTCTTCTTGGATGGGGACGGAACATTCTTGGGACCGCCAAGACGGGAGAAAACGCTAGGACGGGACGGAGCTTCATCAACGGCTTTCCCTTTACCCTTATCAAGCGGAACCTTAGCGGGGACAACCATGGGACGCTTCCACACATATGAGGAATTTCCCTTACCTTTCTTCTTCTTGGGAAAATAACGGGGTCTATAGTCCCGCACATGAACCACCGTCTTACGGGGTCAACAACATCGTCATTGGGCCTTCCCAAACGATAAAAAACGCTCGGACGCTTCTCCACCATCGAGACGGACCCCACAGCTGGAACGGCGTTCACCATTGGAACAGACTTCTCACCCTCGGGGACGGAAACCTTAACTTCAAAGGAGAAAGTCATTGGGGCCATTATAACAAGAATTTTGTGGTTTAGGGGGAGAAAGTGTCTGCAAAAGAATGCTGTGTGGCCATTCTGGTCGAAAAATGGTTCAAATTTATAGTTGTTGGAACATTCTGATCAGAAAAGAAAGGGGCTGTAATTCAGCAGGCCAGAAGCGCGCGCCTCCGACCATGGATTCACAACGCGCGCGCCTCCCAAAAGCAAGGCCCGACGCGCGCGCCTTTGACAGCAGTTTAGACAGAAACAGCCCTTGTCAGTTCAGAACAGAACCCAAGCACTTCAACATATCCAGCCTGCAGCAAAATCAAATCCCAGCAATAAAAAAGGAGTTCAAAGCATCGACAACAAGCACCCTTTGGGCACACATTTGTTTGTAAAGAGTCGACATCTAAGATCGAGTCGCTAATAGAACATAAAAACGAGTAGTAAAATAGATAGGATTGTAAATACATGTTAAATGTTATTACAGGCAAAAGCAAAAGTGTTTCAATCCCTCATCCTCTCAGCCACAACAGCTCAGGCACGTCATCACCAACACTGTTCTCACCCCCTGCTACCGCTCTCGGTCTCCTCATCGTCATCATCATCCTCATCATCATCATCATCATCATCAGACTCAGATGTCTCAATCACAACATCAGGACGGGTCCTCTTAGCAGCTCTCCCCGATGAACTGGCGCCGCCCCGGCTCTGGCTACCCTCTCGGCTCAGACTCCTACTATGGCTCAGACTCCTGCTCAGCGACTGCCTCGCCGAAGAGACAGCCTCATCAATGTCCAGTGCAGCATCCCTGCAGCCTCGTCCCATGCCCCGAGCACCTCGGGCAGCTCCTCTCGCAGTACCAGAGACAGCACCAGCAGCATCTCTAGTCATGGCAGCAATATCCCTGCACAGCTCCAGCACCCTCTCCTCCAGCTGACGGAGCCTCCGCCTCATCCCTTTGTTCTGCCTACCCAAGTGCCTATAAGCAGCTACGGGCACCTGTTACAACAAAGAACGGGGAAAGGAAATTACATCAATACAAAGAACAGAAAAACAAGACTGGAACTGAGAAAATGCAAAGATGGTCAGAAAAACATACCACGGCAGCCTGAGCAGGAGGCTCTCTCTCCGGTGACATATCCTCGGGAACAATCTCCCTCTGCTCCTCAAAGACCCCGAAGTTTGAATAAGTGTAATAAGGAGGAGGCAAAGGAGGATCAAAACAATACCCGGCACCGGTAGTGTAAAACCGAGCGGAGGTCGAAGGAGCAGCCTGTGATCTCCTCGGATCAGCGAACATAAAGCCCTGCATCAAGTTGTTCTCCCTGAAGAGGCCATAATCCTGATCCAAGTGAATATAAGGGACGGCATCAACCCCTACCATATATGCCGCACGATCAGCCTCTGAAAGTGACCTCCAGTTACGAGGGCAGAAAGGAGGAACGTCTGGAACTGCAGGACGAGGAGGGGTGTAAAAGTCTGTCACCTGGGTACCATGCTGCCAAAATACTCTGTCTCCCAAGTACAGAGCCATGCACTCACCCGAACTCATCAAAAGCCGAGAACGGGTAGGAATAAGAGTGTGCTCAAACCAGTGCTGAACTGATCTCCACGGATACAAAGAAAAGGCAACAGACTCAGGCCTCAGGGTGTCCAAGTGCCGTCGGGCCGAAGTAAGACTAATGGGATTCGTGCCAGTCTTCACATTCCTCTCCTTATACGCCCACCGTGCGCAGTTCGGATACTGGGGCTGGCCTTCCTTGGCAATCTTGAAATCCCTCAGATTCAGGATAGCAAAAGCCCAAAGCTGTAGACAAGAGGCAGAAACAAAGTTAATGACAGTCAACGAAAAAGGCAGTTATGACTAAGGCAAGGAGAATATAAAAGGGACAGTAAGCGGTATACCTCCCACAGCAAGCTGAAGCCCGTAACAGAGCTGGTGGTCGAGCGGCTGGTCAAATCCATGCCGTGGTAACAAGCAGCCAAGCCCGCTGCGCCCCAGTTATACTGGCCGATCTGGTCCAAGTCCACTAACAAGTCAAGCAGAGCCAAAGAGGCCGAAGATCCCCTATTGGCAAACAGAGTGTGGGATAACAAGTACCAAATGAAGCAACGGGCCACAGCATCAACCCGATCAGCAGTAACACCCCGAGCCTCAGCCATCAGGATGCTGAAATAAGCCCGGATTCTCCCCCATGTCACTCGAGAATTCTTAACCTCGAACCGACAGTCAACCAAGGCCAGTAACTCGTCCGGAGTCCGAGCAGCCCCTCTCAAACCAAAAGGGACAGGCACCCCCATGAACGGCAAGCCCGTCAAAGCTGTTAAATCAGTAGGCGTCATAGTCACCTCGCCCATGGGTAAATGGAAGGTATGGGTGGTATCCCACCATCTCTCCCTCAATGCCTGAACCACATCAGGGTCATTCTTCAAAGCTGGGAGGCTAGTGACAAAAAGACCAAAATGAGTCCCTGTGACTCGGGCCCGAACATTCTCGGGCAACCTCTTCCATATAGAGATGGGCCCATGAGCCCCACCGCGAATCTCCGTCAAACGGATCCACTCCTAAAAAAAAAAAAAAAAAAGGGGGAACAGCAAAAATTTCATCAGCATGACTGCTAGAAAAAAAAACGGATGAACTCAACACAAAGATTTCAACGGCAGAACAATGTACAAGCAAGTGTGTGAACGTGAAAATGGACATCCCAACATGTTTCTTACAACAAATTAGCAACAACAAACAACATGCAAAGAATGATCAATAAAGCTGCTGCAGCAATATCTCGGGTAAAGAAAACAGAACTTCATGAAGCCCGAAATCGACAAGAAAGGTGAGGCATTCTTACCAAACCCGAAGTCACGAAGTGAGAAATATGGGTATGAGGCCGGAAAGTAAGCAAGCTCGGGTCCATAGCTTCAACCCCAATTTCGGGCTCCTCACCCTGTGGCATCTCAAACGGAGGTGATTGCTGACGATCCGACATCGTTTCTTTGACGGAATTGATCCTAGAGCAGCAAGAAAGTGTTTTGGGGTGATTTCTCTACGAAAATTGGGCTTGGAATTTGGAGGGTTCTTCAAATTTTTGAAAAATGGCCGAAAACAGCGAACAGCCTGTTTAAATGTGCTGAACTTATGCGCCAGGCGCGCGCCTCCCGACATACTCATCTGAGGCGCGCGCGTCCCATAACGAGGCTCGGACGCGCGCTCTTCCCATTAGCAGGCAGGTTCAGAAGCAGTCTCCCATGCAAGAATTCATGCATCGTATCAAAGTTTCCCCACGGATTCCGAACTCCCTAAGTTCTGTCACGGGTGCCACGCCCCCCTCAAGAGTCAATCTCAACATTTCATCCCCAGCAGGAACATTTTTCTGGTCGCAGTCAACTGTGCCCGTACCCCACAATTCAAAAGTCAAGTGTGACTCCAAATGGCACGAGACTTCAAAGCAATATTTCATCAAACGGATTCACTAACGGATTCGTCAACAAGGGTTCACCAACGGACTCATCCAAAGGGTTCACCAACGGACTCATCCAAGGGATTCACTAACGGATTCATCAAACGGATTCACCAAACGGATTCGTCAACAAGGGTTCACCAACGGACTCATCCAAGGGATTCACTAACGGATTCATCAAACGGATTCACCAACGGATTCGTCAACAAGGGTTCACCAACGGACTCATCCAAGGGATTCACTAACGGATTCATCAACCGGATTCGTCAACAAGGGTTCACCAACGGACTCATCCAAGGGATTCACTAACGGATTCATCAAACGGATTCACCAACGGATTCGTCAACAAGGGTTCACCAACGGACTCATCCAAGGGATTCACTAACGGATTCATCAAACGGATTCACCAACGGATTCGTCAACAAGGGTTCACCAACGGACTAATCCAAAGGGTTCACCAACGGACTCATCCAAGGGATTCACTAACGGATTCATCAAACGGATTCACCAACGGATTCGTCAACAAGGGTTCACCAACGGACTCATTCAAGGGATTCACTAACGGATTCATCAAACGGATTCACCAACGGATTCGTCAACAAGGGTTCACCAACGGACTCATCCAAGGGATTCACTAACGGATTCGTCAACAAGGGTTCACCAACGGACTCATCCAAGGGATTCACTAACGGATTCATCAAACGGATTCACCAACGGATTCGTCAACAAGGGTTCACCAACGGACTCATCCAAGGGATTCACTAACGGATTCGTCAACAAGGGTTCACCAACGGACTCATCCAAGGGATTCACTAACGGATTCATCAAATGGATTCACCAACGGATTCGTCAACAAGGGTTCACCAACGGACTCATCCAAGGGATTCACTAACGGATTCATCAAACGGATTCACCGACAGATTCGTCAACAAGGGTTCACCAACGGACTCATCCAAGGGATTCACCAACGGATTCGTCAACAAGGGTTCACCAACGAACTCATCCAAGGGATTCACTAACGGATTCATCAGAAGGTTCACTAACGGCCTCATTCAAAACATTCAGCCGGCAGGTTCACCTAACGGATCATGCCACCCCCTCTATCAACAAAAGCCGCTCACACAGGGAGCGCACCACTATCTCTCGCAATTTCAAATTCCTGCTTTCATCGAGTCTTTGCCTTTTTTGGTGATGTCCTCGGCGGGTGTTTTTAACTTTTGTCGACGCATTTTGCTTTGCAATCCACGTCGCCGAGGGGCTCTGTAGACACCCCGCCTTGGACCGCTCACCCCGATTGCACATTTGATTTTGTGTTTCTCCCCATTCTAAGTGTTTCTCGTTAGTTTCTGTCACTTCCGTTAAGTTCCTGACTGACTTCGTTAAGTCCAGGGACTAAACTGAATGACAGGGCTGACTTTCTAGTCCATTCTGTCAAAATTGCCTTCTCTGAGTCGCGCGCCTCCGACACTAGGATCCAGGCGCGCGCGCCTCCCGCCCCCAAAGCAGGAAGCGCGCGCCTCTGGGCGTCAGTTACAGATTTCTGGCCAGGATTCCCTCCCTTGCTCAATTTACAGGATTTTGCCCGGGAAGGATTTCTTGGTGACTGAGTTTTGGCACCAAAAACACCCCTCTTTCACCTATAAAAACCTCTCTTTACCTCCGTTTTCAAGGATCGAAAAATTGATCAAAAAATCATTGGGAAAAAGCATCAAAAAACTAGACAAAGAGAGTCACTTTCTAAAGGTTCTCCAAGAATCAAATCAAGCAACATTTGAAGTTCTTCAAATTGTAGGTAAAAGTCCATCTTTTCCTTTCTTTTCTACCTCATCTCCTCTCTCTTTTACTTTAATCAAATGTGCAATCACCCAAATCATTTTGAGACATGACTCTAATGATCACCTCATCTCATTGAGGTTGGTTAAGGAGTTATCTCCTACATTCCAAATCATATTTTAAACCCCCTTTTTATGACTTAAAGAAGAAGAAGAAGAAGAACATTTTCATTTATGTAGATTTTGATCAAGCAAGACCAACTTAAGTTGGCGAGATGGGTGTTTCGGTACTTCCCATCTCGTAATCTAACCCCCGGACCTCAAAACAAAGAATCTCTGTTTTCGTAACCAAAACTTAGGCTACAATCAATAGGTTTTTCTTATGTTCCTCAAAACATAGGTGGCGACTCTGAAACAATCTAAAATCAAGTTAGACATCCTAGGATAATATCACGCGCTCGAGCCTAAAGCCGTGGTGTTCCCACCCGGGGTATCTACAGATAGGGAGCCTCTCATTTGTTGTTATATGTTTATTTATATGACTGATTATTGGATGTTACTGTTTGACAGCATGTCACTTATTATTCCGCTGCTATCTGTCTTATGTTAATTGCTATTGGTCATTTCATATTAGCATGTCATGTAGTTGCATTAGTAACTTACTGAGATTTTATCTCACCCCGTTTATTTCCATCTTTGTTTTTCCTTAACCCCCCCCAGGAGGAAAAGGATTAGGATTCGCGGATCGAGGAGGACGTCGAGAGGATTGAGATTTTGGGGCAGGTTGTTATGGATCGGTTTACATTATTTAAATGTATAACCTTTTGGGGATAGTTTTACCATTATTGACGTCATTAAGAATTGTATATTTTATTCTTTTGAGCATAAGCTGTGGAGCTTATGTTAGATGTACTTTGTTGATTTAAACTTGGATTTGTAAAACCTTGTGTTATCATCTTTTGGTTCAAAATGGAATTTTTAACTTCTATATTTTAGAGTTTTGGTTTTAAGTCGACGTCCAGCTCGCGTATTCCGGACCCGCGGGTTCGGGGTCACGACAGTTGGTATCAGAGCTATGGTTTGGCTCTAAGTATAAGTATAGGTGGATTAGTATGACCTAGGAGGGTAGTGTGTTCGGAGTGAGTAACAATTGTTGTTTTATGCAGGTACTTGTTTGAAATGTCTCGAAGGAGAAGTGGTGAAAGTAATACCGGTAATGCAAATCGGAATGAAACAAGGGATGAAGCCCGTGCAATGTCTCAGGGCATGTTTGAGGCGGCCATGAAGGCCATGCATGATCAAGGTCCGAGGGTAGAACAAGCACCACCACCCCGCTACGGATTGGAACAATTTTTGAAATTGAAACCGGTTGAGTTCATTGGGGAACCCGGTGTAAGGAAGGACGAGCTATGGATTGAGTCGATGGAGAAAATTTATGATGTCTTTGGTTGCACCGATGAAGACAAGGTCCGGTTTGCGGCTTATAAACTTGTGGGTGCCGCCGAGCATTGGTGGAAGGGTGTTAAAGCGAGTTGGGATGATACTCACACAGTGTATGCATGGGAATTATTTGTGCAAAAGTTCAAGGAGCATTTCATTCCGGTAGTGGATCAAAACCGAAAGGAGATCGAGCTGCTCAACCTGGAGCAAGGTTTGTTGTCTATAGCTCAGTACTCGGCTAGGTTCACAGAATTAGCCCGGTATTGTGACTATCTTGTGCGGACCGAGGAGCAGAAAGCTACGAGATTCATCCGGGGTTTGAAGATTTCTATTCGGACTCAGCTTATAGCCCAGAGGATTGTGACATTTCAGGATGCGGTAGACCGGGCATACTTGATCGAGCAAGATATTGGGGAGCATAAGAGGAAGACCGAGGTTGCAAATGCGGGTAAACAAGTAAGCCATGCTAAATCTCAACCACATCACCGTTCAGATAACCGAGGTAATTTGGGAGCACCATCTCAGTTTAAGGGACAAACCGCGCTAGGGAATCCGGGTACTACTTCGGGGAAACAAGGGAAACAAGGTAGGTGGCTTTGCACTTACTGTCAGAGGGAAGGCCATTTGGAGGATAAGTGTTGGAAGAAACAAGGAAAATGTATCAATTGTGGTCAACTGGGTCACTTCATAAAAGACTGTCCGAGGTTTAGGGTTCAATCATCAGGAACAGGAACCAGTACTTCACCGGGTCAGAAGAGAGATGCTTCGGGGAACCCTAAGGTATAGGGCAGAGTAATTGCGACCAATCAGCACTCACCAGGTAACGGATAAATTTCAGGAGGTATTATTTTGCGTCGTGAGAGCGAGCGCGTGCATTTTAGGATCATCGCATTTATGTGTTTCTGTGCATTAGTTGCATTTATTTCTTCTGAGTCTTTGACTTATCTGTTGAAGGTGTCTACTTCTATGGAGGAGTTTAGGGTATCTGATGAAGTCTTATGTGCTTATGATGTGCTTAAGTATGGTTATGTCTCACCTGCTAAATTAGCCATATTGCTATTGCAATATTTTGATATTACTATTGCTTTAGTCTATTGTTGTAGAGGGATTGTTATATTCTCCATTCCTAATTTCTTAAAACTGTTTGAGACCGTTCCCTGGGTAGAGTTATACCTATCTTTTCTTAATTGAAATCCGAGTATTTAGTTTCGGTCGATTTGTTGGGTGTATTTATCATTCGTAAGATTTCATTTGCTTCCGATTAGTACCTAGTGTTTGAGGAGAAGCTTGGAGTTAAATTGCATTGTATGGTACGATTTGTTATGGACGATGAGTTGTTGTAGGAGTTATTGTCATTAATGGTGATAAGCGTTAAGTTAGAAAGGACTAAGTACGTTTTGGGAGAGTAATAATTTCTCAATCTATGTTAAAGGCCTTTTGAAATTTTGGTTAGATAGTGGTTCTATGGTTCTAAATCCCTTCTTGGTGGCGTTTCCCGAATTGGATCAAGGGTATGTGAAGGAAGTGGAGTATAAATACTGGGGCATAATTAAAGAATATCATGATTTGATATTGAGTCAGTTGGAACATTGCTAGCTAATTGGTTTATTATGAAGGTAGTACTATTGAGCCTAAGTATCATTAGGTTAATAAATGTATGCGTGAGAGACTAACTTGGGTTAGCTATTGAGGATTTGAGATTTGTTGATTTCCTTGGGTTTATGAGCACGGATTATAATTTAAATGGGAGTTAGAGAAAATCTTTTGAAGATGAAATTTGGACCGTTTTGCGGACTATTGAGTAAATTGAATTGTTTGGGCTTCAAGACCGGATTAATGAAGGGGAGAGTATAACATAGATTAAGTGGACACTTTGTACGAGGAATTTTGGGGTTGTATGGTGCTATTAAGTTAAGGTGTTAACTCAAAGTGAAAGCACTATAATGGTAATCCATAGAGATGTAGCCATTTCGATGAATATTGTGGAAATAGAAATTCATTTAGCCTTTTTATATTTTTAAAGCTAATTAGGCTCGGGATGGTGATGTTTGAATTTCTGGGGAATACTACTAAGTATGCGATTTACAAAAGGAAACACCTTTGCAGTGTAATTAAGGTTATGGATAAGATGAACTTGAGGTATCTCGGGAACTATGTTAGGAGCAATTGAGATTCTTGATTTTGAATTTGGATCCTAATTAGTAGTGGGGGTTATGGTTGAAGGAAGTCAAGTGCGAGAGGTCCTGGTATGGTGAACATTATTTAAGGTTACCTTGTAGTGGTTTAGAATGGACGATTGAGGAATTTGAGAAATGGCGGAACTATCGTATCCGTAGCTATTTAGTCTTTCGGGTAAGTCTCGTTAAAATTCGGGTCGAATTTTCTTTAAGTGGGAGTGAATGTCACGACCCGAAATCTAGGCTCTATTTTATTAGTAATAAATAATTATTATTTATTTATTTGCTTAATTATTTATTTAAATTATTATTTATTTAAATATTTATGTGTACAATTTATGTGTTATAATATTTATGCCTAGCATTTTATTTGAGTTATTTGTGCTAGTGTAGAAATATTGGGTCTTAGTTGTTAGCAGGGAGTGTAGTATTGTGTTAGTAGATGGGGAAGGGGCCTAAGTGTAACTTCGATTTTACTTCACCTCCTTCCTTCTTCTCCTTCTCCCTCCCAAAAACTCATTCTCAGTATTCTCTCTCTCTCTCCTCAAGAAAAAGGTAAACATTTATCTCTTCCTTCTCTCTTCATTTTAGCTATCTTCCTCTCATAATCTCTCATTTCTTAAAACTCGAATTGTGTTTAGATCGTCGATAGGATCGCGTAGAATCAAAAATATTTGAAATCCATCAACCTTGAGAAAATCCAAGTAAGTTACTTTTCCCCCATTTTGATGCTAAAATGTTCATATCACGTTTATATGATGTTTGATGTGTAATATTTGAAGCTTGATTGAGTTTGGAATTTATTGGGAATTTATTTTGGGTTTTGATCAAAAATGGTGAAATCTTGAATGTTGGGTTTGATTCTTGATTTTGGTTGTTAAATGTTGTTGTATGAGTCTTTTTAGACTTATTAGTTGTGTTGGTACATTAGTAAACTAGTTGGAATGTTGGATTTTGGTGGAAATGTGTTTTGGGTTAAAAATGGAAGAACCCAGGTTGTTCTTCCCGAATTCCGGCAGACCAGAGTATTGGGCGACCGCCCAAAAATGTCTGGGCGACCGCACACCTATCTGAAAGGTTTTGTTCTTGTTTGATGGCTCTTTGGGCGACCGCACAGTTGATTTTGGGCGGCCGCACAGTCCTCTGAAAGTTTTCATTTGGTTGGTTTGTGTGATTGAAGAATGCGTTTTGGTCCAAATCTTGGATGTCCTTCTAGTTGACCTTAGTGAACATTGTAGTACACTCTAGTGATAGAATTGGGTCCTTGGTGATCAAGTTTGTGTTTGAAATTAATTAAGTGTTAATTGGGATTTGGAACATCTTATTGAGATATTGTTGGTTTGACTTATCTTTGTGATGATCATTTGGTATATGTTTGGGCATCTTATGATGTGTTCGTGATTGTTCCAATCGAATTGATTTTCGAGTGAGACTTAGTCTAGGTTTTAGGCGATGTCCTATAATACCTAGAGGGTTGTTACTGAACACCAAAGTGTAGGGTTTAGTCCAGTCGTGATCATGTTCTAATAAGTGTAACCTTTTGGATTAGTTTGGGGTGTTTAGAATGGGTTCGTTATGAACGGAGATATAGCGTGAATTGGCAATTGGGTACCTACGGTTTGATTAACCTTAAGATGTATTCATTCGGATCTCTTATTTGGAATTCCAGGCGTGACGAGATGGTTGAGTTCATAGTCCTAGTATATCTTCTGAGTAAATGTTTAGGGTCATTTTGGTAATAGTCATTGTGCCATTTGGGAGCGACCGTTTGGGTTGTGCTCTTTATGAGTTACTTGTGGGTATCATATTTAGGATGTATTTGATACGTGCCTTGTCTTGGAATCATCTTGTTTTAATGATCAATGTTGTTGTGCTCTTTATGAGAAATTCCGTTTATCGTTGTTGTGCTCTTCATGAGAAACTCTCGTTATCGTTGTTGTTAAACTCTTCATGAGTACCCGTTGCATCTTTATGGTGATTATTTGGTATGGTTCCCTACTTTGGAATCCTTAGTTGTTTACCGTGCTAGTATTTTATTTCTTAGCATGATTGAAAGTCCAGCTGGTTAAATTGTGTATCGAGTCAGGCAATGGATAATGCTATAATGGCACGAGCCAAGTCCAGTATAGCATCACCCATTGGTCCTTCTGTCCTCATCCAGATTGGCCTTGGTTGGGATGAGCTAGCTCCGTTGTGGGTATTCTAGCTAATCGTTTTGGGGCATGACTTTGTGGCATGGCTCCCGCCCTTTGTGGCACGTTACTTTGTTATTGGTTCCGGTACCGGGTTTCTCTTCAGCTTTTATGCTACTATGAAGATGGATTGTTTGATTGATGGGTTGATTGGTCGCTTCTGACCGGGGATTCCTCTTCAGCTTTCATGCTATTATGAAGATGATGAATGGTTGGTTATTGAAGCTGCGCAGCGACTTTTATTTGGTTCTTCAGTTGGGTGAAACCTTGGCTATGTATCCACTTATGAGTGTTCATTTCAGCTTTATGTGTTGCATGTTGAGCTGGTCGTTATTTCCAACCGGTATGGGACGGTTGGCGATAGGGAGCCTCTCATTTGTTGTTATATGTTTATTTATATGACTGATTATTGGATGTTACTGTTTGACAGCATGTCACTTATTATTCCGCTGCTATCTGTCTTATGTTAATTGCTATTGGTCATTTCATATTAGCATGTCATGTAGTTGCATTAGTAACTTACTGAGATTTTATCTCACCCCGTTTATTTCCATCTTTGTTTTTCCTTAACCCCCCCCCCCCAGGAGGAAAAGGATTAGGATTCGCGGATCGAGGAGGACGTCGAGAGGATTGAGATTTTGGGGCAGGTTGTTATGGATCGGTTTACATTATTTAAATGTATAACCTTTTGGGGATAGTTTTACCATTATTGACGTCATTAAGAATTGTATATTTTATTCTTTTGAGCATAAGCTGTGGAGCTTATGTTAGATGTACTTTGTTGATTTAAACTTGGATTTGTAAAACCTTGTGTTATCATCTTTTGGTTCAAAATGGAATTTTTAACTTCTATATTTTAGAGTTTTGGTTTTAAGTCGACGTCCAGCTCGCGTATTCCGGACCCGCGGGTTCGGGGTCGCGACACTTATAATTAGACTATAAGAGTCAATTTTTTTTTCACTTTTTCCAGCTTTTAATAAAAATAAATAATATATTTTAGTCAAATCCGGTCAAACTCTTATAACTAACGTATAAGATCAGTTCTACTCTTATAATTAGAGTATAGGTGCCAATTTTTTTCACTTTTTTCAACGTTTAATAAAAAATAAATAACATTTTTTTTGTCAAATCCGGTCAAACTCTCATAACTGACGTATAAGACCAGTTCTACCCTTATAATTAGATTATAAGACTCTTTTTTTTTCACTTTTCCAACTTTTAATAAAAATATAAATAATATATTTTGGTCAAATCCGGTCAAACTCTCATAACTGACGTATATGACCAGTTCTACTCTTATAATTAGACTATAAGAGTCAAATTTTTTCACTTTTTCCAACTTTTAAAAAAAAATATATATTTTTTGATCAAATCCGTTCAAACTCTCATAACTGACGTATAAGACAAGTTCTACTCTTATAATTAGATTATAAGACTCATTTTTTTCCCACTTTTTCCAACTTTTAATAAAAAAAATATATATTTTGGTCAAATCCGCTCAAACTCTCATAACTGGCGTATAAGACCAGTTCTACTCTTATAATTAGACTATAAAAGTCAATTTTTTAACATTTTCTCACTATATAAATTAAAAATAATAATATTGTATTAATGTTTGGTCAAACAACAATCAACTCTTATAACCGACACGTAAAACCTGTCCACTATTGCATCAAGGAAAAAAAAAAGAGCGAATTCCTTTGAAACTGCCTTCCATCCCATAAATTTAAATTACTGCATACTAAAGTAATCAAATTCAAAATTGAAGGAGAAGTACAAATTATGCACAGGTCATAAGAAATGCTAGATTTTTCTATATTGACCACAGAAACTACCATTGGCATTAGTCAGTGCAGCAATTCACTCCTAAATGAGGCCTAGACGTAAAAAAATTAGCAAAGATCTGAAGAAAAAAAGGAGTGTTCAGAGGAAGCCGGATCCATGCAGATCGAAGACATGGAAGCCGTATCTAAAGATTTCGACCGGATTTGTGTTGATCGGAGACATGGATGCCGGATCTGAAGATTCCAACTTGTTCGGTGAAGATCGGAGACGAGGACGGCGGATTTATGCCGGCGACACACGCAAAGGAACAGGGAAGGTCACCGGACTGTTGAGGGGAAGGAGAAGCCGGAGAGGCTACCATCGCCGGGGAACACGATTGCCAGATCTGGCTTTCGCCGGGGAAAGTTGTGTGCTCCTGAGAGAGAGATCTAGCCCGAGTGAGAGAAACGGCGATGCGACGAGTCGGAGAAGAGAAATCATCGGCGTAGTACAACGGGAAAGGTCGCCGGTTGCCAGAGATAGTGGGGATCCGGCGAGGGTGGAGAGAGAGAGAGAGAGAACCTGTGTGTGTTGTCGTCGTGAATGAGGCGTGAGGAGGGGAGGGGAGGGTTTTCTTTGAAGGGGTAGTTTTGGTATTTAAGTATTATATTTGACTGGTCAACAAAGGTGAGGGGTGTATGTGGAATTACCATCTTATCAGAACTCCTTATTTGGACTTTAGATAGGGGCTCTCCTTAAAATGGAATAACATTTAAGTATGGAGGGCTCTAGAGGAAAAAACCCAATATATTTTGGCCTGTGGGTCATAGATCCGAGTCATAGGTCAAAAATGACCCGTCTACTATGAGACGGGTCATAGTGTTCTCATATAAGTTTTTGTCATATAATATATGATCTGTTCCAAATTGAGGTTTTCTTTTCCCTCAAGAATAACTTATATCGGAAAAAGGAAACGTTGACAGCCAAATTTTTTGCTGATTTATTTTCCTTTTTCCCTCAAGAATAACTTATATTGGAAAAAGGAAAACCCAACGTAGAAAGGACCCCCGGGATACTTTATAAAAACCCCACGTAAAACCCTAATTTACCATAGACAGAGAGAGAGAATATTGAAGATGAAGAAGATGAAGAAGATGGTAGGGTTTAATATACGATCTGTTTGCTCATCATTCAATTTTGTTGCAACTTCTTAGGCTGATCCAATCTCTATGAAACAATTGTTAACTCGTTATTATGATCTACTATGTTTTACCTTTCGTTCCATGACTTGCTCTTACTGTTTTATTCGTATCGTTTTTTTGGTAAATGTCAGATGAACCAAGAATCACAATCTATCGGTTCCAAATTCGATTCCCTCGAACCATTGCCCAAAATAAACAAAAATTTGAAGAAGAAGAAGAAGAAGACGAAGACGATAACGATAAAGAAGAAGATGGTAGGGCTTAAGCATCAGCTCTCAACCGCCTCCAATTCCGTAAGATTATCAACTTTCACCTCTCCTTCTTTTACTTAATTTCTTGTTCCAATTAATTCATGCATTCACCAATAGTTCTGTACTCTATTATCTTAGGTGTTTCTTGATCATATCATACTTAACTACGAATCAGATACCTTGTATATATAAGTTGTTAACTGTTCATAATACGAGAAGTTTTTTTTTTTTTTTTTTTTTTTAACAACCAAAATGTATTATTCACTTTACCCAAATACTGTATAAACATCATTTTACGCCAGCCTATGGATAGCCATGTGGAATCTGTATCCTCTGTTACGAGAGACATTGCGTACTTTCTTTGCAGAAATAAAACATAGAAACAAATACAGAGTAAATAAACATTGTAACCTAATTCTCTTGTACATTTTTCTTGTGAACTGATCACTCTCTAGAACTCAAAAAGCTCTAAATGACTGTTTAAGAGTCTTTCCATTGTTAACTCATTGTGATCCATGTTTTCGGTTTATTCGTATCCTTATTGAACAAACTCATTTGGATTCTGATGAAAATTATGACTTCCGCAAGGAAGATGTTTAAATTTTGTACTAGTAGTTTATTTTTAAGTTTAGTTCATGGTACTTCAGGACTTGTTCTTGCTATTTTGTTGATCGTATTTTCTTTTTTGGTTAATGTCAGATGGACGAAGAATCACAATCTACGGGTTTCAAATACAATCCCCATGAACCATTACCCAAAATAGAGATTGATATGAAACTCGCAACACGTATTCTTCTAAATGAAGTACGTAAAGGGTCCTTTGGTAAGAATATTCTGTGCTCGCCCTTATCACTCGAGTTTTCGCTACAGATGGTGGCTGCAGGATCAACAGGGGAGACATTATCGCAAATTTTGCAATTTATTGGATTTAAATCCAACCAATTGGACTCGATGGAGGATCTCAACCTCAAGTCTTCCTGTATTATGAGAGTCGCATCATCTTTCTCTAAGGAGCCAAAATTGTCTTTTGCTAATGGAGTTTGGGTTGATCATCATTACAAAATGAAACCCTCGTACAAAGAGCTTATGAGTAGCATTTACAATGCCAAAGCCAAAACTGCTGATTTTAGAAAACAGGTAATCATCTCTATCTTATACTTCTTATCTAGATACTTTAAAATGTATCCAACCATTGAGATTATCAAAAATTAAAATACAACTCTTAACCTTTTTTTTTCCCCTAGGCCCAACTTGCTGGAGACATAAATTCTTGGGCGGCTAATAAAACTAAAGGTCTCATCGATAATATTATCGCACCTGGTTCTATAAATGCAGATACAATGCTCATCCTAGTCAACGCACTCCACTTCAAAGGACTTTGGGACATCTCCAGTAAATTTGATAAAAACATGACTAAAGACAGAAACTTTTACATGTTAGATGGAAGCAAAATCTCCGTTCCTTTTATGTCAAGACAAAAACCAAAGAACCTTTATAGAGCTTTTGATGGTTTCAGTGTTCTTCAACTAGACTATCGGAGAGGAGATGACAAGCTGAGACAATTCTGTATGCAAATATTACTGCCAGATGAGAGAGATGGACTGCAGAATCTGATGAATAAGTGTGTGTCAGATCCAGGGTTCTTGAACCAAGATTTTGGACTGATGTATGAAAAGTTCGAAGAATTACGCGTACCAAAGTTCAAGTTCACATACAGGCATGATAATTTGGTGGGTATGATGAAGAGTTTGGGACTAACTCTGCCATTTAAGGAACACTGTAAAGATTTAACAGAGATGGTAGAATTGCCGCTTGGATATGGTTTAAGTGTTTCTAATATAGTTCAGGAAGCTGCAGTTGAAGTTGACGAGTCAGGAACAGAGGCAGCTGCTGTCACCAGAGTGAAGGCCGTGTTTTTATGTTCCAGGAGTATCTCTCCTCCTCCCACATTGAGATTTGTAGCAGACCATCCTTTCATGTTTCTTATCAAGGAGGTAAATACGGGGGCAAATTTCTTCATTGGGGCCGTGTTCAATCCCCTCAAAAAGGACTAGATGCGAACATTACGGTCATTTTTTGCGCTTGATATTCATT
The DNA here is from genome assembly GCA_026119855.1 of Campanula takesimana. NCBI lineage: Eukaryota > Viridiplantae > Streptophyta > Magnoliopsida > Asterales > Campanulaceae > Campanula > Campanula takesimana. The sequence continues at coordinate 485,185 of JAOWBW010000642.1, read as the reverse complement.
AGATTAGGTTAAATTTCTGAATTAGTTTTGGACAATGTTACAATTATAGTTATTCTGTTTCTAGTCAAAGTCTAACTATTCTATATTATGCTCGAATAATGCATGTCACTGCTCGTGCATATTTTTGCCAACTTATTGCACTATATTTTTCAGTCCGTCTGAAACCACATTTTTTTTCAAAACTGTTTTGTCATAGGCAAGGCTGCAAAGGCAGAAAACTCTAGTATTTTGTTTTGAATTAAAGCTGAAAGCAATGCAATAAAGATGAAAAGTAAATAAGTCTAAATGCAGATTACAGAAAATAAAAATTTCCTTATTTGTATTGTAAAATAAAATAAGAATATTGGAGAATATTACATCTTAGGTAGTAGGGATGGCCAAACCGGACCGGAACCGGAAAACCGGACCGGAAAAGCCCGGAACCGGAGCAAACCGGGGAGTAATCCGGAACCGGAGTAACCGGAACCGTAAGTTATCCGGGCCGGTTCAGGTTCACATAAATGGCGAACCGGACTGAAAATCTCTTGTTTTTCAATAATTTTAAAGGGGAGGACCGGAACCGGATTGTGCCAAACCGGAACCGGAACCGGGGTAAGCGCGGGCCGGTTAAGGGCTACCCATATGCCGAACCGGAACCGGCGGTTCCGAACCGGAACTGGTTTTGGCCATCCCTATTAGGTAGGTGATACTTACCAATGAAACACAAAAAATAAAAAAATAAAAAAATAAAAAATAAAAAATATAAAAAAATAAGTACAAATTATTATGGGACAAATAGTTGCTATGGGAGAGAGGGAGTACACTCCCCCACCATCTCAATTTCAAGTTCACACTTTCGAAAACTAGTTTTTAACTTTTTATATGATTAGAACAGTTTTAATTAGGGGTGTAAGCGGGGTGGTCCGTACTGCGGTTTGATGTCGAATCAAACAAAAACCATGCGGTCTGGTTTGGTTTTTAAGCGTGACTATTCGGTTCTGTCTCTAAAATTTGTAAATCGTATGGTTCGGTTTGGTTTGTGGTCTGAACCCTCCAAACCAAATCAAACTGAACCAAACAAAACCACAAGAACGAACCGTCAGATTCAGCCATGAGACCTCATGTATTAACTATATATTTGTATGTTGAGTCATATCCATCTTTCAGTTATTAAACAACTACATTGCATTAGATTATTCTTAACTCTCATTTTGCATCTTATTCAATATGCATATCATCGTTTGTCATATACATTGCGGCACATAGTTAATCAAGAATTTTCCTTTAGCGGCTTTGTGTAGTGTATTCTCTTCGTTTGGCTTCTCTGTTCATATAGTATTCTTCCCCTCTGACTTTTCTCTGAAAATTTACTCCCCCCCACCCCTCCCTCTTCCTCCAGTTCTCCTCACCCTTCCCCCACGATCACTAAATTTTGAAAACAAATGTGACAATGAGCTGCAGTCTAAGCCATGGTCTGAATCGTGGTATGAACAATAGTCCTAATGCTAGTTTGAACCATGATTTGGACTATAATCTGAACCAAAGTCTAGACCGCGTTCTGAACCATATTGCTTAAATGCGGTCAGAACCAAACCGAAAGAAACCATTGCGGTTTGGTTTGGTTCAATTTGAAATTTTTCGTGGTTCAGTTTTAGTATGAGAATTTTCCAAACCGATGACTAATGGTTTAGTCTCTAAATTGGCCCAGACTGTACCAAACCGAACTATTTACACAAGTGCTATTATTCGCACCCACACAATTGGTGAATACACCCATAATTAATATTTTTTCAAAATGCCATTAATCAAAATTTCCATACTAACCCTTTATTAAATAATTTGATGGGTTGTGTTTTTAGGGTTTCATTTGCAAGACTGTTTTTGAGCTCCTTTTGTCGTGGGCTCATGCCCTTATTTGAAAAAGATTTGTTCTTGATTCTGATAAAATCATTCAATTCCTCCCCTTTTGGCTATATACTAATATAGAAGCAACAAAGTAATTTGTTTTTCACTTTTCCTTAAAAAAACTTATTTTTACAAGAATTTGTGTCACATTTTTTATATTAATAAAAGTTGAAAATAAACAATTTAGTTATAAATTTGAATACTTTATTATCAAGAGTTGTGATTTTAGTTTGTCATCACGAGTTTGTGAATTAAACGAGTCCATATTGTTATTTGGCAAAACCTTGGGTGAGACCGTCTCACCTTGTGAGACAGATCCACCCATGGATCATGCACAGCGACCCGCCCAGCTGTCTTTCTTCCCCTCCCAGCGCGAGACACGTGGCACCTTTAAAAAAGAAACCCCTAATAACTTTAAAATGCTATATCTTGAGACTTTGAAGTCAATTTTTTTTTTAAAAAAAAAATATTGTTGTATTCGTCTCAACGAGACAAACAAAACTAGATAGGTCATGATATGGTTTGATTTATTTTTTAAAAAAACATACTTTTTAACACACAAAAAAAAATGGAAAAAAAAAACTGGACTGCTCGTATCCTGAGATGTAACACTTTGTTCTGATAAAAGTAACAGTTCAGTCTTTAAAAAGTAACACTTTATTGTAAGATGTAACAGCAGTTTTGTAAAAAATTAAATAGATTTTAAGGTTAGAAAAAGTAATAATTGAAGTGTAACACAATGCATATATGATTGTAATTTGCTATACGGATGAATGTAACAGTTTTATAGAGTAAATCTTAAATTTTTTTCTTTAAAACAAGAGTAAAAATTCACGTATATAATCGCTTTTTGCATTTCAATTAAATGTAAAACTTAGAAAAATGTTACAATTGAGAAAATAAAAGGTTACATTCATTTATTATAAAATTTAACATTAGTTTTGTTGTCAATCTCATGTTATTTTTAATCTATTTCAGTAAAATTGTGGTACATTTATGAAAGAAAAAAAAAAGTGTTACATATGAGAAAAAAAATGTTACATTTTTTTTTATAAAAAGTGTTACTTTTGCTGGCGAACAAAAAATGGCAGGGAAAAAAATGTTGGAGGGCAAAAAAAAAAAAAAAAACTTGGCTCGGCTCGACTGGCTCGGCGGCTCAGCTCGGTTGTGAGCCGTCTCACGCCGTGAGACGGTCTCACAGGAGTCCAGCCCTTGTTATTATTATGAGTTTATCAATTCATTTTATTCGTACTTAACCAATATTTTAACTAATTTAAACAAGTTAAAGATGAATAATTTATAGTTAAATTTATGAGTATATATTTAACTTTTTGATGTGTGATTCTTTCTATATCATTTATCAGTATTTGTTTGGGGTGATTTGTTTTCCTTTTTGGTTTAGGAAGGGAGATCGGAAAGCCAAAGCTATAGAGGAATGATCCCCGAGTACTCCTCTATATAAACGCCCCCATGCAATTCAATTCACAAACTACGTACAGACTTGGCATAACAAAACCCTAGACAGTATAATTGAAGAAGATGGTAGGGTTTCAGCATGAGCTCACAACCCCCTCCGATTCCGTAAGTTTAACAACTTTAACCTCTCCTTCTTTACTCATTCCATTTAATTCATGCATTCACAAAGAATTTAGGGTTCGATCACTCTCCTCGCCTCCTTCTTGCGTGGACATCATCAAAAAAAAAAAAAATCCTTCTTGACTATACTTTGCTAATTGTTTATATTTTTTGTCTTTTATTTTAATAACCAAAGATTTTTTTATTTCACCCATATACTGTATAATTAAACATCACACTACTCCAGCCTGCAGTGCATCCTCTATGCAACTTTGTTAACTTGTTAAAAGGTCTGTGTTTCCATGACTTGTTCTTACTATTTTATTCGTGTCTTTGTATTGGTAAATGTCAGACGAACCAAGAATCACAATCTATCGGTTTCAAGTTCAATTCCAACGAACCATTACCCAAAATAGAGATTGACCTGAAACTCGCAACACATATTCTTCTAGATTGAAAGGCCATGTTATACTTAATGAACAGATTAATTAAAACTTGAACAGCTAACTGTTTGAGGTTAGCTGTTGAGAGATAAAAATAAAAAGAAATTTGCAGCGGAATATAAATAAATGAAAGGACAAGTGTAGTGTGTGTGTAAGTGTAAAGACAAGAGTGTACACAGTATTTTAAAGTGGTTCAGAGGCAAAACCCTTCTCTTACATCCACCCCCACTGTTGGAACAGTGAGACCAATTCACTATAATATTCTCTTCAATAAGAGTTACAAGAATTGATAAGGCAAGTTCATTTGAACCCCCTCTACTTAATTGACAGTTCAATTAAGGTTGCTTCTTTCAAAGCGAGAAAAAGAAAAAGAAAATAATCACAAGTGTGTTTACAAAATAGCTTGGCTGTTAGCTGGCTGGATGTGGGTTGTAACTGGGTGCAAGATGGCACAATATTTGCAGGGGATTTATGCAAATATTTAGATCTGCAGTGTGAATGCAGGGGAGCTTTGAAGGTTTTTCAAAGGGAGAAAGGGTTGTAAAAATTAGGAAGGTCACTTGACAACATGCCAGTATATTCCTTTATATAAGGGTTGGTATAAAGCCATTGGGGACAAGTAGCCGTTTGGGGGACAAAGGTACAGAGAATTAATGGTCAGTCTTTGACTTTGATTGACTGTTTATTATTCCTTTGTTTGCAGGTTGTCAAGGTAGGGGAAGGTGTATTCACACTTGATCAAGCTTCAATATGAGTTATTCCAATGTTTGATAATATTGGAATAATCATTTTTCAAGGTTCTGATGATGTGGAGTCTCAGCTGTTGGTGAAGAACAGTCTTAGCTGTTGAGACAGGGGAGCTTAGCTGTTGGGCTTTTAAGGCTTGATTTGTTGAAGCTTGTTTGATATTAGCACTTTGATAATTATTGTAATTATAAGGGAGTCTGTAAGAGGTTGTTCTTCAGTTTGTTGGATGTTTAGATGATAGGTAGATCATGTAATGACTTGACTTTTGTCAGGGAAGCTTAGCTATTGAGCTTCTGTCTTGGGCTGCCTGTGCTCAGGTCTTGTATACATAATATAATCAATAAATTGATTATTTATTTATCAAAATATATTTACTATGATTAATTGTGAGTTAAACATAGTGAGGTACTAACAATTTCCCCCTTTTTGGTAAATAAATACAGACATTTGATTATGTACCTGCAAATATAATGCTAAGGAAATAGAACACCAATGAAGAGAAAATCTTCTTGATAGTTTTGCTTGGCAAACAAACTGTTAAACAAACTAAATTCTATTTTTAAAAGAAATAACTGAAAGGAAAAGATAGGCATTGTTCTGAACAGCTATTCAAAACAGAGAAAACAAACCAAATAACCTATACTAAGCATTCTGAATTCTTTCCACATCTTTTAGTTCTTGAGTGAGTGCAGCTCTTCTTACTGGTTCATTCCTTCTGTAGAACCATTCATTGTTTCAGTCAAGACCCATCATATGGTTATACTGGAAATGTTGGTCTTGTCTGGCTATCAACTGATTTTTGGTGAGAACAGGTTGATTGTAAAGAAGTCTTGGGCCAATCCAGGCTTGCAGTTGTTGAGGAGACATGGTTTCTTCTGCAGGAGAGACCCCCATGGGATAGTCCTAGTAAAGAGATGCAAGCCTTTTCTTGATGAATTTAGGTTGGGGAGCTTGGAAGTAGGAGTAGATGGATGCCTGAGATGGTCTTGGAGGCAAGGGTTGGCTGCTGGAAGGAGGAGGAGGGAAGGTTGTTGGGGTTGGCTGTTCAGGAGATGGAGGGATTGGATTCTCACCTCTTTGAAGGATAAACTCAGATACATTGTCAAGCTTTTTTAGAATGGCAGATTTGAGTTGTTTGATGAGGGTGGCTGAGAATTGGTTGAAGTCAGTGAAGGTGAAATGATATGGAGGGGTGTATTTGAATGGATCAAAATTAGGAGGGATATTTGCAAATTGTGATCTGGATTTCTTATGGAATGTAGGAGGAGGTGGAGGAAGATGTTGAGGATACACAGAAGAGATTGGGAAGAGACTCTTGAAAATGAGTCCCATTATGAAGCTCTTTTTGGAAAGCAGCGTCCAAAAGATGGACTGGGCATATTGAATGCACAGAGCATACACAAAGGAGGAAGGGATGTAGAGACATTCTTGAAGATTCTCAGAAACAAGATGGCAAAAGAAAAATTCCCATTCTGGAAGAGTTGAAAGTGTGATGGGATTGGGTAGTTTAGGTGCTTTGAAAAGGAAGCAGTATTGGGTTGAGATTCTGAACTGTTTCCATTCTTCATAGGCATGGAACAATTGGCCCCCAATGTTTCTAGAATGAATGCTCATATGGGTTCTTGTCATATCCCAAGGGTTGGAAATATTGTGAGGGTTGAGAAGGGGAAGAAGGTGAGGAAGAGAGGCAAACTTCTTGTGAGCCTCAATGACAGTTGTGACTGAAAAGTCAATGTCACAATCTAAAGCCCAGAAGCTAGGAGTGGGCATGGAAGTATCTAGATCAATTTGAGAGAGAGAAGGTGACTTAGAAGGTGGGATAGCTGATGAGGCAGATTTGGGAGTAGATGATCCACCCTGACCTTGGGATTGCTTTGCTTCTCTAATCCTCATGAAATCAAAGGCCTTGAGAGCCTCATCCATAGAAAAATTACTAGAAAGCTGTTAAAAAAGGATTTATGTATCATCATCAGACAGATTAGACACAGATTTATCTTTAATAAACTCAATTATTTGAGGATTGAGAATAGGAATGACAGTAAGTTGATCAGGGGATGTAGAAGAAGGGGATGCTTGAGTTTGAAGGGAAGGAGGAAGATGAGTCTCAGTTGTTGGGATGAACTCATGAACAAGAGAGTTCCCCCTTGACCTGACAGGGATGTCTGGACTGGGTGAGTTCCTCCTTAAGATTTCACCAGGAGAGATGGTTTTAGAAGTAAGGTCAAGAATTCCTTCAATGACAGCCGCATGATCTGAACTGGAAGTCAAGTTGGGAGAGGGAGGAGAGGGGGATCTGACACCTCTTTTTTTTACTATGAATTGACCAGCAGAAGAGGATGAAAATTTTACCTTGTCAGTTGGATCAACTGACTTAGCTGCTGGGATATCCTGCTTAGCTATTGGCATAGCTTGCTCAGCTGTTGACACATCTTGCTCGGGTGTTCCTTGACCTTGCTTGGCTTTTCTGATTTCATCAAGCTGTTGTTGTAGAGACAACTGAACTCCATATTCTTCTTCATCAATCTCCATTACACCACTGGAGCTACTTGCTTTCTTAACTTCAGATTCTCCTTCACTCACTGTTGCTTCATCAACAACAAACATCTTGTCTTAGTTTTGTGAGCAGGTTTGATCACTTCAAATTCAGCAGTAGTGTTATCATGACTAGTGGGAGGAGTGCCTGAGTCACTTTTTGTTGATTGAGAAGAGGAGCTGGATGTTGAAGATAAAGAAGAGGGTGGCTCATCAATCTTCCTCTCGCCTGTCTTCTTAACAGCTATGGCTTTCCTTCTTACAGAAGACTTAGTTGTTGCTCTAGTTGTCATTCTGGTTGCTGGAGCTTCATCAGGTCCAGGCTTAGCTGTTGGGACCTTCTTGGTTGCCTTAGCTGTTGAAGACTTGAATTTGGATGACTTAGCTGTTCCTTCTTTAGAGCCTTTGAGAGGGATGGTCTTCTTGTCAAACTTCTTAGAGATGCTCAGAGGAACAATTTCAAGCCATTTTGTGTTGAGAATGGCTGGGAGGTCTTTGAATTTTTTAGCAAGGATTCCACTCATGAATCTAAACATATTTGGTTTGGTGGACCTTACATAGGGCTTGTGAAGGGATTAAGAGGAGGCTAAGTTGAAGTTTTCAAGCATTACAGTGCACCAATTTACATTTCTCCTAATGAGACCAAGGGCTATTTTCCATTCTGATGAGCTTAGCTGGTCCAAAGATGATTGCTTCCCACACTTTCCTTTGATTACTACATCACTCAGGGCTAAATTGTTGATGGATAGGTTCTTCTTTAGTATTGACTTGTTCTTGACTGAGTCATAGTCAATGTCTCTTTGACCAGTGAAAAGCTTGTAGAGGACACTGAAATCTGAATCCAATTCTTTGCTCCAAAGATTTGTGACTAAGTTTCTGTGGTTTGAAATGCCATATGTTGTATGCACATTTTCAGGTTTGATGAGCATTGTGAAATTTTGGAAGACACATCGAATAGTACTATCTTTGAGTCTGGTTCCAACTAGATATACCTCCATACATGCCTTTTCAAGGATTGGGTTTTGAGCAGTTAACATGTTTAGAAGCCCATTGTTTTCCAAGATTTCTTTGACGAAGGTTCCCACATCTCCTTCAAAGAAGTCACTTTCGATGTAGTAGCCATGGGATTCTTCAGGGAGAGTCATTTGATTTTTCAAGATGAGCGGAAAAAAACAGAGGATTAGGGTTTGAAACAGAGTATGCGAAATCAATTGAAAATTTGAGGGGTTTTAACTATTTGGATTTTGTGAAGAGGTAGAGATAATGGGAAGATCGTGGTTAAGAAGGTGGGGACAACGGTTATATTTTTAGGAGAGAGGCGACGTGGGGTTTAAAGCTAGCCGTTAAGGAGAAGTGACAGTTATCCTTTTTTTTTATATACTATTCAAGTGTACAGTAAATAGAATGGAAGTAAATGGTGTATAATTTATTTCCAGAAATAGCGGGCGGCTATTTATGGAAAGTAAATGGCTAAATATAACACAACACACTTCTAATTGAATTTTGACCATCACATCCTAGGATTGCCACCCTTATGTACCAATAGAACATATTTGATGGTCAAATCAATTGACATTTTTGGACAAAATTTAAATCCAACAGCTAAGTCTATAACCATACCCTATTATTGACTGACATAAATTCCTTGTGTATAAAAGGAATATGAACTTAGCTGATGAATACACATCAAAATAAATTTCTTTAGTATTAGCTGTTGAAGTCATACTCAGTTCAATTTTTGAAAATAGGGAGACTTTCATTTAAGTTTAATAAAAAAAGAATGGCTCAAACTGCTAAGAAGTTAATCTTTTCAGTTCCTGTTGGAGAAGAAACTGAGAGGGAACGATTTGAAAAAGAGTATAGGTCATATACTATACAAAGTGATCATCAGTTGTATGAGGAAGTTGAACAGCTTCCTCTAAATCACCCTTTGAAGTATAGAGAGGTGAGAGAGAGAGAAGAGCAAAAGAGATTGGGAGTGTGAAAAAGAAGCTATAGAAAAATTTGAGAGAGATAGGTTGGCACAACAGAAAAGGGTTGATGGTAAGGGAAAAGAGAAGTAGGTAGAGGAGAGAACAAGTATTAATTTGTTTGGTCAGAACATGAGGATAGGAGAAGGAGAGAGCAGCAAAGCAAGAGTTGCTCAAACTGAAGTCCTAAGGGTGCAATCCCTTGGGGATTTAATGAGGAAGGAGGGATTCAAGGATCATGAAGGTGAGAAATATATGAGAGTGAAAGGAGAGACCTAGAATTTGAGGCATTTTACACTTAGGGAATTGATGCAACAAGAGGATAGCTTAGCTGTTCAGGCAAAGATAGTGCCTGTTATTGAACAGCCAAAGGTTTATGTACCAGTGACGAGGGATTCTTTATCAATAATCATGGCAGTTCTTGAAGGAGGGGGAGATAATTTTTATGGTGTTCAGCAATCACCATCAACTATTCACACTCAAATGTTTAGGCAGTATTTGAGGTGTTGTAGTCCAGTTCAAGTCAAGGAAGAGGATAATGGAGGTCCTTCTTCTCATATGGCAATGATAGCTGCGGAAAGCATGCAAACTTCAGGAACCTTCAGTTTCATGTCTCCATTGTATGACCTTCCTCCTTATGATGCTGTGGAGGAATGGTGGCCAAGAACCATAGGTCCATCTCTGCAGCACTCAATTACCTCCATTGATCCAGTTATGGAGAGGCATCCAGTTTGGTTGGAGAGGTATTTGGGGACAGTTCAGTCTACACCAGTTAGGGAGTATAGAGGAGAGGACATGCATGACAAGGGATCTGGAGTTGGTTGGAAATAAGTCTTGTAGAGGGGAATATGAGTTGAACAGCTAATATGGTTGGTTAGCTGTTGGGAAGAGTTTTTGTGTACTCCTTTTTATTTTTGTTTTTGGAAGACTACCAAGGTCCACAGGGGTAGTGAGGTTAAGTACTAGTTCCAAGTTGTATGATGTAAACAGGCCATCATATGACTGTCCTTGAATAGAGATTTGTTTTAGGTTAGCTGTTGGGAAACTGTAAAACAGCTAACTATGTCTTTGTATTTCTTTAAAGTTTATTAAATGAATTTTCAGTTAATCCCTTTTACTTAGGCAAGTTAATCATTCCTAACATTGCTCTCAAAAGTTCAAACCTCTTTTCATCCATAGCTTTAGTTAGAATGTCAGAGACATTGTCCTCAGTACCAACTTTGGATAGGTTAATATTCCTTTTTCAACATGATCTCTAATGAAGTGGTGTCTAACTTCAATGTGTTTGGTTTTAGAGTATTGAATAGGATTCTCAGTCATAGCAATTGTACTGAAATTATCACAAAATATAGGAATGTTTGTGACATTCATACCAAAGTCTTGAAGTTGACTTTTTAAGTACAATATTTGGGAACAGTAGAGACCAGCTGCAACATATTCAGCCTCAGCTATTGAGGTTGCAATTGATGTTTGCTTTTTGTTTGACCAAGACACAATTCTTGATCCAATGAATTGACATCCACCACTTGTTGACTTTCTGTCCAGATTGCATTCGGCATAATCTGAATCAGAGTGAGAATGGTGATTCATTAGGATAACACAAGCCATAGTCAGGAGTTCCCTTGAGATATCTCAAAATTCTTTTAACAGCAGCAAGGTGAGATTCTTTAGGGTTGGCTTGAAACCTTGCACAGAGACATACACTGAACATGATGTCTGGTCTTGAGGCAGTAACATATAGGAGGGATCCTATATAGCTTCTGTACAGTGTTTGATCAATACTTTGACCATCAGTGTCAGTATGAAGTTTGGTTGTTGTAGACAGGGGTGTCTTAGCTGTTGAGGCATTCTGCATATCAAACTTATTTATTATGTCTCTTGTGTACTTGGCTTGATTAATGAAGGTTCCGTCCTTCATTTGTTTGACTTGGAGACCCAGGAAGTAGGTAAGTTCTCCAATCATACTCATTTCAAACTGTTTTTGCATAAGATCTACAAATTCTTTACAGAGGTCCTCATTTGATGATCCAAATATTATATCATCAACATAGACCTGAATGAGTAGTGTGTTATCTCCATATTTTTTAATGAATAGTGTGTTGTCAATATGACCTTTGGTAAATCCTTTATCAAGAAGGAAGTTAGACAGAGTGTCATACCAAGCTCTAGGGGCTTGTTTGAGACCATATAAGGCTTTGTCCAACGTGTATACATGATCTGGGAATTTAGGATATTCAAATCCAGGAGGTTGAGCAACAAACACTTTTTCATTTAGTACTCCATTCAAGAATGCACTCTTGACTTCCATTTGGAATATTTTTATCTTTTTGAAAGGTGCAAAGGCTAGAAATAGTCTTATGGCTTCAAGTCTTGCTACAGGGGCAAAGGTTTCATCATAGTCTATTCCTTCTTCTTGTCTGTATCCCTGAGCTACAAGTTTGGCTTTGTTTCTAACTACAGTACCATCTTCACTCATTTTATTTCTAAATACCCATCTGGTACCTATGACAGTTTGATTTCTTGGTTTGGGAACAAGTTTCCATACTCTATTCCTTTCAAACTGTTCCAGTTCTTCTTCCATTGCTTCTATCCAGTCTGCATCTTGAAGAGCTTCATGGATCTTTTTGGGTTCCATTTGAGAGATATAGGCACTCATGAAGATATCATAGTGAGGAATGCCTTCAGGAATGGTTTCCTTTTGTATAGGAATGGAGATAACAAGGTTCTCATCATTGACAATAGGGATAGGAGTGGATATTTGAGAAGGGACAATTTGACAGCTAACAGTTTCATCTTGGCTGTTGGGAAGAGGAAAGCTGTTGGGAGTAGGTAAGCTGTTGGGAGTGTCTTTGGGCAGAACATATGAAAGAATAGAGTTATTCTCATATGAAGATGAGGGATTATTGGTTGTTGGTGAAGGTTCTGGAAGGTTGTCAGAGTTTCCAATACTTTCATCAAAATCACACAGGTCAGTGTTGCTTTGATCATTGTTTTCATCAAAGTCAACATGAATTGATTCTTCTACAACTAGTCTTCTCTTGTTATATACTTTGTAGGCTTTACTAGTGTTGGAGTAGCCTAAAAATATTCCTTCATCACTCTTGGAATCAAATTTATCCAGGTTGTTCTTCCCATTGTTGTGAATGTAGCATTTGCTTCCAAATCCATGAAAATAGGATATGGTAGGGACCTTTCCATTCCACAACTTATATGGGGTCTTCATATGATACTTGTTGATGAGAGTTTTGTTCTGTACATAGACAGCAGTTGTAATAGCTTCACCCCAAAAGTATTTAGGAAGATTGTGTTCAGACAACATTGCTCTTGCTGCTTCACAAATGGTCCTATTATTTCTTTCTGCAACTCCATTCTGTTGTGGAGTTCTTGGTGCTGAAAAATTGTGATCAATTCCAATTTGATTACAATAAGTGTCAACTCCAGTGTTCTCAAATTCAGTTCCATGATCAGATCTTATCTTTTTGATAGACAAGCCTTTAAAGTTCTGAACTTTGTTGAACAGATGAGTGAGATTCTGAAGAGTATCACCTTTGGATTCAAGAAGGATGATCCAAGTGAATCTTGTGTAGTCATCAACAACTACAAGGGAGTATCTCTTTCCACCTAGAGATCTGGTTCTAATGGGACCAAATAAATCCATGTGAAGGAGATCAAGAGGTTTGGAAGTGTCAAGTCTTGTTTTTTGCAGAAAAGGAGGTCTTCTTTTGTTTTCCACATTGACAGGCTTTGCAAAGCTTGTCCTTCTTGAAAGGTATTTTGGGGAGTCCTTTAACAAGATTGGAGATGGACAATTTTGAAATAGTTTTGAGGTTCAAATAAGCAAGTCTCTTGTGCCACAACCAAGACATGTCTGATTGGCTATAGGACAAAAGACAATGAGCAGCTGAGGATTGAACTACTTCCAGGTGGAGGCAGTAGAGGTTCTTCTTTCTAACTCCTATTAGAATAACCTTGTTGTTCTTGTTTTTGACTTGGCACTGGTCTTTTGTGCAGATAACATGGTAACCTTTGTCACAGATTTGACTAATGTTGATCAAATTGTGTTTAAGTCCTTCAACATAAGATACATCTGTAAAGAGAATCTCCTTGGTCACTAGGTTGCCTGATCCTTTGACTCTTGCTTGAGAATTGTCACCAAATGTAACATTGGGACCATTCTTTGGTGTTAGCTGTTGAAGCCATTCCTTGTTGTAGGTCATATGTCTGCTGCATCCACTATCTAAATACCAGATTCCTTTGCTAGAAACCTCTTTAAGTTCTTCAGCAGCAGTTAAGGCTTCAAGGTCTTCTTCATTATCTGAGTCATCACATTCTTGTGGAACCAAACATAGTAATGCTTCTTCTTCATCACTATCTGAGTCCGATGATTCAAATTCTTCATCACTAAACCTAGAAGAGTCAGCAATCATGACTTATTCTTTATTTTTATCATTCTTAGCCTTGACACAATTAAAACAATTGCACCTAGAACTATGATTTAGAATAGGTCATTATTTTTTAGTTTTCCCTTGGTTTCTTAGGTTCTTTATAATCTGCAGCATAGTGATCTGGTTTGCCACAGTTGTAACACTCAATGTTCTTCTTGATATCTTCTTGAGTTGAGTTGGATGGTGAAGGACTGTATCTTCTATCAAAATCTTTCTTTTGATGCTTCATGGTATTTCTGACAGCCATGGAGATGAGACTTGGGATGTCTTCTTGAGAGATAGGCTTTGATTCTTGTTTAGGAGTTATGTTCAGCTTTTGTAGAGCATTAATAACAAGAGTGTCAATATCCTGTTGAGAAAATTATTTCTGGGTTTTCTCTTGAGCTTCAAGGGCAAGGGTTTGAGATATGGTGGATGCTGGTTGAATTTTGATCATTCCTTCCAGTTCATAAGCTTCAAGTTTACCAAAATATTGTTCTATGGTCATACTACTCCATTCAGCTCCTTCTCTAATGGGAAGGGCTACTTTCTCATACTCTTGAGGAAGATTAGAGTAGATCTTTAAGCAAAGGTCATATTGTTCAAAAGTTTTGCCATGGTCTGAAATGGCTCTTACAAGATCTTCACATCTTGGTCTTGCAGCACTCACTTTCTCTCCAGGATAGAATTTGAAGTTGTCTAACTGTCTTAATAGGTTATATAGATTCTGGGTTCTAACACTGGTGTGTTTAGTGAACTTTGTGTTAATTAATTCCCATGCTGCTTTAGCACTTGGTACTTTAGCTATTTCTTGAGCTAGGGAGTCATTTACACTTTTTTTCAGAATGTTTTTTACTTTTAAGTTTACAGTCATAAGTTGTCTTTGTGCATCAGTCCAGTTTTCAGGAGATTTGAGTTTGCTACATCCTCCATTGACTTCAGCTTGAGTGGGAGGTTCAACTTTATTTTCTAAGACATACCAGTTCCATATGCTATTAGCATCTAGATAGGTTTTGATTTTTGATGAATAAATCTCAAAGGATCCACAATCATCAATGTGTGGAATGTCCTTTTCATTGTTTCTTCTTGGTTGAGGCATGGTGGGTTGAATGGATCTATCACAAGTTGTTAGACTTTGTATGGTGAATCCAAGCTCTGATGCCAATTAAAAGGCCCTGTTATACTTATTGAACAGATTAATTAAAACTTGAACAGCTAACTGTTTGAGGTTAGCTGTTGAGAGATAAAAATAAAAAGAAATGTGCAACGGAATATAAATAAATGAAAGGACAAGTGTAGTGTGTGTGTAAGTGTAAGGACAAGAGTGTACACAGTAATTTAAAGTGGTTCAGAGGCAAAACCCTTCTCTTACATATACCCCCACTGTTGGCACAGTGAGACCAATTCACTATAATATTCTCTTCAATAAGAATTACAAGAATTGATAAGGCAAGTTCCTTTGAACCCTTCTCTTACATACACCCCCACTGTTGGCACAGTGAGACCAATTAACTATAATATTCTCTTCAATAAGAGTTACAAGAATTGATAAGGAAAGTTCCTTTGAACCCCCTCTACTTAATTGACACTTCAATTAAGGTTGCTTCTTTCAAAGCGAGAAAAAGAAAAAGAAAATAATCACAAGTGTGTTTACAAAATAGCTTGGCTGTTAGCTGGTTGGATGTGGGTTGTAACTGGGTGCAAGATGGCACAATATTTGCAGGAGATTTATGCAAATATTTAGATCTGCAGTGTGAATGCAGGGGAGCTTTGAAGGTTTTCCAAAGGGAGAAAGGGTTGTAAAAATTAGGAAGGTCACTTGACAACATGCCAGTATATTCCTTTATATAAGGGTTGGCATAAAGCCGTTGGGGACAAGTAGCCATTTGGGGGACAAAGGTACAAAGAATTAATGGTCAGTCTTTGACTTTGTCTGACTGTTTATTATTCCTTTGTTTGCAGGTTGTCAAGGTAGGGGAAGGTGTATTCACACTTGATCAAGCTTCAATATGAGTTATTCCAATGTTTGATAATATTGGAATAATCATTTTTCAAGGTTCTGATGACGTGGAGTCTCAGCTGTCGGTGAAGAACAGTCTTAGCTGTTGAGACAGGGGAGCTTAGCTGTTGGGCTTTTAAGGCTTGATTTGTTGAAGCTTGTTTGATATTAGCACTTTGATAATTATTGTAAGTGTAAGGGAGTATGTAAGAGGTTGTTCTTCAGTTTGTTGGATGTGTAGATGATAGGTAGATCATGTAATGACTTGACTTTTGTCAGGGAAGCTCAGCTGTTGAGCTTCTGTCTTGGGCTGCCTGTGCTTAGGTCTTGTATACATCTGTAGACACCCCGATCTCGCACCCCTAAAACCAACCATTTGATTCGGTCTAAGCGCGATAATTGGCCTAAAACCCCAGATTTGGCCGTTCGGGATTACCGTACGCCTTATCGGTGCATCGGATGGAAAAACCATGTCCGGATTCATGATCAGGGCTCAAAACCGAGTAAACAGGCGTATTCTTCGAAAATTGAGCGTCGGGACCCTACGGCGGGCCCCGCACCCCTAGAACGCCTTTTACCGGACATCCCTTGCATTTAAAATTATATTATTTTATTCCTTACTCTTTAACATAATCTAGATATGCCATCTTGACCAGAAAATTGAGAAGAGCAACTTTTGTGTTGAACCCGCGGACAACCGGGACACCGGAACGCGCACGACGGAGCAGTTGCAAGCTGTTGCGGAGCGGGAACACAGAGCCGGAAATAATTACATGTTTACTCCCACATTTCCTGGACATATGGCTGCATTAGGGGGGGTCACATGGGCCAAAAATCAACCAAAAATGGACAAGTGGCATTTCAAAAAGTGGAAATCACCAAGTCAAAGCAACACCATCATTTTTGGCCAATTTTTCCACCCCTTGGCATGAATTTCGGGCAAGAGACCTTACCCCCCATACTACCCCTACTCTAGGGGCATTTTGGTCCAAGAAATATCACCTCCCTCCTCCATATACTTCCTATGTTGATCCAAGAAAGGAAGGGGTCATTCAACACACACATTCACTACACACATTCCATACACTCCCTCCATACATTTTCTTTCAACCAAACAACCTCCATCACCAAACCACCACTCAACCACCACTTCCACCACAACACCACAACCCCTCCACCACTAAACCACTACTCCAAACACTTCAAAACAACTACTCAAACTCAAGCAAACCACAACAACAACAACCACAACAACAACAACAACAACAACAACAACAACAATCAAACAAAAAGAAGTCTTCCCTTGGAAGCAAAGGAAGCACACCACCCCCCTAATCTAGGTAAGTTTACTTCTTGTAAATCATAGATTTAAAACATGTAAGTTTTATATGAATTTGTGGGAACCTAGTCAACTAATGACTAGGTCTTCCTTGCTATATATGTAATCTATGTTTTAACTTTGTAAATAAACATATTCTATATATTCTAAATGTTCATACTTCAGTCCTAGAATGTGTATATATGTCTTGAGTTCATTTTGGTGTTAATCTCATGCTTTAGATCTCAAATCCCAGCAAGATATAGTCCATTTGCTCAGCATGTGTATATTCTGTCCTCATCTCCTTTTTTGTTGTTTATTCTCATTTTTGTTTATGTTTGTTCATAAATAGACACATGATAATGTTAATAATATATCAATAAGCAAGTTCCCTAAGTTCCATGGGTTTTTTCCAAGTTTATGCCATGTTTTGACCTCAATCTTCATGCCATGTATAATCTGTCTAGCATGTTCTGTTTCAACCAAGCCTTTTGATGAGCTTTTTACTCAATCATAAATTCGTTTCTAGATGTGTCTTTAAACATGAAAGTTGTTCATTATATACTGAATATGATTATTGCCAAGTTTTGTGGTCTAAATCCATGTATAGGTCATTTTTTGGTAGTCATTTTCGTAGCTCAAATATGTTGCTTTGCCTACTGCAGTTTTGGCTAATCTGAGTTTTCTAGTCTAAAACCCTACAAAAACTAGATTTTCAAGTCAAAGTCAAAACATGAAATTTGTTCTTAAAAGACTAATTAAGATTTTCATGCTTTTGAAACAATTTTATGACCTCTGGAAAGGCTTCTTTCCATTTTCTAAATCAAGTGCCTGCTTCCAGATTCATATTTCCCAGATTCTGACATGCCAATGTCAGATCACTTTTGAAGAATCAAAACTTTCTTTCTGAATTTGAAACTTGGTACACATTATATTTAATATATGATCTTCAACTTTTGTGTTTTATGATTTTCCATATTATTAAGATATGATAGTGTAAATTGCTCATCAAAACCTGCTATGATATCTTTTCCTGTGCTGGGCTGAATTTACATAAATGATCTTGACATGATTTTAGCATGAAATATCAACCCATAAATCCAAAAAAAATTCATACATGTGCTCTAACATCTTGGGAGTGAATCCCAAGCTTTGGATCTGTTTTTTGGATAGGTCATTCACAGGTACACCCATGGCGATCCACAGCAGCCCCATGAACCTGGAGGATCAATCTTGCACTCGGATATTCTTTTCATGGGATTTATCCCATTTTTTGTATATATGTATTATTTGTAAAATATTCCCCCTTCCCCCTTTAATTGCTCATACTTGTAAATATGATTCAAACCTTTTTTCAAAACCAATCGGGAATCCACCCAAACCGGTTCCCGGTTGTGATAAAATGAATCGACCTAGAATAGGAGACTCCTTTATACATAAACACATACACATTTTTTATATGTTAGGACATAAAACACATTTTCAAAAGGCACTAAAATCAAGCGTAGGCGGAAGCATGCTAGAGACCGAAAGGGCGAGCGGAGTGCCTAACACCTTCTCCTCTCGTAAATTAGCCCCCGAACCCACTTCTTTTCAAACAAAAGGTTTTATCTCTATTTTCCAAAATAAAATGAGGTGGCGACTCTTCTTTTCCAAAACCAAAGTAGGGAAACCATTTTGAGAAACCGAGCGGATTCCAGCCGCGTTTCGCACGGATCCCCACGCGGGTACGGGCGCGGGCTCTCACAGTGGCGACTCTGCTGGGGACTGTTTTTTCAAAAGTGGGCTAGACTCAATTTTGTGTGCTTTCGCCATTATTTGCTTTTGCCTTGTATATACTTGTCCTAACTTTGTTTTGCAGGTTTTTCTTTTATATGTGTAAATAAAAAGAAAATAAAAAGCGAAAACAAAAAAAATACGTGCTTTTCTTTCTTTTCTCAAAAAATCATTTTTCAAAAAAATAGAGACCTCACACACAATCACGTTTTCAAACTTCCGACTTAGCAACCATACAAACCTTAGGGGGTGTAGCCAGGTGAGTGAAGGGGGGTCACCGATCCTCCGATAGGGCTCCCGGTTGACATTCCCGCCCCAAAGCGCGGCTACTAGTCGTCGCTGCGGGTGTAAGCCACATGCAAGCCATCCATCAAAAGCCTCGATGTCCGAATTTTCAAAATGTCACGTCCTCGACTTTAAGCCGGTTTTTGTCTATCAATTCCCCTTCAATCCTATGCATTTCCCAAGAGGTTATAAAGAACCTAAATGTGGATATCAATTGAAATGCTTGGATTGACCCGAAATTGTCAAGACTTTTCACATAGACCGTAACCCGAATGGTGGATCCCAGAAAGTGTATAGGCCCTTCGCTAGGGGTTTCGGACGGCCATTAGTACAGGTGAAAAACGTTGGTCCTATACTTTGGAGACGGTATCCACTATTCCAGGATTTAATCATTGAACGTGTCAAAACAAAGCGAGGTGCTTGTCCGGCTTCCTAGGTTTTGTGCTTTGCTTAGCGCTTCAACCTTTTTCGAAAACAATGTTGTTTCAAAGTCTTATACTTTTCTTCTCTTTGTGCTTCTATTCTTGTACATAAAAGAAAGCCCATTTCAAAACTTTAAAACATTCTTTTTCCAATCCATTTTTGTAGAGGAAGAATCTCACTTCTTTTTCTAGCGCGACATTCAAGGTCAATTCCAGACATTACTTTGATCAAGATCTACTTCGGGTTCTCTCGTCAAGCATGGCCAACAGCGAACATAAATCAGTAAATAGAACCAGGGGCTCATCCAGGTTTAGACCAAGCCCAGAGTTTGAAGAGTGGTTCGATAAGAGACTAGAAGCCCATACAAAAGTTCTGCTGCAAAACCTACACATGTTCCAATAGGGGGTGTTTGACTGCATGGATGCTTTCATGACGAATCAATCAAATCAAAATCAAATTTGGGCAGCAAAGCTGTATGGACCAATTGAAGCAACTCCACCTGGAAATCTCTATCCAAATGCTCCTATTTTTCAGACCCCGGCACGTATGTCCACTCACCCTAATGTCACAGTTGAAGATGACTGTCCAGAGTTGCCTGCTACCTGGGATGAGATTATGGCTCTAGAACTTGCTCGGCAATTGAAAGTCTCCCACAGGGAAGACCTTTCACCTGAAGAAATGAATCCCAAGAACTTTCCACGCCGTGACCCAAGAAAGGGGAAAGATCCGCTAGTCGACGATTCATCCACAATCAAGATCGATGCTATAGAGGTTCCTGTCATGAACAACGTCGAACATTCTGTACCAAGGGTGGAAGGTTATACCCCCAAACATCAAAAGGAAGTTAGGAACTTCGACAAGTATGATATCCTTCAATCTGGAATGTTCCATCACTTGGTTGAATGTGGAATGTTAAGCCCCCTCGAGGATTATCAGCCACCACATGTATTGCCCGAAGATTGGGACCATTCTAAGTCTTGCAACTATCAAAAATTTACGGGGCATACCACAGATGAATGTTTCTCACTCCGTCATGCTATACAGGATCTCTTCGACCTAGGGGTAATCAAGAAACCCCTAAACTAGTCTCAGTGACGTGTTGTGAAGGTTATCCTAGGGGCTCACTGAGCCCCAAGGAAGGAGTTCTCTTTTGTTTGATGATGACCGCAGTTTACCGACGCGAGAAAATGTTCCTTTTGTGAAAAATGGAAGTTTACCGACCCGAGGGATTATGTCTCCTTTTGCAATGAATAGGGCACACCGCCCAACTCTAATCCCTTTTGCTTTCGGGCCCGTCCTAAAATGCGCTCACACTTCTTTTGCTTTCCAACTCCATGCTTGCGTGTCATCTTTTCTGTCTTGTACATACGTTTTCAGTCAATGAACTCGCGTTATAATCAAGTGCCTTCATAATCACATATTTTATAAAATTGGTCCCACAAATGATTAATCTCACGTAATTAAAAGCAAACGATAAAAAAGGTGGACTAATTTTAGACTGCGATTAATTGAGGTGAGAATTAGGGCCGACGGTGCTCGGCGGAATTCACAAACGAAGTTCACGAAGGCGATCGACAAAGTCATCCGACGAACGAAGATTTCAGGGTGCAATCAAGGGCATAATCAAAGAGGCCAATCAAATGGTAAAGGCCGAAGATTATCACATTGATGCAAGAGCAAGTGTCGGCGATTTTCCTTTAATGTACGATGCATTGTAAATTCTCGCGTATTGTATGTTTATGTTTTTGTAAAAATTGTTGTATTCCGCACGCTATGATGTTTCTTCTTGAGTGCAAAAAAAAAAAAAAAAAAAAAAAAAAGAAGAAGAAGCATTATTCATTTATTTTGGTACACATTCCATTTGCTTTATTGTTTAATTCAATTGTTTTAGAAAGGATATCGCGACACTACAAATTCATGTGTGTGCCGTCAATGATGGCAATTGGCATTTCATTATGAAGGCTTCATCACTTGTTGCACAAAGACAAGGCATGGACCGAGGGTCCGGCAATCTCATGTGACGTCATCAATTTCAAGGAGCACAACGCATATGAGGCTAATCTAAATTGAAGAAGATCTCGATCTCTCGAATTTGGGCAAGCACCATCAACGACGACAACTGGTGTCTTTTGTTGGAGACCAACATGCTCTGCCAAACCCTTACACTGAGGGAGCCCAGCGGCCAAAGGTCATACAGCCTCTAATCAATCTCAAAAAGTGCGACAACGACGACAAGGACCTCCCACCCACGAGGTCAACAAGCGGTGCTAATTACAATTGTTTGGTGGTGTTCTCATCTCGATTTGTCACGGTCTAATTTGAGTCCAAATAAATCTTTTCTAAAAAATAGAAATTAACTTTTTAATTTTGAAGCACTTGACCATTAATGCGAATTCTAATCTTGAGTCATTGATTTCGAATGCGAGCAATTTCCTCGAGTCTAGGGGCTTCCCCCTACTCTTGTCCTTCCGTCAATTTTTTCTGCGCAAACACGATGTCAAAGATCTCACGAGGTCTTTATTTGCTTTTCCCAAAACACTGGCCTTGTGCCTTCCTCTTCCAATTCCTGTAATTTGTCACAGCAAGGGAGACGAAGGAATGTGATTCTCTGACTCTCAAAATCCAAAATCTGGAAGTATGCTCAAATGAATGAATGTGAACTGGGGCTGCGCGTCAGGATTTAGAAATGATAGATGGGTTCCCCGTTAATGAAAAACGTCTCAAGGGTAGAACAACTCTCACAGATAGTTGGTCCTTTGAAGTTTCAACATCAACAATCATCAGAATTTGTGAGACAACCGTCACAGATGGTTAGGTCCCTTTCAAGAGAATCATCGGAGGGAAGTTTCTCAGATTAGTAGTTTGGGTCACAGGTCATAAAGCTCAATTGCCGGCAATACTGGGGGCTGTGTATAATTGGTTAATTCTTGAAGACAGTTGAGTTCCACCATCAAAGCGTCGGATGCAAATATGACTATCACATTGTGTGAGTTACTCCCAGCAGTGGAACATCAAATCTGTAACAACTCTCAACGACAGTTAGGTCCCAAAGCAGTATGAGTATCAAGGCATGAATCTGCCTCAAACCGATGAACAGTACAAAAATCACCTTGGGATAGCAGTAGGGGCTTCATAACTTATGACCGCTTTTACAAACAGCGAGGTCCTCAGAAAATGAGTCGTCAAATGTGGGACTGATCCTTGACAAAGTGGGGGCTTTCATGATTAAAGATCTGGGGCTGGTTCTGAAAAGGCACTGGGGCTTCTACAACCAACATATGGGGCAATTCAAAGCAATCCACTAGGAGAGACACCGTCGAGTAAACTTGATCAAATGGGTGTAGGGAATTGACCTTTCGAGTACTCGCGCTAGACATTCACTCCTACTCCACCATATATCTCACCATAACTCCCATTCCTCGCAAAGTTTTTCAAAGAAAAATGCACAGTTCATTCATTTCCCGATTTTCCCTCTTTGCACATGACACTTTGTTTCATTTTATAAAAAGAATGATGGCTGAAATGCAAGCAATGCACACGTGTCGAAAGAAAAAAAAAGAGAGTGTTTTCAATTCTGAAAGAAAGATGGTAAGATTTAAATTTCAAAATCATTTGCAAAGGAAATCCTCGTTTGAAGTCCTTCAATCATCAATGAAATTGAGAAGTTTTTGAAAGAAAAATGCGCGCTATGATATTGCATACTTGTGAAAATCTTTTGCAGGTGTCCAAATCTAATCCCATGCAGGTACCCCACCGCAAGAAGGGTCATCTCCAACAAATCGTCTGTCAAACAAAATGTGTTTTTCGAGTTTTTCACAAACTCGAACTACGTAAGGTCTGATTCCCGAAAGGGATACGTAGGCAGCTTGCTTCGGCGAGTCCGACCACAAACACATCAAAATGATGGAAAGCGAGCAGTTCTCAACGTGATATGTTCTTTATCTCTCGATCTTTTAATCATGATGATTTGGTTGCGTGTATGACACACTCTCTGCACATGAATGTCACGATATATCTGTATGCTTGTGAAAGGTCTTATGCAGGTACTCAAATCCAATCTCCGAGGCCAGGTCACGTCCAAACCCCTCAAGAAAGGTCTTCTTCAACATCACACCACATCTGTTCCAATCAAATTGTGTTTTTCGAGTTTTTCACAAACTCGAACTACGTAAGGTCTGATTCCCGAAAGGGATACGTAGGCAACCTGTCACCTCAGGTCCGACCACAAAACGCATCAAAATGTTGAGAAGGGGAGCTTGACCACAAACGCCTCAAAATATCCCAAAGCAAGTTTGTTCATGCACTCATCGAAGCAGCTCGCAGAAACCCGAGATGACCCCCCTCAAATGCTTGGTTACCCCGGTCTGTTCGGCCGTCCCCCGAATTTGACCCCCCTCGAATGCTTGGTTACTTTGGTCTGTTCGGCCGTCCCCCGAATTTGACCCCCCTCAAATGCTTGGTTACTCTGGTCTATTCGGCCGTCCCCCGAATTTGACATTTTCAAAATTCTTGGTTACCCCGGTCTGTTCGGCCGTCCCCCGAATTTGACCCCCCTCGAATATTTGGTTACTCTCTGGTCCACTCGAGCGCTCGGGTTGGACCTCCCTCAGAACTACGCCCCGACTTGATTCCCGAAAGGGATACGTAGGCAGCTCGATAACAAGAGTTTCAGTCGGACGTTCTATCGAATTGATGTTACCTCAACCCCGGCTCAGAGATGTATGTGATCTCACCAACCCATAAGCCGTTCACCCATTCCAATCCCCAGCAAAGAGAATTCGGTTTCTCAATGCATCCCCAGCATCCATCCGAACTACGATTGGTCTGATTCTCGCAAGAGATACGTAGGAAACTTGGGAACCCAGGTTCGACCGTACTTGTTGTTTGCTTGCTTGAGTAGAACTACGGAGGCTTGATTCCTGAAAGGGATACGTAGGAAGCCCTACTTTGGGCTCAGCCGTTAAACCCTAGACGAGATCGGTTGTCTATATTGGATCGTCGAATCCCCTTTACATCACAAGTGAATTCGACGAGGGGCTCTGTAGACACCCCGATCTCGCACCCCTAAAACCAACCATTTGATTCGGTCTAAGCGCGATAATTGGCCTAAAACCCCAGATTTGGCCGTTCGGGATTACCGTACGCCTTATCGGTGCATCGGATGGAAAAACCATGTCCGGATTCATGATCAGGGCTCAAAACCGAGTAAACAGGCGTATTCTTCGAAAATTGAGCGTCGGGACCCTACGGCGGGCCCCGCACCCCTAGAACGCCTTTTACCGGACATCCCTTGCATTTAAAATTATATTATTTTATTCCTTACTCTTTAACATAATCTAGATATGCCATCTTGACCAGAAAATTGAGAAGAGCAACTTTTGTGTTGAACCCGCGGACAACCGGGACACCGGAACGCGCACGACGGAGCAGTTGCAAGCTGTTGCGGAGCGGGAACACAGAGCCGGAAATAATTACATGTTTACTCCCACATTTCCTGGACATATGGCTGCATTAGGGGGGGTCACATGGGCCAAAAATCAACCAAAAATGGACAAGTGGCATTTCAAAAAGTGGAAATCACCAAGTCAAAGCAACACCATCATTTTTGGCCAATTTTTCCACCCCTTGGCATGAATTTCGGGCAAGAGACCTTACCCCCCATACTACCCCTACTCTAGGGGCATTTTGGTCCAAGAAATATCACCTCCCTCCTCCATATACTTCCTATGTTGATCCAAGAAAGGAAGGGGTCATTCAACACACACATTCACTACACACATTCCATACACTCCCTCCATACATTTTCTTTCAACCAAACAACCTCCATCACCAAACCACCACTCAACCACCACTTCCACCACAACACCACAACCCCTCCACCACTAAACCACTACTCCAAACACTTCAAAACAACTACTCAAACTCAAGCAAACCACAACAACAACAACCACAACAACAACAACAACAACAACAACAACAACAATCAAACAAAAAGAAGTCTTCCCTTGGAAGCAAAGGAAGCACACCACCCCCCTAATCTAGGTAAGTTTACTTCTTGTAAATCATAGATTTAAAACATGTAAGTTTTATATGAATTTGTGGGAACCTAGTCAACTAATGACTAGGTCTTCCTTGCTATATATGTAATCTATGTTTTAACTTTGTAAATAAACATATTCTATATATTCTAAATGTTCATACTTCAGTCCTAGCATGTGTATATATGTCTTGAGTTCATTTTGGTGTTAATCTCATGCTTTAGATCTCAAATCCCAGCAAGATATAGTCCATTTGCTCAGCATGTGTATATTCTGTCCTCATCTCATTTTTTGTTGTTTATTCTCATTTTTGTTTATGTTTGTTCATAAATAGACACATGATAATGTTAATAATATATCAATAAGCAAGTTCCCTAAGTTCCATGGGTTTTTTCCAAGTTTATGCCATGTTTTGACCTCAATCTTCATGCCATGTATAATCTGTCTAGCATGTTCTGTTTCAACCAAGCCTTTTGATGAGCTTTTTACTCAATCATAAATTCGTTTCTAGATGTGTCTTTAAACATGAAAGTTGTTCATAATATACTGAATATTATTATTGCCAAGTTTTGTGGTCTAAATCCATGTATAGGTCATTTTTTGGTAGTCATTTTCGTAGCTCAAATATGTTGCTTTGCTTGCTGCAGTTTTGGCTAATCTGAGTTTTCTAGTCTAAAACCCTACCAAAACTAGATTTTCAAGTCAAAGTCAAAACATGAAATTTGTTCTTAAAAGACTAATTAATATTTTCATGCTTTTTAAACAATTTTATGACCTCTGGAAAGGCTTCTTTCCATTTTCTAAATCAAGTGCCTGCTTCCAGATTCATATTTCCCAGATTCTGACATGCCAATGTCAGATCACTTTTGAAGAATCAAAACTTTCTTCCTGAATTTGAAACTTGGTACACATTATATTTAATATATGATCTTCAACTTTTGTGTTTTATGCTTTTCCAGATTATTAAGATATGATAGTGTAAATTGCTCATCAAAACCTGCTATGATATCTTTTCCTGTGCTGACCTGAATTTACATAAATGTTCTTGACATGATTTGAGCATGAAATATCAACCCATAAATCCAAAAAAAATTCATACATGTGCTCTAACATCTTGGGAGTGAATCCCAAGCTTTGGATCTGTTTTTTGGATAGGTCATTCACAGGTACACCCATGGCGATCCACAGCAGCCCCATGAACCTGGAGGATCAATCTTGCACTCGGATATTCTTTTCATGGGATTTATCCCATTTTTTGTATATATGTATTATTTGTAAAATATTCCCCCTTCCCCCTTTAATTGCTCATACTTGTAAATATGATTCAAACCTTTTTTCAAAACCAATCGGGAATCCACCCAAACCGGTTCCCGGTTGTGATAAAATGAATCGACCTAGAATAGGAGACTCCTTTATACATAAACACATACACATTTTTTATATGTTAGGACATAAAACACATTTTCAAAAGTCACTAAAATCAAGCGTAGGCGGAAGCATGCTAGAGACCGAAAGGGCGAGCGGAGTGCCTAACACCTTCTCCTCTCGTAAATTAGCCCCCGAACCCACTTCTTTTCAAACAAAAGGTTTTATCTCTATTTTCCAAAATAAAATGAGGTGGCGACTCTTCTTTTCCAAAACCAAAGTAGGGAAACCATTTTAAGAAACCGAGCGGATTCCAGCCGCGTTTCGCACGGATCCCCACGCGGGTACGGGCGCGGGCTCTCACAACATCATATAATCAATGGATTGATTATTTATTTATCAAAACATATTTACTATGATTAATTGTGAGTTAAACATAGTGAGGTACTAACATAGATGAAGTACGAAAAGGCTCCTCTGGTAAGAATGTGGTGTGCTCTCCCTTGTCTCTCGAGTTTGCACTACAGATGGGGGCTGCAGCTTCAAAAGGGGAGACTTTATCACAGATTTTGCAATTTATTGGATTTAAAAGCAACCAATTGGACTCTATGGAGGATCTCAACCTCAAGTATTCCAATATCATGAGAGTTGCATCATCTTACCGTAAGAAGCGCAAAAACAAGGAATGCTATGAAGAGAAGGAGCCAGATTTATCTTTTGCCAATGGAGTTTGGGTCGATCAGCATTACCCACTCAAACCCTCATACAAAGAGCTTATGAGAAGCATTTACAATGCCAAAGCCGAAATTGTTGATTTTCAAAAACAGGTAATTATCAACATCTTAAAATTTCTAAATATATACTCGAAAACGTATCGTTTTAACCTAACTTGTTCTCTTTCTTATCCCAAGGCTGATCAACTCACTGTAGACATAAATTCTTGGGTAGCTGATAAAACTAAAGGTCTCATCAAGGAGATTCTCGAACAAGGATCCATAGGCAAAGCTACAGTTCTAATCTTAGTCAATGCTCTTTACTTCAAAGGACTTTGGAATGTCAATAGTCGATTTGATGAAACGATGACCAAAGACAGAGACTTTTACCTGTTAGATGATAGCAAAATCTCTGTTCCTTTCATGACAAGATGGTCACCAGTGAATCTTTATCGAGCTTTTGATGGTTTCAGCGTTCTTCAACTAAATTATCAGAGAGGAGATGACATGGTGAGACAATTCTGTATGTAAATATTACTGCCAGATGAGAGAGACGGACTGCAGAATCTAATGGATAAGTGCGTGTCTGAACCAGGGTTCTTGAACCAAGATTTTAGAGTGAAGTATGAAGAGTTCAAAGAATTACGCGTACCAAAGTTCAAGTTCAGATACAGGAACAATAATTTAGTGGGTATGATGAAGAGTTTGGGACTAACTCTGCCTTTTAAATCAGACTGTGAAGATCTAACAGAGATGGTAGAATTGCTAGATGGAGATTATTTAAGTGTGTCTAAGATACTTCACGAAGCTGCCGTTGAAGTTGATGAGTCGGGGACGGAGACTGCTGCTGTCACCGTAGAGGAAGAGGTAGCCGCTGGTTGCTGTATGTACTTTGAGCCTCCTCCTCCTCCCACATTGAGATTTGTAGCGGACCATCCTTTCATGTTCGTTATCAAGGAGGTACATTCGGGTGCAATTTTTTTCATTGGGGATGTGTTTAATCCCCTGTTAGAGGATTAAATGAAATATTAGGGTAAATTTTCGCGCTTGATATTCAGTAGAATAGATTCAATTTCTGAATTAATTTGAGCATTTTTTACAACTAGTTACTTTTTGTTTGTATTAATTTTATGTCTAGCTTTTTGATCTTACTGAAGATTACGATTCTGAATTATGTTTACACAATGTTACAACCAGAGTTATTTTGTTTCTATTTGAGTATAACTATTTGATCATTAAGATTGCAATTCTAAATTATGTTTGAACACTGTCATACTCGTGCATGATTTTGTCAACAAATTGCATATCGTATATAAGTAAAATCTCTCTGAAACCACCTACTCCTACGTTCCCAAATCATCTTTCAATTTACCATTTTCTTTCTTATTTCTACAATTTAGGCTTAAAAGTGCATAACAATGACTGACGAAGTGATGTAGGACGGGATATTAATTATTTTCTTATCTTTTATTATTTTATTTGTATTTTCGTCATTAATTTTAGTAGGTTAATTTTAGAGGATTCTATGATAGATTTTGAGTCAATTTACTAGTTTTTAAGTCCTATTAGGTTACTATATAGGTTAGGAGTAATTCTAGAAGGTTTATGATTGTTTTTTAAGTTTTATGGGCACTATAAAATAGGCCTAAAGTTGTATTCCGAAAATTAGACTTTATTAAATAAAATTTTGATTGCTTTGCAATGTTAAGCGTTTTTCTCTTATTTTCTGGTGGATTCCAGTTATTTGCGTTTAAGGATTCATCGCTTGTGAATTCTTGTGATTAGTGCGCTAATCATGAATATCTATCGCTTCCGTGCTGCGTCAGTTGGTATCAGAGCAGGCCATATCCTGTCTTTTCGTCACTGATTCGTTATGGGGGATTCCAGTTCCAGTTCCGATGACGAGGTTATTCTTAAAATCAATCTTAGTCTTGATCATGCGCGACAACAAGAAAAATATTTCTTTGCAAAGGAAGCAGAATTTTCGGAGAAGGACTACTATCATGATCAACAGATGCGCAAAAATCTCGGGCCACTTGATGCCGAGGATAGTCGGACAGATGAGAATGAAATATTGGGCAAAATCTGATGTTTATTATTACAAAGCCTATTTTTATTCCAAGCAAATTCGGCGATTGGAGGCGCAGTTGCAGAAATTATTGACTCCGAAAATAGAAGATTCAGATCCGGAGGAGGAAGAAGCTGTTGTTGAGGGGGTTATTTGCGAGGCTAAGGAGGGTTTGAAGGATCGGGAGGAAGATCAATACAAGGAGGTTGGAATGAATGGTATATTTTTCGATCCAAACAAGGAGATTGGTATGGATTTGTATGGAATTATTGTTACAAAATCAAATATTGTTTGGAGCGATTTTATTGATGATGATTTTATGGTTGTGGAGGATGATCGACAAAGGAGTGAATTGGTAAAGAATTTAATTTTTGAAGACGATGGTGAGACGGAAAAAGTGTTCTTTTATCCGGGGAAACTTCGTTTGTTTCCTATTGTGCTTCGAAGATATCTTTATTCCAAGTATTTGTTTCGGTGGGATGGAACTTTTCAAACCTCGGAGATGAACTCGGAGACAAGTTCTTTTGAAGAAGAGGTGAATGATGTAGGACGAGATATTAATTATTTTCTTATCTTTTATTATTTTATTTGTATTTTCGTCATTAATTTTAGTAGGTTAATTTTAGATGATTCTATGATAGATTTTGAGTCAATTTACTAGTTTTTAAGTCCTATTAGGTTACTATATAGGTTAGGAGTAATTCTAGAAGGTTTAGGATTGTTTTTTAAGTTTTATGGGCACTATAAAATAGGCCTAAAGTTGTATTCCGAAAATTAGACTTTATAAAATAAAATTTTGATTGCTTTGCAATTGTTAAGAGTTTTTCTCTTATTTTCTGGTGGATTCCAGTTATTTGCGTTTAAGGATTCATCGCTTGTGAATTCTTGTGATTAGTGCGCTAATCACGAATATCTATCGCTTCCGTGCTGCGTCACGAAGCAAGTGTTCATATCTTTAAATAGTTTGTGAAGTAACCAACTCCTCTAAAACCTTAAGGTGTTAGAGAGAGAGATTAACAAACATGTCACTTATCGGGCATCAACATAGTGTAATTTTTAGCACTCAATAATCCGGGTAATAATATGCAAGCGGAACATGCCACTCATGGAAGGATTCGAACCCGTGACCTTGGGCACCTACAATGTATATCAAGCTTCAACATAGTTTGAATAATCAATTATGAGAAGATCATTTTTGGACAAAGGAGTATTTTTTACCATAATTGAATTAGATTATTATCGGAAAAACTTAACTGCCTCTAAGATAGACATGTCCAAATAGAACCGGGAACCGACGGAACCGGCGGGTAGAACCGGAACCGAGAACCGGCGAGAACCGGGAACCGCCGGAACCGGGAACCGAACGTAACCGAGAACCGGATTGAAACGGTTCGAATACGAATCCAACATATTTAGAACCGAGGAACCGGCGGAACCGGGAACCGAGCACCGGAACCGAGAACCGGGAACCGGGAACCGAACGGTTCTCTGCATCAGATGACTTTAAAGATGTTTGATCATTATGGTAGGTTGGCTGCTAGCTAATATATATACTGATATACATACTCCCTTCGTCCCAAAATACTTGTAGTTTTAAGATTTTCACACAAATTAAGAAAAAAAAAATTAATACATGTGTAATGGACTATATTACTCTTGGAACATTTCAAGTATCAAGACAGTTTAATACTTTTGCAATGACAACACTATCATAAATAAGGGTATATTTGATAAACAATGTCAAAAATGTATAGATAATAGCAAAACTACAAATATTTTGAGACAAACCTCAACTCCTTAAACTACAAGTATTTTGAAATGGCAGGAGTATTACATTTTAAACACAAATATTTTGGGACGGAGGGAGTATTACCTACTTATTAGATGGTGAGATGGAACCGGTGGAACCGTTGGAACCGGAACCGGAACCGGCGGATAGAACCGGGAACCGGATTAAGATGGTTCGAATACGGTTCCGGCCATTTGGGAACCGGGAACCGGCGGTTCCGGAACCGGGAACCGGAACCGGAACCGAATGGACATGTCTAATTCTAAGAGAGTTCCATAAAACCAAACCTCTCATTTTGATCTTCCGGAGCAAGATTTCTGCATCTACTGACCACAGTTGTCTCATCCTTGAGTAGAAGCATCCTTAAAATAATTGACCTTATAACCAATAAATATTCCATCCGTCTCAAAATAATTTTTACATTTTTCCAACCTTATTACGAAAGAATTTTGAGCAATGGTTTTAAGTTGATTTTATTATCCTAGTGAAAATCTAAAATTTATTATTGATGGTATTGTTGATAGTGTATCAATAACAAGTTTTTTTCTTTTCATTAGTACAAATGAGTAAACTTAAAATTGTTGCTTAAATATCCTTGGTAATAATGGCGAAAAATGTATAAATATCTTTGTATGAATATCCTTGGTAATAACGGTGAAAATCTAAAACTTATTATCGATGGTAATGTTGACACTGTATCTAAGTGTATCTACTGTATCCAAATGCAATTTTTAAAAGACACTTGGATACAGTAGCTAAGCAGCTATTGTATCCAAGTGTAGTGTTCAAAATTTAGCTACTGTATCAAAATGAATTCACTGTAGCCAAATGCAATGTTCAAAATTTTGTTAATCTATCCAAATGTATCTACTCTATCCAAGTGCAGTATTCAAAATGCACTTGGATACATTAGCAAAACAGCTAATGTATCTAAGCGTAGTTTGAAAATTACACGTTGTTCAATACTCCCTCAGTCCCAGACCAATGTGTACAGTTTGACTTTTTTGGTCAATTGAGTTAATCTTTTGCCATACTTTTATGAATATCTACATTAAAAATACTATCATCAACAATTTTTAGAATTGTATAGAGATATCTAGAAATTCATAAAATTATGGTCAAAGATTGTCCCAATTGACAAAAAAATCAAACTGTGCACATTGGTCTGGGACGGAGGGAGTATAATGTTTGCAAAACCCTATCTTCATGGATGTAGTTTGATTCGTCTCATCGAGACAAAAAAATCAGTGTTCTCAGATTTTTTTTTCAACTTATAGATATTCAGCTAATGTATCCAAGTGGATTTTTTTTATTCGACAATTTTTTTTATTTTTTTTTGAAATTTTTGCCTGAGATGTCTCAAACGCTCGTGCCATAAAACCGGAGATAAAGCAACAAAAGCAAACTGGAGGTTCATTGATTTTGGGGTGGTGATAGGATAAAAATCTCATCTACTCTTACATCTCGTGAGATCTTTCCCCGTCTGGAAATCTTTCGCAGAAAAACCAAATGGGTTAAATTCAGTGGAAACAAAATTATCAGTAGTGAACTTACGTACAAAGACTAAATTGTAAATTAATTTAGGAGCATGAAGAACATTTTTGAGTCTGAGATTGAGATGAGAAGGAAGAAGTTTGGAGTGCATTACCCATAAAAAAAAATTACCGAGAAGTTTAAGTGTATTAAAGTAATTGTGTAGGTTGAAAATTTAAATATTTGTTGGCCTGGCGGTAAAGTCTTTTGTTTTGTTTCTATAGGATTTGGGTTCGAAACCCATATGCTACACTTAACTTTTCTACCCAAACTAAGAGCAGCAGCTTATCTACACTTTCATTTTTCTATTTTATTATTATTATTTTTTTTTGCCCCAAACTAAGACTATGTATAATGGTTTCATACAACCTCCCCAGATTCCACACCAATTTTAACACTTTATCCTATCCACCTCATCTTTTATACACCCCTTTCATACAACCCCCTTACAATGGTTAGTTGGAAAAAAAAAATTCATCTCCCTCCCACTCATCATTCTATACCCCACTACTTTTATATTATTTTTATTTTTTATATATTCTCTATTTTTATGATTAGTAAAATAATAATTATTATTATTATTTATAATTAAAATAATATTTTACACTAAATTAATTTTTTTGACAATTAAATAATTAGATAAATGACGATAATTATTATTCAAAATAAGAAAAGTTACAATACACTTAGCTCGCGACATAATTAATGAAAGACAATAAAAATTATTAAATCACACATGGTTTCCGAATTTTGCCCATATGTGCTTGACTAGATCCTTCTGCAATTGTTGATGAACTCTTGAATCACGCATTTCCGATCTAGTACGCACATGCTCTGCAAATGCAGGTAGCACCTCAGTCGAGAATGGTTGTTGTGTACTAGACCCACTTGCCTCGGGTTGTTGTGAAGTAGAACCTCTTGCCTCGGGTTGAAAGTCTTTCCAATTTTGAGAATAAGTATGTCGTTCATCCTCAACAATCATATTATGTAATATGATACATGACCTCATGATGATAGCCAAGTCGTCTATCTCCCACATTCAGCAAAGTAGTCGTCAATCAGACTCTTATTGTGAAAAGCATGGTCTCTTTTGAAATGTTTTCTTTTTTTTTTTTGGTTCCTATTGTTGCAAAAGTGGTTTGACGATAAACTCCTCCTCCCATTCAAGTTGCCTTCTGTAGGCTTCGACATCAAAAGGAACTATGAATGGATTCATTGATGTAGGAAGAAAGAAAGAAGAGATTGTGATTTTTTGTTGTAAGAAGAAGGAAAGAAGAGATTTTTTGTTGTAGGAAGAATGAAAGAAGAGAGTGTAATTTATAAGAAATTGTGTGGTTGAGGTTGACGGACATAAAGCAATAATTCAACCGAGTTAATTAAAAGATAAGAAGTTGTGTGGTTGAGGTTGACGGACATGAAATAAGAATGAAACCGAGTTAATTAAAAGATAAGAAATTGTGTGGTTGATGTTGACGGAAATGAAGCAATAATTCAACCGAGTTAATTAAATGATAAAATTACAATAATTCAAGTTGAGTGGTAGAAAACACACGGTAAAGTAGAAAACACACATTATTAAAGACAATCTTTAAAATAGCTCGTTAGACAACATTTCAAACATCATTTGTTGTTGTTCATCCCGATTATCCTTCATACTTAACTTCACCCATACTTTCATTTTTTTAGCCCGAGCAATTTCTTGTTGAATGTTGTTTGCTTCCTCTTGTTGGATGGATATCTTGTCCAATCATTCTCAATCGCTTTGTTTCATGGTTTGATATTTTGTCCACCCTTCCTTTACCGGGCTCAAGCCTACGCTTTGATTTTTTCTTTTTACCCTTTTTCTTAGTTGAATCCCTTCCCATAGGACGAGGAATGGATCCAACTGAGTTTGAATCACTTCCGTCACTTTCACGTGATCTCTTAGATCCACTGCTAGCAGATCCCGTATTTCCTCCTACCATACTTGCAAAACGTGGTTGATCTCGAATAGAACGCCACTCATCCATCAAATTAAAAGTGCCATTGCCTCCACTTGTATACAGTTCCTGAGCTTTTTTCAGTACATCGGTCTCCGACCACCCGCTTTGTTTCATACGCGTAGGTCTATCATAAGCACTTATCCATTTTCCACTTTTTGGCATATATAATTATACCGATTTTTGCATGTAGTTAATGAAAGGGTGGAGTCAAATGAGCCATAATCGTTACAATAGTTCGTAATCTTACCCCAAAACGCATCTGATTTCTGACCATTTATGATAACACTGTCGGTTCCATATTTTATATACCCACTAAGTAGCACTAAATTTTGTGCCGTCATCCATTTGGTGTTTTTTTTGCGATGCGGGGTAGGACATTCTTCAGGGGGAGTATCTTCCATAGGTGCGCTAATGCTACCCTCACCCAGTTGTGTTGAAAATTCTGAAAATTCTAATGGTTGAGAATTTCCAGAAATTTTATTTCTCATCCTTGGCATTTGAGGATTATTAGGATAATAATGGGGCTGAGGTGGTTGAAATTGCATAGGATAAGCATATGGATTCCAATTTTGCACACCTGAAGGCATGAAATTTGGGACAGCTGAAGGCATAAAATTGGGTGAAAAAAAAAGGATTTGAAACATTTTGGGGACGGGGTTGGTTGGAAGATTGGTTCTCCAAGTTAAAATCATTAGGATTGTAGTTGAATGGTGAAAAATTTTGGGAACTTTGAGTGTTGAAAGGATTATTATTGGGATCCATTTCACTCAAAAGATGATGATTTTTTTTAAATGTAGGCTAAAATGGAGAAGGAAAATTGAGAAAAGATAGTTTTTTTTTTTGATGTCCAACTCTAATGAAACTTACATCATTTTATAGGGAAAAAAATGCTGATTTTTGGCAAAAATAAATAAATAAATTACTAGGTGATAATTCAGCTCAAATAATTGAGTTAAAAAATTAAATCCGAAAATCCATTGGACCAATGATGTGCTTACACGTGTCGAAAAAGGAAAAAAAAAAAAAAAAAAAAAGCCGCCGGGCGCACCCACACACGCCCTGTCGGGCCATGTGGAGCACGCGCCTTTTGCGGTCCAATTATCCCTCGCCACGTGGACTCTGCGCAGGCCCCTCCCCAAAATTCAACCCGTATGAATTTTTTCATACACACATTTCAAACACCAAGTTTCATACACCCCCACATTAGTTTCATACCCCTCCCCCAACTTTCATATACCTATTCATACACCCATTGTGGGTAGTCTAATAACAATAGCTTATCTATTTTTATTTCATTAAATACTCCTTCCGTCTAATAATAGATGATAGTTTCTTTTAACTTTTCAAATATTTAAAGTTACTTTATAAATTTAAAAAATCAAGTGATTTTGAAGCTTTAATTATGAAAATGTTAATGTTTTTGATACAACAAAATGATGAAATGAGACTATCATTTTGGGATAGAGGGATTATTTTTTTATTTCTTTTTTAGATGCTTCTTTTAAAAAAATAGTTTGCCTTTTCTTTTATGAATTTAACACTAATACGTAAATTTTTGGGCCCAAACTTGAAATTTTTGTGGATCCGCCGCTGAGTCGGTAAGTATTACGGAGAAGATTATATATATATATATATAGGGTATTTACGTTAACCTTCTCATTCTATTCTATCATATCATTCAGCACAAACAAACACAAAGAGAGAGAGAAGAAGAAGAAATAAGGACCTTGGTCTCGTCGCTCACATGGAAGGAACTCGGCAGAAATACTACGATCGCCCCACCTATTCCGTAAAATTTCGCACTTTAACCTCTCCTTTTTTCCTTCTGTTTCAATTTATTTGTAATTTCTTCCCTGGAAGATAGTATTACTTTGATTTTTTTGTTTAAGTTATAATTATTAAAATAAGAATTAATAAAATTGTCTCGTTGGGATTAGCTTTTTGGCCAAGAGGAGTTGATTTTCTTAGTTTTTGATCGCATGACACATCAATACGCTAGATGCTTAAGTATGAGTCCATTACCTTAATTGTGTTCATAGTAGTTATTTGTGTATTTGCTTAATTTTAACAACGAAAAACTACTCCTTTATCACTCTTTAATTTACAAAGATGAGTTTTGGCACAAGAACTAAGGAAACAATTGAAAGAATAATACTAGGGGCACAAAATCCTATGTGTCATGAATTTATTGGTGTTTTTAAGTAGAGTGTGGCGGGTCCATTATCTATGCAACCAATAAAATATCGCCACCTTATTTTGTGCCCCTAGCATTGCTCTGATTGAAAATGTGATGTGTTGTTAGTGCAGATAGTTGGGTAGAAATGTGGGGTTAGGGAATAGTAGGTAGGTAGTAGTTGTGAGTATGACAAGTGAGTCATTATTTAAAAACTATTAAAAAGTTCTCATTTTGGAATCCGTAGATTAAAGAGGGAAAACCAAATTTCGTAGATTAAAGTGGGACGGAGGGAATACTTTTATCGAATCCTGTATAATGATCACTACACCAGCCTATGAATAGCCATGTAAAATGTGCGCCTTTATGTTGTTTCTAAACATGATTTTTCTTCTGTACATGAGCATAGCCTAATGTAGTTTCATACGAACAAACATTTTGATTTGTAGCTTCGTTATTCTTGTCTCATTCTATTGTTCATCCCAAAGAGAGAGAAGAAGAGAGTACCTTTGTCTCTCCCATGGAAGGAACTCCGCAGAAATACTACGATCGGCTTTCAAGCCCCATCTACGTAAGATTTCACACTTTTAACCTTTCCTATTTCCTACTGTTTAGATTTAATTGTAATACTCTGCAGAAATAGTTTTTGAGTTGATTTTCTTAATTCTTGTCTTCTTGATCACATCAATTTGCTCGATGCTTAAGTAAGAATTTAATACCTTGTGTTCGTAGGTTTTCAATGGTTCATAACTGTGATGCTCAGACTCTTTGGTTTACCCCCGTGTCGGACACTCGTATTTTAGTCTCAGAAGGGTCCGGCAGGGTAAACCAAAGAGTCCGAGCATCATAGTTTCATAATAGTTTGTTTTGTTTATTTCATAATTTTAACAACCAAATAGTATTTACTTTACCATATAGTGTATAATTAAATATCGCCGTGTACAATGTGTGCCTTTATGTTCTTTCTCAAGATGATTTTGGTTCTGTCACATGAGCATAGCCTTAGTTGCTGAAAAAGAAAACCAAGATGATTTTGTTCTCTCACATGAGCATAGCCTTAGTTGCTGAAAAAGAAAACCAACTACGAAAAAAAAAAATCATTTTATATTTGTCCCCTTTAAATTTGATGAGTTTTTTTTTTTTATGCTTAATTCATGGTAGTCCACGATTTGTCTTGCTATTTTTTTTAACAGTAATTTTTTTATTGGAAATGTCAGAGCCCAGTACATCAATATATCAGTTATCCGTATTCTCCCTATTCTCACTATTCTCCCAGACCTTTGTCCATGCCCAAAATGCCCAGAATAGAGATTGATATGAAACTCGCGACACATATTCTTCTTGATGAAGTAAGTAATGGCTCCTCTGGTAAGAATGTGGTGTGCTCTCCTTTATCACTCGAGTTTGCACTACAGACAGTGGCTGCAGGATCAAAAGGGGAGACTTTATTGCAGATTATGCAATTTATTGGATTTAAAGGAAACCAATTGGACTCGATGGAGGATCTCAACCTCAAGTCTTCCCATATTGTGAGAGTTGCG
The DNA here is from genome assembly GCA_026119855.1 of Campanula takesimana. Lineage (NCBI taxonomy): Eukaryota > Viridiplantae > Streptophyta > Magnoliopsida > Asterales > Campanulaceae > Campanula > Campanula takesimana. Next base: position 446,607 of record JAOWBW010000642.1, on the reverse strand, counting down.
TCATCTTATGAGCCCAAAAAGGAGGAGGAGGAGGAGGAGCCTTATAAGGGGCCTTACTCTAATTGTGTTATAAAGGAACGGTATGAAAAAGAGCCAGAATTGTCTTTTGTAAATGGAGTCTGGGTCGATAAGTTTTACCCATTGAAACCCTCATACAAAGAGCTTATGACAAGCATTTATAATGCCAAAGCTGAAACTGTTGAGTTCAAAAAACAGGTAACAGTCTCTATCTTATACTCCCACTGTCCCAGAATGATAGTCCTCCTATTTTTGTGGTTATTACGAAGGAATTTTGAGCAATAATTAAGGCTACTTTTAATTATTCTATTGAAATTTTTTAAATTGTTCTTGATACACCATTATAAATACTATTAATACCAACTTTTAGATTCACATTAACGTAATTATAAGTAGCCTATATAATTGCTCAAAGTTCCCTCGTAGTAACAACAAAAAAAGAGGGACTATCACTTTCTGGGACGGAGGGAGTATTACCTCCGCCCCCAAAATGAATTTTCGAAAAATTTCAGTTTCTACTCTTGATCAATAACAAATTTGAAAATTTTATGAAAATTCATTTTTTGAGACGGAAGTAGTTATTCTTAAATGTACACTAAAAAATGTATCCGTTTAGATGATCAAAGCTTTAAAACACAAACCTGACTTCTTGTCTTTTTTTTACAAGGCTGGTCAACTCACTGGAGACATAAACTCTTGGGTGGCGGATAAAACCAAAGGTCTCATCAAGCAGATTGTTGCACCAGGATTTATACGTGAAGATACAGTTCTCATCCTAGTCAGTGCTCTATACTTCAATGGACTTTGGAACTCCAATAGTAAATTTGATGAAGACATGACTGAAGACAGAGACTTTTACATGTTAGATGGAAGCAAAATCTCTGTTCCTTTCATGACAAGACACTCACCGAAGAACCCTTATCGAGCTTTTGATGGTTTCAGCATTCTTCAACTAGACTATCAGAATGGAGATGACAAACAGAGACAATTCTGTATGCAAATATTACTTCCAGACGAGAGAGACGGACTGCAGAATCTGATGAATAAGTGCGTGTCAGATCGAGGGTTCTTGAACCAAGATTTTGGACTCAAGTATGAAAAGTTCAAAGAATTACGCGTACCAAAGTTCAAGGTCACTTACAAGCCCAATGATTTAGTACGTAAGATGAAGAGTTTGGGACTAACTCTGCCTTTTGAGAAAGACTGTAAAGATCTAACAGAGATGGTAGAATCGCCATATGGACGTAATTTAAGAATATCTGAAATACTTCACAAAGCTACAATTGAAGTTAACGAGTCGAGAACTGAGGCGTCTTCTGTCACCTACTGGTCAGCAACTTCTCCTGGTTATGCTCCTTGTACTCCTCCACCCCCTCCCACATTGAGATTTGTAGCAGACCATCCCTTCATGTTTGTTATCAAGGAAGTATATACAGGGGCTATTTTCTTCATTGGAGCTGTGTTCGATCCCCTAAAAAAGGATTGAAATATCCCTAATCATACGAATAAATGAGAACATTAGGTCAGTAGTTTTCTTCCACTTCTTTATTAACATTGTTATGTGACTGCAAACCGTTTGTATTAGTTTGTGGTTTGTGAGGATTATTTTTGGACATGAAGTTTTCTAATTATTTTTTTTCTTTTATTTTTGACAAAAACTTGAATGAGAACACTATAACTCGTCTCATAGTAGAGCCGGGTCATGGATCCAGGTTATTGGTGATTTGGTGTAATTTCGACTCATGACACGGACCCATGACCCGCGGTAAAAAAAAAATAGTGTTTTTTTTTCTTTCCGTTTTTATATACTCTCTCTGTCCCGCCCGACTTAGGACAATTGCTCCCGACACGGGGATTAAGGAGAACTATTATTTTAAGAGAAAAGAGAATGAGTGGAGGATGTGTTGCGAGTATGAAAAGTAAATAGAAGAGAGAATGAGTGGGTGAAATAGTAAATGGATTGTTGTTGTGAGTATGACAAATGAGTCCTATTGAATATTAAAGTAATATAAACTTGCCATTTAGTGATGTCCTAAGTGGAGTGGGATGCCCAAAATGACAATTTGTCCTAAGTCGGGTGGGACGGAGGGGGCATATAATTTTTGGTGTTTTTTTTCGTTTGCCAAAACTAATATCCCCTCCGTCTGGCTTGAAATTGCAAAACTTGTCGTTTTGGGTGTCCCATAGAAATTGCAAAATCCATAAATGGAAAGTTTTTACCCACTTGCAGACTCACATCCACTAACCCACTAACTATTCTCTACATCACTTTCTCTCTCCCACTCAACTATCAACACTCACAAAACATCACCTTTTTCACTTTTTCCCTTAATTCTTGTGCCATAATTTTTTTTATGCAATTTCAAACGGGACGGAGGGAGTATATACTTACTATAACTAAATATAGCAAACGTGTTACTTCCATGTACTCCCTATGTCCCCTGTTTGTAAATGTTGCAACCCGATTCATGTGTTTGTCATTTTGTTGCAATTGATATAAAAACTAACAAAATGTTAGTTTTTTGACGGGAAAACAGTCATGTGCATATCACATGACTTTTTTAAATGTATAATTATTATTACAAGCACATGGATGCAAGTTACGTGCGTGTTATGTGTAAATAAGAGTTGACCTGTCGTCACCTTCTTCATTAAACATCAACAACCTCAAAATTCCTCCATTGATGGTGGAATTAACTCCCACAAAATAAATACCAAATCCTTCACTTTTTTCCTTCTAAAAGGAGCAATCCCTTCAACCCTTCTAACTATTAACACATACACTTAAGAAATGACAATTGTACCATTAAAATGTCATGTTATATGCACATGGCAGTCCTTCTGTTAAAAAACTAACAATGGGTTCAATATATGCTTTGAGGGAATTGTACTTGACTTATTGGCTTTTAGCTTATAAGTGAAAACAAACACTACTAAAATAACTTATTTTAAGTTAAAAGCCATAAGCCAACCCAAATAAGTAAAAACAAACAGGCACATAATAAGTTACAATGGGTTCAATATATCATGATACATATAAAAGTATTACATTATATATAGAAATGTGTTGCAATTTCGTCTACTAAAGTGTTACATTTACTTGTATAAACAATTACATTCAATCACGCATGAGTGAAAATCTTGGGTAAAACGTGTTTTACGGAAGTCTCAGGAAAAACGTGTTTCATTAACATTTTTGAAAATATGTGGAGCTTCTTTAAAAAATGCGTGGTGGCATTTTTGTAAATAATCAAAACTTTTCAAATGGTTCTGGATATCAATAACAAGTCTTTTGGATATATATGATTTTCAAGCACATTTAAAGAAGGTATTGGCCAATAAACTTTTTGGATATCAAGCTCAAGAGGTTCTGGATATAGATAATAAAGTCTTCTGGATATAATTAATCAAGCATCTCCAGTAAGTAGAAAAAAACTGAAAAGAGCATTAGAGACTGAGAGAACATTTGAGATTGAAGACCAGTTGATGTGTTAATAAATAGCCAGTGACGGTGTTTAGGATGACCGGTTGGTGTGTTATGAAGGTCCAGGAAGTGTCTTCAGAAGCGCCGGATGATTATGAAAAACACGTTTTTCCTAATCACTAGGAAAAACACTAACTCATTTTTCAAATGTTACTTTCTTTCCAAAAATAAAATCAAAATACTCTAATTTTTTTCTTCTGCATAAAAGTTGTTATATTTAGTTATAGTTAGTGAGTTAGTGTTACACGTAATTATAGTTAGTGTTGTTGTGGATATGGCCCTCCACTACCAAAGCAATCCCACAAGAACAATAAGAGCACACAAAACAGAGCACAAGAAATCAAAGCAAAGAAAGAACACAGAAATTGTTAACCCAGTTCGTCAATATGTTTGACTACGTCTGGGGGCACTACCAAGCCAGGATCTTGCACTATAATATGTTAATATGAAGTTACAATGAGTTTAGGGGCGGAACATTATTTATATAGCAACCCTGGAATAAGACCTAAACCTAAACATAAGAGAAATCCCTTCAAAACTGCAATTCCCGAAATCTGGGTCGCGGCACCAAGCGCCCGCTAGGTGCCCTCCAAGCACCCGCCTGAATTAGGCCATCAGAAAACGCAATTTTACTGGCCACTGGAGCGCCCGCTTGGGTAACCTCAGGTGTTGGAGTAGAGATCTAAAAGGAAACGGAGAAGAAAAACTGGCGGACAGGCAGGCGAGCGGGCGCCCGGTGCAGACCAAGCGGGTGCTCCAGTGGGCAGCGAGCTCGGGATTTTCTGAAGGTTAATTCAGGAGGGCGCTCGCCCAACCCCAAGCGGGCGCTTGGTAGCCCCGATGTGAATTCGGGGAATTGCAGTTTTGATGGGTTTTCTCTTATGTTTAGGTTTAGGACTCTTTCTAGGTTTGCTATATAAATAATGTTCCGCCCCATAACTCATTGTAACTCAGATTTAACATATTATAGTGTAAGATCCTGGCTTGGTAGTGCCCCCAGACGTAGTCAAATATATTGACGAACTCGGTTAACAATTCTTGTGTTCTTTCTGTGCTTTGATTTCTTGTGCTCTGTTTTGTGTGCTCTTATTGTTCTTGTGGGATTGCTTGGGTAGTGGAGGGCCATATCCACAACAACTGGTATCAGAGCTTTGGTTGGACGATCAAAGGGGTTTATCAAGCAATCAAGAATGGGCAAGGATAAACAAACGGTGGAGAAATTCGATGGGTCTGACTATGGATATTGGAGGATGCAAATAGAGGATGTCTTGTATAATAAGGATCTCTATAAGCCTTTATCAGGAGTCAAGCCGGAAAGCAAAAAGCGGGAAGACTGGGATCTTATGGATCGGAAAGCCTTAGGGGTGGTTCGATCTACTTTGTCGAAGTGGATCGCAAAGTCTACCAGGAAGGCGAAAACCACCAAGAAGCTATTGGATTATCTTACTGAGAGATTTGAAACTCCATCTGCTGCAAATAAGGTTGATTTGATACGCAAGATGGGTAGCCTCAAGATGCAAGAGGGAGGATCCATAGCTAAACACATCGATGAGTTTATGGATATTATAGACTCATTGACTGCGTTGGAGATTACTTTCGGTGACGAGGTTCATGCGTGTTTATTGCTTGCGTCTCTACCAAGGAGTTGGAGCGGAACGGTGACAGCGTTAAATGCTTCAGCGGGTAAGAACAAATTGAAGTATGATGATGTTAAGAACTTCCTCTTGAGAGAGGAGAATCGCATAAAAAATTTGGGGACACCGTTTACTTCGGAATCGGTCTTAGCTATGACTAGCAGGGGAAGGCCGGGTTCTAGCAATAAAGGGAGAACAGGGTTAAGGGAAAGTATGATCGGGGGTGGGAGTCAGTCTGAGGAGAACAAAGAAAGACCAAGGGTTGCCAGAGGATCGGTTGAGTGCTATCATTGTAAAGAGTTAGGACACTACACAAGGGATTGTCCCAGGCGAGGGGATAATTCGGTGAATGTGACAGTCGAAGGTAATGATCTACTGATTCTGAGCGATTGTAGTGCGCTAGAATCATGGGTGCTGGATTCGGGGGCATCGTTCCACTCATGCGGGAATGCAGAGGAGTTGGAAAATTTTACTTCCGGTGATTTCGGTAAGGTCTATTTGGCGGATGGCGAGCCTTTGGAAATCAAGGGGAAGGGGGATGTCAGAATAGGAGCATCGGACGGTAAGGTCCAACATCTACACGGGGTCAGACACATTCCAGGTTTGAAAAAGAACCTAATTTCAGTTGGGCAGCTGGGTGAAGAAGGTTACACGGTAACTTTTAGCTGCAGGAACTGGGTTATTACCAAGGAGGATCGTGAGGTCGCTCGGGGTAATAGGGAAGGAAGATTGTATTTGGCGGAAAACACCAAGGGTAGTATCACGGTGGCGACGGCCAAGGGTGATACGGATTTGTGGCACTGTCGATTGGGTCACATGGGTGAGAAGGGGGTATCCTCGGTAACTTCTCGGTTTGGTGTGTCAAATTACATGACTTTCATTGATGATTCGACAAGGAAGGTCCGGGATTACTTCTTAGAAGGAAAAGATGAAGCTTTCAGGATGTATAAGAAGTGGAAGGCCTTGGTGAAGAATCGGAGGGGACTCAAGGTTAAAAGCTTGATGTCGGACAATGGTGGAGAGTATGAGCTCAAGGAGTTTGAATACGGTGATGCAAGGGAAATTTGCATGGATATTCCAGACTCGGGTGGGAGCGGCATGGTTCATGATGACCAAGGTAAAGGGGTCACAGAAGATGAACCACATACTCTAGTACCGGATATTCCGCAACGCAGATCTAACGGTAAGTGTAGATCGGAGGCAAAGGCTCCAGGTTTCTCAAGCAAGGTGAAGTTGAAGCTGGGTTTAGCTTCAACGGGGCTTGGAGAATAGGGGAGGAGGATGGCACTACCATGATCGAGGTGAGCACTAGGAGGACACCAAGGATGAGTTGAAGACGGATACGGGGTTTGTATACGCGGTTGATCTCTAGGTGGGAGATTGTTGGAGTAGAGATCTAAAAGGAAACTGAGAAGAAAAACTGGCGGACAGGCAGGCGAGCGGGCGCCCGGTGCAGACCAAGCGGGCGCTCCAGTGGGCAGCGAGCTCGGGATTTTCTGAAGGTTAATTCAGGCGGGCCATCGCCCAACCCCAAGCGGGCGCTTGGTAGCCCCGATGTGAATTCGGGGAATTGCAGTTTTGATGGGTTTTCTCTTATGTTTAGGTTTAGGACTCTTTCTAGGTTTGCTATATAAATAATGTTCCGCCCCATAACTCATTGTAACTTCATATTAACATATTATAGTGCAAGATCCTGGCTTGGTAGTGCCCCCAGACGTAGTCAAATATATTGACGAACTGGGTTAACAATTCTTGTGTTCGTTTTGCTTTGGTGCTTTATATTTCTTGTGCTTGTTTGTGGTGCAGGGTTTTCTTGCGATTTGCTTGGGCGTTGGATAGTGGAGGTCTATATCCACAACACCAGGCGCCCGCACGCTTGCTCGCCAGATTTTCCTTCTCTTGTTTCTTTGAACGATCTCTACTCCAACAATCTCCCACCTAGAGATCAACCACTTATATAAACCCCGTATCCGTCTTCAACCCATCCTTGGTGTTGTCCTAGTGCTCACCTCGATCATGGTAGTGCCATCCTCCTCTCCTATTCTCCAAGCCCAATTGAAGCTACGCATAGCTTCAACTTTTCAAGGTTTACCACCTTGGTCAACATGTCAGCCGGGTTCTCCGATCCCAAAATCTTCTCCAGCCTTAAGATCTTCCTCTCCAAGAGATGTTTGATGTAGTGAAACCTCAGCTCGATGTTCTTTGTCCTAGAATGAAACGCCGGATTCCTTGCTAGGTGAATTGCACTCTGACTGTCACTGTAGAGAGCATTACCACTTCCCGTCTTCCCAAGTTCACCCAAGAAGTTCTGCAACCATACCATCTCTTTACTGGCCTCTGTCACTGCCACATATTCTGCTTCCGAGTCGACTGAGCCACGATCTTTTGCAATTTAGAAGCCCAGGAGATAGCCGTACCACCCAATGTGAAAACATAACCCGTAGTACTCCTCCTCTTATCAAGATCACTTGATGTCAAATCCGTATCCACATAACCCGCTAACACGACCTCCTTGCTTGAGAAACATAGAGACTTACCAGCAGTACCCTTTAAGTAACGCATGATCCATTTAACCGCTTCCCAATGTTGCTTCCCTGGATTGCCCATGTACCGGCTGACTACTCCCACCGCATGTGCAATGTCCGGCCTTGTACACACCATTGCATACATTAGACTCCCCACTGCCGAAGCATATGGAGTCCTCTCCATCTTGTCACGCTCCTCCTTGCCCTTAGGTTAGTCCTTCTCGGATAGCTTCAAGTGCATACCCAATGGTGTACCCATTGGCTTAGCCTCTTCCATGCAGAACCTTGCCAAGACCTTCTCGACGTACTCTGCCTGTGAAAGAACCAACTTACCCAACTCCCTATTCCGGTCAATCCGCATGCCCAAGATTTTTCTGGCCTCCCCCAAGTCCTTCATCTCGAACCGTTCTGACAACTGAGCCTTCAATCTGTTTACCTCTCTACTGCTAGAGCACGCTATTAGCATGTCATCCACATATAATAGCAAGATTATGTACCCATTGTCCGTGTTCTTGAAGTAGCAACAATGATCCGCCTCACATCTGATAAAATCAATGTCATGCATGTATCCATCGAACTTCATGTACCACTGCCTAGGAGCTTGTTTAAGGCCATACAAGCTCTTAGTCAACATGCAAACCAGTTCCTCGCTACCCTTAGACAAGTAACCCTCTGGTTGTACCATGTAAATTTCTTCCTCCAAATCCCCATGAAGAAAGGCCGTCTTTACATCCATTTGCTCCAGCAACAAGTTATCCGCCACTAATAGCCCCAGAACCATTCTGATAGTGGTCATCTTCACAACAGGAGTGAATACCTTGGTGTAGTCAATACCGTACTTTTGCTGAAAGCCCTTTACAACCAACCTTGCCTTGTAACGCTTACTGCCGTTTGCCTCCTCCTTGATCCGGTAAACCCACTTGTTATGCAATGCCTTCTTCCCCTTAGGCAGTCTATTCAACTCCCAAGTTTTGTTGGCTTTCAATGAGTCCATCTCATCATCCATCGCAGCTTTCCACTTATTACAAAGTGAACTACGAACAGCCTCCGCATAACATTCTGGTTCCCCACTATCTGTCAACAACAAATAGTAATTTGAAGGAGTATACCTGTCAGGTGATCCATGCAACCTGCTGGATCTACGCAGCGGAATATCCGGTTCCGGAGTATGTGGTTCATCTTCAGTGACCCCCTGACCATGGTCATCATGAACCGTCCTGCTCCCACCCGAGTCTGGAATATCCACCTCTACAACCTCCAGTTCCGAACTAATATCATCAGATGCCCCCTTTCTGTCCTTGTACAAAACCTGTTCATTGAATACCACATCTCGACTACGAATAATTTTATGGTTTTGATCATCCCAAAACTTATACCCGAAGTCATCCCCGCCATACCCAATAAACGTACATTTTACAGATTTTGCATCTAATTTAGTTCTATCAGCAGAATCAATATGAACATATGAAACGCAGCCAAATATGCGAAGAAAGGACAGATTTACCTGCTTGCCAATCCATGCTTCCTCTGGAAATCCATTCCCCAATGGTACCGATGGTCCCCTATTGATCAAGAAAGCCGCCGTGTCAACTGCATATGCCCAAAACGTCTTCGGAAGTCCACACTTCAACCTCATACTTCTAGCCCGCTCGTTCAATGTCCTGTTCATCCTCTCTGCAACCCCATTGTGTTGTGGTGTGCCCTTTGGAGTCTTCTCCATGCGAATACCATTCGCTGCACAATATTCCCTAAACTCCCCGAGCTCATACTCCCCTCCGTTATCTGACCTCAAGCACTTAAGCTTAAGTCCCGTCTGATTCTCCACCAAGGCCCTTCACGTCTTGAATACCTCGAAAGCTTCATCTTTCCCCTTCAATAAATAGACCCAGACCTTCCTTATTGAATCATCAATAAAGGTCATGTAGTATGACGCACCACCCAGAGAAGTTACTGGAGATGGTCCCCACAAATCCGTGTGAACCAGTTCTAACTTTGCTTTCCTCAAAGCCCTACCCGTCCTCGAGAAATTACTTCTCGCCTGTTTGCCAAACACACAATCTTCGCAGATCCCCACGTCGACTGTCTTCAAACCCGGTAGTAATCCCTTTGAGCAAAGTACCTTCATCCCCTTCTCACTCATGTGACCCAATCGACAGTGCCACAAATCAGTATCACCCTTGGCTGACGCCACCGCGATACTATCCTTGGTGTTATTCGCCAAATACAATGTCCCCTCCTTATTACCCCGAGCGATCTCACAATCCACCTTGGTAATAACCCAGTTCCCGCAGCCGAATGTTACCTTGTAACCTTCTTCGTCCAACTGCCCAACTGATAATATGTTCTTTTTCAAACCCGGAATGTGCCTGACCCCGTTCAGATGTAAGACCTTCACGTCCGATGCTTCTATTCTGACACCCCCCTTCCCCTTGATTTCCAAAGGCTCTCCATCCGCCAGATAGACCTTACCGAAATCACCGGAAGTAAAATTTTCCAACTCCTCTGCATTCCCGCATGAGTGGAACGATGCCCCCGAATCCAGCACCCATGATTCTAGTGCACAACTAACACTAAGAACCAGTACATCTTCACATTCGATTACCACATTCGCATCTCTGTTCCCACGCATAGGACAGTTCTTCTTGTAGTGACCCAACTCCTTACAATGATAGCACTGTACCGATCCCTTTGCGACCCTTGGTTTGTCTTTGATCTCCCCGGTCTTACCACCCACAACGTTCTCCCTAGATTCAGTTCTCCCTTGTTTGCTAGTACCCGGCCTTCCCCTGCTAGTAGTAGCTAAGGCCGATCCCAAAGCAGTCGATGTCCCCAACTTCTTCATGCGATTTTCCTCGCCCAAGAGAAAGTCTTTAACATCATCATACTTTAATTTGTTTTTACCTGCTGAAGCATTGATCGCTGTCACCGTCCTACTCCAACTTCCTGGTAAAGACGCTAGCAACAAGCACGCATGAACCTCATCATTGAACTTGATATCCAACACATTCAATGAGTCTATAACATCCATAAACTCATCTATGTGTTTAGCCAAGGATCCTCCCTCTTGCATCTTGAGACTACCCATCTTGCGTATCAAATCAACCTTGTTTGCAGCAGATAGAGTTTCAAATCTCTCAGTAAGATAATCCAATAGCTCTTTGGTGGTCTTCGCCTTCTTGGTAGTCTTCGCGATCCACTTAGACAAAGTAGATCTAACCACCCCTAGGGCTTTCCGATCCATGAGATCCCAATCTTCCTGCTTTAAATCCTCCGGTTTGACACCCTTTAGAGGCTTATAGAGATATTTGTTATACAAGAGATCCTCTATCTGCATCCTCCAAAATTCGTAGTCAGACCCATCAAATTTCTCAACCGCCTGTTTGTCCTTGCCCATTCTTGATTTCTTGACAACACCCAATCGCTCGATAAACCAATCTTACGATTAAACCCTGATCTCCAAACCAAAGCTCTTGATACCAGTTGTTGTGGATATGGCCCTCCACTACCCAAGCAATCCCACAAGAACAATAAGAGCACACAAAACAGAGCACAAGAAATCAAAGCAAAGAAAGAACACAGAAATTGTTAACCCAGTTCGTCAATATGTTTGACTACGTCTGGGGGCACTACCAAGCCAGGATCTTGCACTATAATATGTTAATTTGAAGTTAAAATGAGTTTAGGGGAGGAACATTATTTATATAGAAACCCTGGAATAAGACCTAAACCGAAACATAAGAGAAATCCCGTCAAAACTGCAATTCCCGAAATCTGGGTCGCGGCACCAAGCTCCCGCTTGGTGCCCTCCAAGCGCCCGCCTGAATTAGGCCATCAGAAAACGCAATTTTACTGGCCACTGGAGCGCCCGCTTGGGTAACCCCAGGCGCCCGCGCGGTTGCTCGCCAGATTTTCCTTCTCTTGTTTCTTTGAACGATCTCTACTCCAACAAGTATAATTGTTGAAAGATGAGTAAAATGAGCGATTTTTTATATAAAACAAGTGTTACATTTACTTATAAACAATGTTACTTATAAGTAACACAAATGTTACATTTAGTTATAATAAGTATCACTTTTGTCAAACGTAAAAACACCAAAAAAAAAATTATACTCGGGTCAAGGGTCGACTCGTCTCTACTATAAGATAGATTTATGTGTAGACGTGTCCATCCGGTTAACCAGTGGTTGGAAAATTGCCGGTGGTCTAACCGTAACTGGACCGGATCTAACGGTTAAGGTTACGCGGTTAACCGGTTAAGCCGGTTCATCCGGTTAAACCGTCTACCTTTTTCCTTTTTGTTTTAAACTGAAAAATGTCATCACTCTGTGGAAATAGTTCTTTTAACGGTTCATGTACTTTAAACCCTTCATTTCCTTGATGAATTTAGGGATTGTATTGTTGAATTTATTTGAGCCGAGATCTAGGTAGACGAGCTCCGGCATGGCTGCCATAGATTCCGGTGGAGAAGCAAATAGTGAGTTTGATGACAATGAGAGGTTTTGGAGAGATGATAAGTCGCCAAACGAAGTGGGTATTGTAAGGTCCCCGCCCCGGAAAAGGAAGTGTCATCGGGATGGTTCTCAAACACAAAAGCTCACATTTAACGGAGTCGCCACATTCGTTAATTATTTAACCCAACAAATGAAAAGGTTATGAGATTTGAGTTCGGAGGTCAGGTTACACTTTGGGAAGAACATGGAAAAGTTCACCCAAAGTGCCTCGGTAAACCGAGTCTCCCTAAGTTAGTTAACGGAGTGCATGTGTGTGTGTGTGTTTAAAAATGGGAGAAACTGACCTCTTGACAAAACCATTTAGAAACTTAACAAAAGGGGTCACTTTGCAAACAATTTAACAGAAAATGGGCAAAAATGAAAAAAAAAACGCATTTTGGCAAAAGCATCCGAACGGCTAGTTTGGGTCGTCCCGGAGTTTTTACAGATTTATCAGAAACAGTCCAGTTTCAGGCAGAAACAGAGCATTCTGCTAAAACTGGACAAAATTGTGACTTTTTAATTTATTTATTAATTACCAAACATAAATTAAACCATCCCTATGCCATTAATCACTAATTAATCATCAAAACACAAGGTTTTGAGTGTGATCAAGGCAATAATTGGGGGAAATTAAGGAAAATGATGAACATGGTATTTGAGCCCAAATCATCATTTGGATGATTAAAGATGACAACTTTAACACCCAAATGGATGATTCATCCAAGGAAAAGCCTTGGGAAGTCAAAAATAAACCTTTGGATGGATAAAGATTGAATCTTTATCATCCAAAGGGACAATATTATGAGTTAATCAAAGTTTGAATGGTAAAGATTGAGACTTTACCATCCTAAACTTGATCATACTCACTAAATCAACATAAAAGTAAAGACATGGTATTTAAATTGCATAAATGTAAAAGGCTCTCTCCAAGATGTGCAATGGATCACCAAGCCAAATTTAAATACAAGACATAAATGTAAATGACATAAATTTAAATTGCATAAACATAACAAGCCTTGATCATCATGGTTTAGAACCCACAATCATGCATAAAACACGAAGGGCACCTTTGATCACTCCAAGGCTTGGATCTAATGATATATTTTATGTAAAGACTACATTTTTATGAGTAATAGGATGATCAAAGAAAGAAAAGAAAGAGATGAAGATGAGAATGGGATAAAGATTCAACCTTTAAGCAAGATTGGGGTAAATCATTAATTGATTGATCCAAGTTTGCTTCTTTTCTTCTTCAATTAGAGATCTTGGACTCTAAAATTCACTTAACATGGATCAATCATAAAATGGGACTAGAGATAAGAGGGATACTACTCTTGGTAGTTCTTCACCATTATCTAAAGTGGACCATAATCTTTCACCAAAAAAGTTAATTAATTTTGTTGAGAGGAAATTTTGGTAGAGTAACTTTGCTATGAAAATCCCCTTTAATGAGAGGGGATGACCTCTCTATTTATAAGGAAAATGTTTCAATTTAGCCCTTCAACTATGGGCTTGATGACCAAGCAAATGAGAGACGTTTTCACTTTAGTCCCCCAATTATGGGTCATTAAAAGGTTTATCTTTAGTCACCAAATGGGCTAGAAATTGGGTAATGGGCTTTGGCCCAAAGGACACAAATGGACTGATGGTACCCAAACCATCCGTACGGATGGGGCTTTCTCGTGCCTAAACCATCCGTACGGCACATACTGGCAAGTTTTCCGCATTTTTTCATCTTTTAGTCCAAATTGGTCCTAAAGTTTTCTCATATTCCCAAATTACCCCTTAGCTTTATAATTTAATTATTTTAAGCACCATGAGCCGGATTGGGGTACTTACAGAGACCCTCGGCAACGGCGCTTTTGAAGAAAGCGGGGTTGTCAATAAAAGAAAGAATCCCGATCCGAGGGATGGTGACCAAGGTGGTCAAGTGGCTGGACCCTTATCTTTAAAGGATTCCTACCTATCCCTATCCGAGGGAATCAAGCCGGTCGTAGTTCTGGGGTGAGAGATTTTAAGGCTACTCAAACCTAACAGCGACCATTAAGGTCGGGTGAGGAACTTGGCGTCTCAAACCTACGGGTGACTATTAAAAGTCGGGTGAGGAACTTGGCGTCTCAAACCTACGGGTGACTATTCAAAGTCGGGTGAGGAACTTGGCGTCTCAAACCTACGGGTGACTATTCAAAGTCGAGTGAGGGACTTGGCGTCTCAAACCTAAGGTTGTAGGGGAATATCTGTCATTCTCTCCTAAAGGAACGGGCATGACTCTTTGGCGAGTTCAGAGGCGGGATATGGTCAACTCGGCTCTATAGTGAGGGTTGACTTGCTGGGGACAGGGTCAACTTGGCTCTATTGGAGAGGGTTGACTTACACGGAACATGGTCAACTTTGCTCTATCGGAGAGGGTTGACTTACACGAAACATGGTCAACTTGGCTCTATCGGAGAGGGTTGACTTACACTGAACATGGTCAACTTGGCTCTATTGGAGAGGGTTGACTTACACGGAACATGGTCAACTTGGCTCTATGGGAGAGGGTTGACTAAATGGTTGGACTTACGAAGGACGGCCGGGACGTGGTCAACTTGGCTCTATGGGAGAGGGTTGACTAAATGGTTGGACTTACGAAGGACGGCCGGGACATGATCAACTTGGATCTATGGGAGAGGGTTAACTTACCGGGACATGGATAAGGAAGCGTGACTCTAGGCGAGGCAGAGGCGGGACATGGTCAACTTGGCTCTATGGGAGAGGGTTGACTAAATGGTTGGACTTATGAAGGACGGCCGGGACATGGTCAACTTGGCTCTATGGGAGAGGGTTGACTTACCGTGACATGGACAAGGAAGCGTTACTCTAGGCGAGGCAGAGGCGGGACATGGTCAACTTGGATCTATGAGAGAGGGTTGACTAAATGGTTAGACTTACGAAGGACGGCCGGGACATGGTCAACACTAATTACGAGAAGGTTGGCTTACAAGGATGGACATTATGGGGCTTACATTAGGGACGGCCTAATTTTTATCTTTGAAAGGGTCACTCGGGGGATTTAAACTTTATCTCACAAGGGGTCACTCAAGGGACCTAGACTTGTCTCAAAAGGGGTCACTCAAAGGACCTAAATCTTTTCTCACATGGGGTCACTCTAGGGACCTAGGCTTTATCTCACAGGGGCTTGACTCTCATTTGGTCAACCTAAAGGGTTTGTCAACTTTTTCATCATTCCATCTTTTGGTCAAAATCGGGGTTTTGGTCAACTCTGACTACGAGATGGTTGACTAAAAGGAGGGTCTTACGTCCACTCGGACTGCTGGGTCAAAACATTCGAGTCAACTCCACCTTTGGGGAGTTTAACAAGGCAAACTGGTCTTACGTCCCACTAAGGACTGCCGGATAAAGGCTCTAGCCTATAATGACTATTCTGAGTCAAGGTTTGGTCAACTCCATCTTTGGGGAGTTTTGACGGGAAAATTGGTCTTACGTCTCACTAGGGACGGCCGGGATAAAGACTCTAGCCTATAATGACTATTCTGAGTCAAGGTTTGGTCAACTCCATCTTTGGGGAGTTTGACGGGAAAACTGGTCTTACGTCTCACTAGGGACGGCTGGGATAAAGGCTCTATCCTATAATGACTATTCTGAGTCAAGGTTTGGTCAACTCCATCTTTGGGAAGTTTTGTCGGGAAAATTGGTCTTACGTCTCACTAGGGACGGCCGGGATAAAGGCTCTAGCCTATAATGACTATTCTGAGTCAAGGTTCGGTCAACTCCATCTTTGGGGAGTTTTGACGGGAAAATTGGTCTTACGTCTCACTAGGGACGGTCGGGATAAAGGCTCTAGCCTATAATGACTATTCTGAGTCAAGGTTTTAATCTAAAGGGTCACTCGGGGGATGAAGGTTTTAATCTAAAGGGGTCACTCTGGGGATGAAGGTTTTTAACCTAAAGGGTCACTCGGGGGACGAAGATTTGGTCAAGCCTACACTGCGGGATGGTTGACACATTTTCTTGATACCGGGAAAGAGCCTAGGGGTGACCTTCAAGACTCATTGTGGATAAAAAGGGTCTAAGACTTTGGAAAAATTATTTTGAGGGGAGATCAAAAGCATTTTGCTTGAAACATTGTCTTTGATAAATGATGCCAAATGGCCAAATTTGAAAATGCTTACTTTTGAAGGCAAATCTTTTAACGAAACATGTTTAGTCAAATTTTGGTTTTAACTTAACCGCGAGGTTTATATGCATAAAGTCCTTTTGAGCTTTGTCCATTTCTTAGGAGCGGTCGGGAGTAGAGAAACCTCTTATTGTCGATGTCGGGGTAGCCCCATGTCCTTGTTCCTATTGATGGCGACGTAGCCCCAATGTCATTGAATGTGTCGGGGTAGCCCCATGTCCTTGTTGCTGTTGATGGTGGCATAGCCCCCATTTCATTGAATGTCTCGGAGTAGCCCCATGTCCTTGTGGAGGTAGCCCCAATGTCGTCCTCCGACTTTTGATGTTGGCGTGGACCCATTGTCGTCTCGCGGCCTTTGATGACGTTAGGAACCCATCTCTTTTTTCATGACGCACTCTTTCTTTTGCCTAGGCCGCCCTTTCGGGTTTTCAACCTAGCGGGCATCTCTTTTGCGTCTTTTATGGCACACCCTGTTTTTTGCCTAGGCCGCCCTTACGGGTTTTCAACCTAGCGGGCTACTTTTTTGGTGCCTTTTTTTTTTTTTTTTTTTTTTCATATAAGTGATCCAGCCGACTTGATAGAACGAGGACTTAATATATCTTTTGGAGGAGACATGCAAGGGCCTTTATTTAGGCGGGAGAGAGTCCCTTTATTTTGGTGAACAATGTATTATCATGGAACGGGAGGAAGCCCTTGCTCGATAGAATACAAGTGTTTAGCTCTTTCCTAAGATGTAGTGAGAAGAAGACTTGTTGATACATTTGAAACTTTCCCTAGTTAATATCATCAAATGATTGCTGGAATGGACCATGTTTATTATTAAGTCAAGATTATAACAAGCAATTAGCCTTAACATGTATAAATGTTGTGATCAATTAAGATTAAGATTCAATCAATGGCAAGATCAAAAGGTGTTTATGGGGACATTGGTCATTATCTGGGAAATTGGTCATTGATGGGACCAAGGGAAGAGAACCGGGTCATTTTGGGAGGATCGAGGTTTGATGAATTCATTTCATGCTGTGACCGGACCCGAAGGTTGCCTACGTTCCCCTCAGTTTGAGGAGCTCAGGTCGCCGTAGTTCGGCCATGGGGCCTTTTTTTTCTGGGGTTGGTGTCCTTTCGAAGGATGTTGTTGCTGTGCTGATGTAGATCGCTTTTCTTTGCGGTGAACTCCTCGGGATGTTCTTTGAGGTGGACTTTTGCAGTGAACTTGGTGAGCTTTTGAGGTAAACTTCCTCTTTGCCAATATTCATTTGCTTTCCTTTTTTCCATTATCCATTTCTTTCTCTCTTATCATTTTTTTAGAGAGAGGGGAAACATTAGCCCCAACTTGCTATCTTGGACATTGGCTCATTTGTAGCCCCTTGGTGGAATTCTGCCACTTCTTACTTTGACTTTTGAAGATCTGGGAAGTCCTTTGCTTGGTTGCACACGCGCGATCGTGGTTGAATCTTGGTGGTTGAGCAACAAGATCCTCGCCTTTTCATTGTCTCGGGATGCCTTTGATGCGCATCAAAGATTTGTATAGGAAAGGTGTATCGGGTTGTGTATCGGGGTAATGTATGAGGGAAGATTTGCCATTGATGGTTTCTTCATGCCAATTGATCACAACATTTATTCATATCAAGACTAATTGTTTCCATTTGGCACTTTTCATTTGTGTTAGGTCCATTCATCCTTAATGAGTCGTCATTGACTAGTATGCTTAGAAGTCAATTCGTCATTTTGGGGACGTAGCAATCAATTGATAATAACAAGCAAGGCAATTTCAAGAGTAAACATATATTGCAAATAATGTCTCAAGTCTAGAGAGAAGAGAAGGAAAATGACTCTTTTATTTAGATAACTTTGTACATACATGTCCAAGTGCGGAACTCTGTAAAAATAAAAAGACACGGTCCAGAATGGACTCCTTTTTTTTCTTTCTAGAACCTACGAGGCTGGAAGACTCACATTTTTTTTTTTAAGGATGGGTTCCCATGAAGCACGATGATCCATTTTCTTCCACAGTTGTTGGAGGGGTTGTCAGCGGTATATTCCATGTCTTCCACGGGGAACTCGGGTTCCATGTCGTCGGGAAAGATGTCACGAGGCCTCCACTTGGCTTGGCGTTGCAATTGTCGGGGTCGTCTACTCATGAGGGCGAGTTGGGAGCTTGCCTGTTGGCCAAGACTTTTGGTGATTCCCTTTCAAGGTGCGTAATCTCTGTGCATTGCATTCGGCGAGAGTATGGATTTCCCTGTGATGTAACCGCCTTTGGCCTTCCGAAGCTTGGGCTTCTTCTTGTAGACGGTGTCCCAATTGTTTGATCTCATTGCTCATGTGGACGGTTGTTTCGAACGCTAATTCGGATGTGGGCTCCTTGGTCAATGCTTCCAGTGGACAGAACCGCGAAGGACTTTTAGCATATTAAACCTCAAGGTGAAATTATAACCATGATTTGAGAAAAATGCTTCATTATCGGATTAGCTTTTTAGGAAAAACTTGATCTTTTATTTTAAGAAAACTTGATCTCCATTTTTTTTATTAAATTTTTTTTATTATTTTTTTTTTTTGAAGACAAACCTTTGTTTTGAGTGAAAGACTCACACACATTTTTTATTTTTTTTTGTAAGCTTTTGACAAGGCAAAAATGGCAATAATAATCTTATTAAGAGAACTGACAATGGACCCAAAATGGTCACCACATGGCATCAATCGGGGAGTCAAGACTTTGACCAAACCTAACAGACATCTTAACCGACTTTTCCTAAAGACTTATCATACGCCCTAAAAGCAACTGGCTCTTCCTAAGGATGAAAACAGACTCCTTCTAAGGGGAGGTTGATAGGAGAGGTTTCAGAACTCCGTCGTTTGCTGTGGCAACCGCAACACCATTCATTTCCCAACCCGGGGCATTCGGCCCTTCAGACATTTTCTGTGCCACTGATCTTTTCCAAACGCCTTCCGTCGTTTCGGCTTTGCTGATTTTAGGAACCACCATTTGGGACACTGATTTTGTCAATTTTTCCAAAATAGGCTCTCCCACTTTGGGATTGACAACTCTGTCAACCATGGGCTCTTTTTCCTTGGGGTGGACACCACTCCATTTATCGATCATCGGGGAAGTCACAGATTTAAGCATGTTGACGCTCGGGTCATTGGCTGTATCGGGGGTGTGGGGGCGTCCAAGCTTCCCCTTCTCAATTAGTTTCGAGATGATGCGTCTTATGACGGTGCAATCATTGGTATCATGGCCGTGGTAGTTGTGAAAGGCACACCTTTGGGTCTTGTCTCGACTTTTTTCAAGATTCTTTGGCCGAAAATCTTCGAGGGGCCACATGAGGCCTTGTTTGACCAATCCTTCAAATACTTTGCTTATGGGCATTCCGAAATCCTCAAACTTTGTGAAATGGAGCTTGGCTCGGCCCTTGACTTTTCTTTCATTGTTGACCGGAGTGTGGTGGGGATGAGAATCACCGCTACTCAATGCAAAGGGGTGCCCATCGAGTGTCCTTTCAAACTTAGCTTCCATTTGCCTTCTTTTTCCCAACAACGTACCCGACTGAGGTCCAACATGAGGATTCTGTGGAAGTGCATGGGTGTAGGAATACCTATAACCTTGGTTGCTTGCAGGAATATACATTTGAGGCATGCAAGGAGCTTGTGGTCCAAAAGGTCTTGGATTATAGAAATGATACGGGCCACCCCAGAATCTCATCGGAAAATCTGGTGGAGGCAAGTTAGTGATGCCTGGTCGGGTATCCATATATGGTTTAAACAGTGACTGATCTCTGGTGACTTGGTTGATGGCATTGAATCGAGAAGGGACACGATTGGGAAGGTGTTGTGAGTATGATGCTTGAGGCGTAACTGGTGTGAACAGTGGTTTGCGGGCCTTTTGAGTGGGTTGTGTTTGGGGTTTTATAGGAGGTGTCTTATGGGAGATGTTGGATTTGGGATGAGGAGGAGTGAGGAAGATTTGAGTGAGAGGCTCGTTGTGGACGACGGCGTGTTGGGGCGAAGAAATGGAGGTCTCGGTATTTTGATGAGATGGAGGGGGAAATCTTTGGTTACAATCCGGGGGTCGGGTAGCTTCCACCCTTTCATTATGGTTGGTCACCTTGGTGAATGGCCCATCAATTTGAAACAGAGCTGTAACGCCTCTTTGCCTCGTCGACTCATCAGACGGAGTTTGCGTTTCTCTGTGGCTATCTGTGATGACTTCTTTCTCAGCCCCGGGGGTTTCTGAAGCTTGGAACAACTCTTCGTTCGTTAGGCCATCCGAATTATCCGCGGCGTCATTTCTCAAGCTACTGTCCACTGAAGTGATCTTTCTGAGGTACCGGATCGGAGAGGTTGTAGTGACCGGGGAACTTTCTGACTCCACACGCACCAGTCGGCGACATGATGCTCTCTTCCACTTCATCTAAGCCACGGAAAAAAAGGTAGTTTAGGCTCGGGTAAACATTGGGTGAACACTTGGGTTAAAGACACACGTGTCTCTATTTGGGATATTTGACTGGGCCAAAGTTGCCTACGTTCCCCTCACCACGAGGGAGGGGGTCCCACGTGATGAGAGGCTCAGGTCACCGTAGTTCGAACGGATTTAGAATCTTAAGAGGGAAGGACGAACACGACTAATGTCTTAACGAGAATCCATCCAAGGACTTAACTGGCTTCCTAGGGGACTATTCTTAGAATTTAACGGGGATCTTTGCGGGGACCTAGGGGACTTTGCCTAGGGTCTCAACGGGGATCTTAACGAGGGTCTTAAAGGATAACATGGATCCTTCCAAAGACTTAACGGGACTTGACGGAGGTCTTGAAGGATAACATGGATCCTTCCAAAGACTAAACGGGACTAATCAAAAGTCTTGGAGGATAACATAGATCCGTCCAAAGGCTAAACGGGACTATTCAAAAGTCTTGGAGGATAACATGGATCCATCCAAAGATTAAACGGGACTAATCAAAAGTCTTGGAGGATAACATGGATCCGTCCAAAGACTAAACGAGACTAATCAAAAGTCTTGGAGGATAACATGGATCCGTCCAAAGACTAAACGGGACTAATCAAAAGTCTTGGAGGATAACATGGATCCGTCCAAAGACTAAACGGGACTAATCAAAAGTCTTGGAGGATAACATGGATCCATCCAAAGGCTTAACGGGACTTGACGGAGGTCTTAAAGGATAACATGGATCCTTCCAAAGACTTAACGGGGGTGACACTGGTTAGCGAAACAATGCAATGTATCAAAGACAGGAAGCAAAAACGGATCAAGCTCATGCAACGCGCAATTAATAAATCATTCAAGTTTACTTAAAACACATTTTTATTCCTAAATGGTTGGAAAAGATTTCTCTTCTTTTTCGCAACTAATCTAAACCCTGGATCAGTGGAGGCCATCACTACGCCTATAGACCCCTCATTTTTCACATGTCTTGCACGCTCCCATAGACGGACTATCCCAAGCGAGGGTCCTATAGGGCAAGCGGCTTCCACCGACCAAAAGAAACGAACCTAGGGTCTAGTGCGTCGCAAGGTTCCCAATGCGCGGGTCATCCTAATCATGATTAAGCCCCAGTCGGAATCGAGACTTTTTTCGAAGGCAACACCGAAGGCTGCACCGATATTCCGACATGACCTCATTTTGAATGAGGCATCTCAGTCCTTGACCATGGCCTTAAGGATGATTAAAATAACTCGTACATTAGGGCTTAACGACACGGTGTCACCATATCCTTAGCACATGACCTTCGCTAATTGCGGTCATCATTAACGCACGAGTTAAAGGCTGGTTAGGCCACGCTTGCATTTCATCAAGGAGTCACAACTCAGGCGTTAACTTGGCCACAATTAACTTTGGACACGCGTTATGGACGTGGCAACGTGAGCTAGACCAAAAACCAACCAAGGTCACGGTATTTGTGTGTCACGGACAAGTGTGGTTGACTCGGCTCAGAAGGGAAGGTGGAATGGACCCATGCGCGCATCGAAGGGAACAAGAGCGCCCAACGAGCTGCATCGTGGCATCCATCCCGGGTTAAAAGGGCATTTGGAACGTGCAAGGTCAAGTGCGCGTAGTGTGAAGCCATTCTATGTTCCCTTTTGAGTCAAAATAGAGATTTTCAATCCGTTTTTCGATATGATGAGCATGGCA
This sequence comes from Campanula takesimana, assembly GCA_026119855.1. NCBI lineage: Eukaryota > Viridiplantae > Streptophyta > Magnoliopsida > Asterales > Campanulaceae > Campanula > Campanula takesimana. Next base: position 424,127 of record JAOWBW010000642.1, on the reverse strand, counting down.
TAAGCAAGATATGAAAAAGTATGAACAAGCATGGATTAAACAATTTATACACACAACAAATCAAGGAATATGAACAAACAAAGACCAAAACTTGTACATGTACCAAGTTGTGCACAACAAAGAATTTTGAATCAAACATTTTGCAAAAGAACAATTTTTACATTGAAACCATTTGTACCAAGTAAGTTGTGCACAACAAGAAGACTCAAGAAATCTTTACAAAAGGGTTATGCACAATGAGGCTTTGGAAACCATTTTTATTGACAAAAGATTATGCATAACCAAGTTTTTTTTTAAAATCAAGTTTTGGCCAAAAGAATGAAGGTAATGTGCACAAGTAAGACTGTAAATTTGGAACCTGGACAAGAAGAAGCAGAGGGGCATCCAGAATGTTGCATCCCTGCACAAAATTGTTAATTTGCAACATTCTGATCCCCTACCCAAAGTAGCCGTACGGCTAAAGCAAGAGGGTGGATATTTTTCTCAATTTCTCCAACTTCTGATCATCATGCTCCAGTTTATTGTATTTCCATAACGTATGTACTCAAAACAGTCCAAACAAAAACATCAAACACACACAAATATGCAAAAAGTCAACTAACGGGAACGGGAGTTTGACCCACACATAAATGCCCCCAAAGTTTCTAGAAAGAAGTTTGGAAATATTTAAATCCCCAGCGGAGTCGCCACTGTAAGGTCCCCGCCCCGGAAAAGGAAGTGTCATCGGGATGGTTCTCAAACACAAAGGCTCACATTTAACGGAGTCGCCACATTCGTTAATTATTTAACCCAACAAATGAAAAGGTTATGAGATTTGAGTTCGGAGGTCAGGTTACACTTTGGGAAGAACATGGAAAAGTTCACCCAAAGTGCCTCGGTAAACCGAGTCTCCCTAAGTTAGTTAACGGAGTGCATGTGTGTGTGTGTGTTTAAAAATGGGAGAAACTGACCTCTTGACAAAACCAGTTAGAAACTTAACAAAAGGGGTCACTTTGCAAACAATTTAACAGAAAATGGGCAAAACTGGAAAAAAACGCATTTTGGCAAAAGCATCCGTACGGCTAGTTTGGGTCGTCCCGGAGTTTTTACAGATTTATCAGAAACAGTCCAGTTTCAGGCAGAAACAGAGCATTCTGCTGAAACTGGACAGAAATGTGAATTTTTAATTTATTTATTAATTACCAAACATAAATTAAACCATCCCTATGACATTAATCACTAATTAATCATCAAAACACAAGGTTTTGAGTGTGATCAAGGCAATAATTGGGGGAAATTAAGGAAAATGATGAACATGGTATTTGAGCCCAAATCATCATTTGGATGATTAAAGATGACAACTTTAACACCCAAATGGATGATTCATCCAAGGAAAAGCCTTGGGAAGTCAAAAATCAAACTTTGGATGGATAAAGATTGAATCTTTATCATCCAAAGGGACAATATTATGAGTTGATCAAAGTTTGAATGGTAAAGATTGAGACTTTACCATCCTAAACTTGATCATACTCACATAAATCAACATAAAAGTAAAGACATGGTATTTAAATTGCATAAATGTAAAAGGCTCTCTCCAAGATGTGCAATGGATCACCAAGCCAAATTTAAATACAAGACATAAATGTAAATGACATAAATTTAAATTGCATAAACATAACAAGCCTTGATCATCATGGTTTAGAACCCACAATCATGCATAAAACATGAAGGGCACCTTTGATCACTCCAAGGCTTGGATCTAATGATATATTTTATGTAAAGACTACATTTTTATGAGTAATAGGATGAGCAAAGAAAGAAAAGAAAGAGATGAAGATGAGAATGGGATAAAGATTCAACCTTTAAGCAAGATTGGGGTAAATCATTAATTGATTGATCCAAGTTTGCTTCTTTTCTTCTTCAATTAGAGATCTTGGACTCTAAAATTCACTTAACATGGATCAATCATAAAATGGGACTAGAGATAAGAGGGATACTACTCTTGGTAGTTCTTCACCATTATCTAAAGTGGACCATAATCTTTCACCAAAAAAGTTAATTAATTTTGTTGAGAGGAAATTTTGGTAGAGTAACTTTGCTATGAAAATCCCCTTTAATGAGAGGGGATGACCTCTCTATTTATAAGAAAAATGTTTCAATTTAGCCCTTCAACTATGGGCTTGATGACCAAGCAAATGAGAGACTTTTTCACTTTAGTCCCCCAATTATGGGTCATTAAAAGGTTCATCTTTAGTCACCAAATGGGCTAGAAATTGGGTAATGGGCTTTGGCCCAAAGGACACAAATGGACTGATGGTACCCAAACCATCCGTACGGATGTGGCTTTCTCGTGTCTAAATCATCCGTACGGCACATACTGGCAAGTTTTCCGGATTTTTTCATCTTTTAGTCCAAATTGGTCCTAAAGTTTTCTCCTATTCCCAAATTACCCCTTAGCTTTATAATTTAATTATTTTAAGCACCATGAGCCGGATTGGGGTACTTACAGGTATTTCTCCGGTGAGGTGATCTGAGGAAAGATTTAACGCTTGAAGGTTTTCTAGGAGGGTTAATGATGTGGGTATTATGCCTTTGAGGTTGTTGTTTGATAAATCAATTTGGGTGAGATTGAGATTTTCATTTTTCCAGTGTTTTGGCGGGTACCTAGAGAGGGTAGTATTGAAATTTGGAAATTGTCAAAGAATGGAGGAATTTGAGGTTGGAGAGGATGATGAAGGTCCACACTTGGGAGGCGGGAAAACTGTAAATACCGGAAAAACTGACCATTAGCCGGTTAACCGATGATTATAACCGGCAGTTCAACCGGTTAAGCGGTTTACAAATATCCCAACCTTAACCGGACCGGCAATTACTGGTTGACAATCGGAACAGTTGGCCGGTTAGCCGGTTGGCCGGTTTTTACACATTGACCAACCGCCGGTTAGCCGGTTCTGTTGAATTTTTGGACACGTCTATCTATGTGTTCTCACACAGGCGACCACCTCTTTTTTTTTGATAATTCTCCCCATATTTTCAAACAAAATGCTAACATTTGATGTATTAGTTGTAAACGATGAGGAAGTTTCTTGTGAGACCGTTTCATGTCTGAGACGGGTCTCGATGAGAGAAGAAATAGACTTGGCACGCCGTGTCTATAGGGGGAAAACTATTTACTCTCTCAACAAAACCAGTGTCATGCGTGATAACGTTTCACACAAGTTTTTGTCGTAAAAGATACACCCTCCATCTTCAGTTACAATAAAAAAACACAAAACGAAAAAATTGCCTTAAATATAATCAAATTTCATCCATTTCAAAGCGAAACTCATTAATTATTTGAAAGGAGCAAAACTCCTCACATATGAACGTATTTTAATACCCTTTTATCGAAAATGTCTCTAATTAATTATTAATTTCAAAGATAAGTTCACATTTATTACACATTTAATATGAGGACATATATTTTATTTCTTAAGCAAACAACAAAATCACTTTTATTGAGATTGCGCTCCACAAAGGTCGGAGGCTCAAGTTGAAATCGGAAAGTAGGAGGGGGTGTTAGGATTCATTGTTAGTACACCCACCTGATTTGATTGCACCATTCCACGTGTATTTTTATGGACTTTAGGACTACATGTAATGAAGTTATACTTTAATTTTTAGACAACTCCATTTCTAGATTTTTGTTTATCTTAGGCTGAGTTAGACCGGTTTGTGTAGACACCCCGCCTTGGACCTCTCACCCCGATTGCATACATAGTATTTTTATTTAACTTATTTTTATTAATTTCTGTTACTTCGGTTAAGTTCCTAACTGATTCCGTTAGTTTTGGACTAAACTGCATAACAGAATTAATTTTAGAGTCATTTCTGTCATTCTGTCATTTTTAGACTCGCGCGCCTCCGGCACTGTCAGTGGGCCGCGCGCGCTTCTCGCCCCAAAGTGGGACTTCCCACTTTGGCAGTTACGGATTGCAGCAGTTTCCCTCATTTTTCTTGATCACAAACACTCCTTTTTTAATCCACATTCATCCCCCCTTTTATCATTAACTCCCAATCCCACACTTCTAGCCTTTCTTTAAAACAAAATAACTCATTTTTATTTTATTTGATTTTCTTTTATTTTCTTTTATTAATTATTTTATTTATCTTATTTTTTATTGGTCAATTCCATCTCACATGGATTGACCAATTTCCCTCCATGTTTCCCCTCCTCTTTTTACCTATAAAAACCACCATCTTCTACCTTAGAAAAGGACCTTTTTTTTTTGGACCTTCTTTTGGACTTCTTCTTAGACTTTTGGGACAAAAACACTCTCTCCACACATATACACAAATTCTCTCAATAAAGAGTTTTATACAACAAAACTCTACACGAGTTTCTACACCACAAGTTTCTCTACAACAACTCCGTCCCGAGTTAAAGTTTGAAGTCATTCTTCTCTAAAAGGTACAAGTTTTCTCCTTCTCTTTTTATTTGTGTCTTACTAGTATGCAATCTCCACAAAAAAGGATACAATCAAAAGACCACTTCACTATTGAAGTTTGGTAAAGGTTACATCCCAACATTTTAATTCCACTTTAATTTACATTCTTATTTCTTAATGTAATTATCTAGCAATAATTCGTCATGTAATCTTTAACATTATTAATAAAATCATTTTTCTTTTATTTTCCCCTTTTCTTTCCGTTACAATTGTTAGCACATTTCTATTTAATTAATTGAAGGACATGTAAATATTAGAACACCAAAAGTAGCAAGACCCGCGTAAGCGGGGCGGAGTGGGTGTTTAAGTACTTCCCACTCCGTCACCTAACCCCCGAACCCTTCTCTTCCCGAATCTTTGGTTTCGTAACATAAAATAGGCTATTTCTAGGTTTTTCTTATGTTCCTCAAAACATAGGTGGCGACTCTAAAATCAAGTAGACATCCTAGGTTAATTCACGCGCTCTAACCAAGCCGTGGTTCCCCCGGGGTATCTACAGTGGCGACTCTGCTGGGGACTTTAGAAGGTTAAACTTGCGTTTTCATTTTTGGTGTTCTTATTTCTGTTTTCGGGGCATTTTGGTAAAAAGGGTAGGAAGCGCGCGCCTCCGGCCTTCTTGGCCTAAAGCGCACGCGTCCGACCCCTTTTACCAGAATCGCCCGCCTTCCTTCTTGTCCTTCCATTCCATGTTTCTGTGCTAACAAGTTTCTGCAGGGGAAAGTTACATAATTTGGGACCAGGGCAATCCCCTGAGTCCACAGTTTCTGACATTCTGACAAGTACTGCCCAGAAGCGGGCGCCTCTGCTTTCTAGTGCCTAAGGCGCGCGCCGCCCATCCTCATAGCCCAAAGCGCGCGCGTCTGGGCAATTTTCCCAAAACAGAATAGTGCACAGAAACAGTGAACAGAATGGACAGAATGACAGTGTGTGGGCACCGGGCCTGCACATAACTGCTTTTAATTTTCTGTTTATTTTATCGGTCACACGGGTGATTCGAAAGTTGTAAATTATGTGCTTATTTGCTTTTATTTCTTTTTTCTTTTGAAAAAAATATATATATATTTTGTCACTTGTTAGATCTCACACTACATGCACATATTCTTATCAATTGCTCACTATCGAGTCGCACAAGTCCAACCCCAATTCGTCGAGGCCCCTCCTAGAAAGTTTCAAGCTCCACCCGACCTTGACTCTTTCGAAGCGGTCAACCTCAGCCCGTGGCGTAGTTCAAGACTACATGCCGGGGTGACCTTTAAGCCTCTCTTTAGCCGAGCACAAGCCACACAATTCTAGTCTAGGGTCTAACACTCCGTTACTCAAGTCGGTTTTTCATGTACCGAGATTTCCATAAACTAATGTCTTCAAATCATACATGCCAACTTGTTGCAATGGACGAAATAAAACTCCGTCCCCAAAAGTGGTTATTTTGGACGAAAATAAAAATCCATCCCCGCATGTATGATTTACTATATTAATTTAGTTTAATGCCGACACATGTAGGTCTCACAAGCGTGGTGGAATCCGATGAGTATATGTGACCGCGAGAAGGTCTATATACTAGTGTGACGATTCCACTATTTTTTTAGAAACCCCAAAAAGGACCACGTCCTTCCGACTTTGTAAATAAAAAAAAAGAGTCTTTTTCTTTATGTGGTTGAGTCTTTTTCCTTTGTTTGTGGGTGAAGTTAATTTACTCAAAAGGTATTTGTGGGGCCATCCTAAGATCAACCGTGTTCTCTCCATAGGTCCAATGTCCAACGAAGGGTTATTCCGCATGGTGGAAGCATTGAAAGAGCAAGTTGATACACTAGCCGAGAATGTCCGCCGCAAGGATGATTTATGGCGAGCCCGTTACAAGCATGTGAAAACGGCCCACGAGAAAGAAGTTGCTCAACTCAAGAACCAATTGAAAGGGCCCACGAATGAAAGAAAGGTCCAAAGCATTGATACCAGTTTGGTCAACACTCTCATGTCCTACATTGATCAAAGGCTTAGTGGGCTAAATTTTCACAAGGGCCCAAGCACCGATCTTCATCAAGCTCTCTCCTCATAAACACAATGGAGGCTCTTCCCAAAAAGTTCAAGATGCCCGATATTGGTAAGTTCAACGGCAACTCTTGCCCCGACGCTCATGTCGACTCCTACATTTGGGCCATACTACCAAAGAAAGTGTCTCCTCAAATAATGGCACAATGCTTCCCACTTACTCTCGAGGGGGTCGCAAAAGATTGGTATACGGGTCTTCCAGTTTCCACCCGCCTCAATTGGGATGCCGCTATGCTTGCCTTCAAGTCACAATATCTAGGCAACTCCATTTTCCGCCCCACTAAGAAGGAATTGGAGAGCACCGTGCAAATGGGTGATGAATTATTTGGGGACTTCTATCACCGTTGGAACGACAAGTTAGCCGAGATGGTTGATAGGCCCTCAAGGAAGGAACAAATGGACATTTTCTTGAAGTATTTGACTTTGGACCGCCGAACTCATCTTAGTGGGGTCTTTTATCCGGATTTTGAAAGCATGTATGATGCGGGAATTAAAATTGACAATTTGCTCCGAGAAATGGCCGAGTACTCCTATGAGACAAGCTTCAACGACGAAGGGTTCCCGAGCAATCCGAGCAACGGCATGGAAGAATGTAGTGACATGGAAGACTACAACGACAATGAGGACTTCAACAACAATGAGGACTTCAACGACATGGGGAACAACGACAACAATTTTCATTTCTCTTTCTCTACCTAGAAATAGGATTAAAAAAAAAAAAAAAAAAAAGTCAAAGTCCTCTAAAGTGTGCATTAATGTTTTCTCTCGTCCCATGTTAAATTTTTAGTCGATTGAGTCATCAAATAAAAGTCGTTCTTGTCCTCATACACTCTTCTAAGTTGTTCAATCTAATTCTTGGAAAAATGATGAAAAGATATCTAAACAAGTTTTGGAACGAAGGCCGTCACTTGAACGCCTAGAAGCTAAACATCGACGCCAACATCAACGACGAAGCCAAGACAAACAAGGTGGAGCAACAACCATAGAGAAAAATCAAACAAAGGGGGATTAAAAAAAAAAAAAAAAAAAAAAAAAAAGAAAGAAAGAAAAAGCTCGCTAGGTTGAAATCATCAAATCAACCTAGGCAAAAGTTAGAGCACAAAAAAAAAAAAAAAAAAAAACCCCTCAATCAAAGAAGTTCAAGATCAACATCATTCCACCGACGAAGGACGAAGCAAAAATCAATAATTCATCACGGCGAATGGAGAATTCACAAGAACTACGGTGACCTGAGCCTCTACACTGGAGGAACGTAGGCAACCTTCGGGTCCGGTCTCATGCAAGAAAGAAGATATGTTTAGCCCTAGCGCGTTATGGTGATTGGCCTTCATCTCGAACTTGTCAAGACATCTTTGTACGATTCATTTGCCAATGAATTAATCACCAAAATGGTTGAACAATTTTCTTAGATTTGGAAGCGATTTCCGTTCCTTGTCGAGTCTAAGGGCTTCTATTCTTTCTGCATACTCCCAACTTCTTGCAATCAAATTAGAGCTTTCCTTCTCTTCTCTCTTAATGACTCGTTTGTGTTCGCGAGACATTCAATAAAAAATACATGTCAATACTAGGGACACTTCCCTAGTCAAGTCAATGTCACTCATCATTAGTGACAAAAGGTCTCCACCGCAAAATCACATGTCTTATCTCCTCAGCTAGAGTCAATGCACACCTCCTCATTAATCGAGTCAAAAGAAGATGCAAAAGAGATGCCCGCTAGATTGAAAACCTGAAAGGGCGGTCTAGGAAAAAACAGGGTGCGTCATATAAAATAAAAATAAAAATGAGAGAGTGAGAGAGAGAAGGGAAAGAGAAATGGAGATCCCCGGCCTCTAAAAGAAGACAACTGCACGAGCTCTACATTGGATCTCCTCAGCAAGTCAAATCCCCACCGAGTCAACTTTGCGATTGCAAAAGGCTCGACAAGATATGGCACCATCAAAGGTTGTTTTGGGTTATTGGCCTCATTCTCCAGCAGTGTGCATTTTTGGGTTCATGAAAAGAAGGCCCGTGGTAACCAAGACCCATCCGAGAACGAGCCCATCATAAAAAGGCACGAGGTTGCACAAATAATCCCTATCTAGTCAATTGGCTTGGGCAGCAAATAGCAACAACATGTATCTCAGTTTTCAAAGCTTCTTCAAGTATGTGCTTCTCAAAGTACGCCGAAAGGCTCCCGAGAAATGGAGTAGCTCTTGCCATGTCCTCTCATGTTTGTTCACTCGCACGAGGATGAGTCACTCTTGCTTTGATCAACAAATGGTGACGCCCTAGGGGCTATGTGACTCAAGAACAAGGGTTTCTTTTGCTTCATTCGACAATCAATAAGCCCTAGGGGCTATGCTTGAGAAAGATGTGTGAGACTATCCTCAAAGTCTCTCAAAAGGGATGTCAAAAAGCCCTCTTGTCATGTGTGCCCGTGCTCGTTCCCCCAATCAAGGATGAACCTTTCTCGCAATCAATGATGGCACTCTAGGGGCTACGGTCAAGTCTTAAAGGCTCCCTCGGCAAAGAGCAATTAACTCCCCAGCAGTATCCCCAGCCGAGTCATGTGCAACATTGGAAGCTTCCTCAATTCGGCACCGAAGGTCTCAACGGGCTTCGCAATCTACAATCTTTTGGGCTACGGCATTACAGTGATACAAGCAATGGGCAATATTGGGGCTTCGCGATCGACAGTCTTTTGGGAAACAATACTCAAGCAACGCAATTTGGGAGTAATCTTCATGAGAGGGATCAAGCTTCAAAGGTCTCTCAACACCTCCAGTCAAAAGGCCCCTTGGTTTTAGATAAGGGCTCCGATGTTATGAATGAATTTGATGATTTTTGTTAGAACTCACAGCGAGATTCTGAAGGAAGTCTTAGAGAAAAGGAAAAGGATTCAATATGCTAAACTCACATTGGCTGGGTTATAGCGGGAAATGCCAATATGATTAACTCGACTAGAGTTACGGCCAATCCCAATGTCTCTGCGATACTGCACCCCCTTCTCTGAGATTAAAAGCACAAGTTGCAAAAAGCACAGGCTGCATCCGAAGATCCGCCGTCGGTTCAACTCAAGAAGACTCAAGCAAGCATACCGTTTGAGAGTTTGTCACGCCAAGACCTTATCATCCGCAACAACATCACCATCTTCCATGAGACATTCCCCAAAGACCCTACTGCATTCTCAACATGGGCCTTCCACCACTTGGGTTCCAACCACAATGAGACAATTCATCTCCCCTGCAAGAGCAAGATCGAGATCACTTTCATGAGTTCTATCCAACGGCGCATCCACTCTCAATACAGTGCCAAGATAAGTTGGGACTTCACACCGAAAGGTCTTCACATTCCACTATCTTGAAGTTCGCAAACAACAAGCACATGACATTTGGGGCTTTGCAATCTCTCGAAGCTTGGCATCAATAATCCTCTCTTGGGGCTTACTCACGCCAACAACAAAAGGCGATTTATTTGAATGGGCCAAGGACTGATTTATCTTGGGGCTATGCAAGTCTCTCATAGTTTGGCATCAAAGGCATTCTAGGGGCTTTACAATCAGCAACCCCTTATCTCGGCATCAAATGCCTTTTGGAGCCCCATAATCGACAAATCTCTTGGGGCTAGACATCAATTTCGTTGGACACCACGGCAACAACGACAGAATTCAACAAGGCAATCCAGACTTCGATTGAACGTGACTTGATCTTGGGTTGGCTTTGCAAACACACAATGGTTAAAATGGCTCACCCACGAACTAAAAAAAAAAAAACCTTTTCCTCACATGTGTGCATATTCTTTCCCTAAAAAAAAAAAAAAAAAAAAAAAAAAAAAACTTTTTCTTTTTTCTCCTTCTATGTGCAAAAGTATGTGCTTTACTTTGCCTTGCTCCTAGCTTCTCCTCCAGCATTCTCCATCAACCTTGAACTACGCTGGTCTGATTCCTTTCAAGGGATACGTAGGCAGCCTTTTGGCACGACCAACCCATCATCCAGAGTACCATCTCGCCAACATCCAAGGAATAGACATTCTCCATCAAAGGACCCTCCGCAACGTCAGAAATTCATCTCCACTCAAGCGGCAATGGTAAGTGAAGGTATGAATACATCCAACGCTTTCCTTAAAATCACACCGCACACAAGATCACTCTCTACATTCTTACTTCTCTCTCATGCAAAACTGCTTTCCAAATCACATCACACCACGAGCACAATTTCTCTCTTCATTTCACACTTCATGCATCTTCTTGCACAAGCACATATACCTGCCAAGCACACACATAACAGGTACCACCACGAAGTCAAACAGCATCTGCAACTCAAGGCACTTCATCCCCAGTAGAAAGTGATCCGCATTCAACCATGCCCACATCCCCACGATAAGGCCAACTTTCCACCTTTCCAATGACAACAACTCGGTCTATGGTGAGCCGCGAAATCACCACGGTCCTCTGGGTCCGTCTTCAGCAACTCGGTCTATGGTGAGCCGCAAAATCACCACGGTCCTCTGGGTCCGTCTTCAGCAACTCGGTCTATGGTGAGCCGCGAAATCACCACGGTCCTCTAGGTCCGTCTTCAGCAACTCGGTCTATGGTGAGCCGCCAAATCACCACGGTCCTCTGGGTCCGTCTTAGAAACTCGGTCTATGGTGAGCCGCCAAATCACCACCTCTCTATCAACAAGTTAAGCCGCTCACAAGCGCTTCTACCAGCAAGTAAGCCGCTCACACAGGGGAGACCTTCCATCTATCAGCCAGTCCCCCTGGGGATCCTCAACTGCGGCCGTGGTGGGCCGCCTCAAGCCACCACACCCTTTTTGATCTGCGGCCACGGTGGGCCGCCTCATGCCACCGTACCCGTCTTCATCAGCAAAAGTCGCTCACACAGGGAGCGCACCTCTATCTTTTGTAATTTCAAATTCATGTTTTATCGAGTCTTTGTTTTCTTTTGTCGATGTCCTCGGCGGATGTTTTGTTCTTTCGTCGACGCGTTTTGCTTCGCAATCCACGTCGCCAAGGGGCTCTGTAGACACCCCGCCTTGGACCTCTCACCCCGATTGCATACATAGTATTTTTATTTAACTTATTTTTATTAATTTATGTTACTTCGGTTAAGTTCCTAACTGATTCCGTTAGTTTTGGACTAAACTGCATAACATAATTAATTTTATAGTCATTTCTGTCATTTTTAGACTCGCGCGCCTCCGGCACTGTCAGTGGGCCGCGCGCGCTTCTCACCCCAAAGGTTGGACTCGCGCGCTTCCCACTTTGGCAGTTACGGATTGCAGCAGTTTCCCTCCTTTTTCTTGATCACAAACACTCCTTTTTTCATCCACATTCATCCCCCCTTTTCTCATTAACTCCCAATCCCACACTTTTAGCCTTTCTTTAAAAAATAACTCATTTTTATTTTATTTGATTTTATTTGATTTTCTTTTATTAATTATTTTATTTATCTTATTTTCTATTGGTCAATTCCATCTCACATGGATTGACCAATTTCCCTCCATGTTTTCCCTCCTCTTTTTACCTATAAAAACCACCATCTTCTACCTTAGAAAAGGACTTTTTTTTTCGGGCCTTCTTTTGGACTTCTTAGACTTTTGGGACAAAAACACTCTCTCCACACATATACACAAATTCTCTCAATAAAGAGTTTTATACAACAAAAATCTACACGAGTTTCTACACCACAAGTTTCTCTACAACAACTCCGTCCCGAGTTAAAGTTTGAAGTCATTCTTCTCTAAAAGGTACAAGTTTTCTCCTTCTCTTTTTATTTGTGTCTTACTAGTATGCAATCTCCATAAAAAGGGATACAACCAAAAGACCACTTCACTATTGAAGTTTGGTCAAGGTTACATCCCAACATTTTAATTCCACTTTAATTTACATTCTTATTTCTTAATGTAATTATCTAGCAATAATTCGACATGTAATCTTTAACATTATTAATAAAATCATTTTTCTTTTATTTTCCCCTTTTCTCTCCGTTACAATTGTTAGTACATTTCTATTTAATTAATTGAATGACATGTAAATATTAGAACACCAAAAGTAGCAAGACCCGCGTAAGCGGGGCGGAGTGGGTGTTTAAGTACTTCCCACTCCGTCACCTAACCCCCGAACCCTTCTCTTCCCGAATCTTTGGTTTCGTAACATAAAATAGGCTATTTCTAGGTTTTTCTTATGTTCCTCAAAACATAGGTGGCGACTCTAAAATCAAGTAGACATCCTAGGTTAATTCACGCGCTCTAGCCAAGCCGTGGTTCCCCCAGGGTATCTACAGTTTGACCTAGCGGTTTAGTCTTTCAAGCCGCCCTTGGTGCATCTCTAGCCACCAGCTTAAAGCAGATAGCCTTCATCAAAACCGCGATGATCAGTTTTGGTGAAACTGCCCTTCAAGCCTATCTTGGAACTGCTCTAGTACCTGGTGGAACCGCCGATCAGTTATTGAAGAATTTAAGAGCGTCATTTACTCCTTAAAGACAAACGATTACTTTTCAACCGTAATGAATGACTCAAATCACATCAAGTCATGTTGGAGTTTTATTCAAGGTATGTCGGTTTGTCTTGAATTTTGAATTATTTACCATTAGTCCTTTATCTGCAACAAAGGACAATGTCTGGAAGTGGTGCAACAACTACCTAGACCACTCGACAAACAAGGACGATAATGACAACTCAACCAATGGGATTTCGACAGCATATTGTACCGCCAAAACTTGATACATATCTTTGTCCACGGTTACAAGGGTGCTCCCACTATAAATAGCCTTCATTCTCAACAATGAAGGTTGATGAGCTTCAAGAGAGAGAATCCTAAGTATTCAAGTTTGCTTTGAATATTGAAACCCAGATATTCATATCTTCATCATCTCCTTAGCAAACCCATAATTCTTCATCAAAGCTTCAAAGCCATCAAACTTTTCACACTCAGCCTTTACACCGAAAGTTATCATTTGCTCACTATCACTTAAATCCTTTGAGCTCTTGATTACTTTCCACACAACACACCTGATTTGTATAATCACATAGATTATACACTTCGAAAACACAGGTTGTTATAATAGCTTTGTTAGGTTAGATTGTTTATTTAGAGTTTAGATTCCTTTGTAATCTTGTAAAGACTCCTTTAAATTAATGCAAGTCTAGTAGCTATTAGAAAATCCTAGGCTAACCACGTAGGTAGAAGACGTAGTTCATTTAAGAACGAGCCTCTTCAACTTGTGTGTTTGATCTTTTATTTCTGTTGTGTTGTTTTCATTTCTTGTTTGTGATATTTACTTTATCCCTCTACGAGATGATTTAAAAATGACTTGTGTATTTTTATGATCAGTCAATTGTGATTTGTCAGTTGCATCATTGAGTTTTCAACCTTGTTAAACCGCCCAACTCTTTCTTTATCCAGTTTGGCCAAAACTGCAAAACACTGCTGTGCATTTTATCTGTGCGGTTCCAGTGCTTTAAACCGCAATAGACCAAACTGATAAGTACTCGGTTGATTTTAAGGGTATTTTACGAAAAATTTGGATCGCTATTCACCCCCCTCTAGCAGTTCTATACCCTTGTTGCCCTCTGGGACCAACAAGGGGAAAATAATTGATTTCCTTGATATTATCAACTGAGAGTACAACATAATATATACAATGTTTTCTTGGAGAATAAGCTAATATTTACAATTATGTTAGGTCAAGAATATCCTACCTAATTTACATTTTATCAAATGAGTAACAAATATACATAAATCGGAAAGGAGATATGACCGAGATCTTAAAGGATCATGGCAATATCTCAACACCCTCCTCAAGTTGGAGCGTGTAGATCACACACGCCCAACTTTTCTAGAAGATGAAGAAATTGTCGACTGCTCAACGCTTTAGTAAGAATGTCAGCCAGTTGTAGTTGTGCAATCGTATGAATGTAGGCAGTTGTGATGACACCTGCCTGAGAGTTGTGATGACACCTGCCTGAGACTACTGCCTGAACCGCATCGCGAACAAGATAATAGTCAACTTTAATATGTTTAGTTCATTCATGATGAACCGGATTTTGAGCCATATGTAATGCAGATTGGCTGTCACACAGAAAAGTCATAGGAGCTGTATGTTGAATGGCAAACGACCCAAGAAAACTATAAAGCCATTTTAGTTCACACGTGACACTGGCCATAGAATGATATTCTGCCTCGGCTAAAGAACGGGAAATAGTGTTTTGTTTCTTGGTCTTCCATGAGATCAGAGAATCGCCTAAGAAAACAAAGTAAGCAGTAAGGGAACATCGGGTAATAGGACAACTCGCCCAATCAGAGTCACAATAATCCCGGAGGTGGAGAGTAGAATCGGATCTCAATAAGATGCCTTGGCCTGGACGATTTTTGAGGTAAAGAACAACATGTAAAGCTGCCGTCCATTGAGCCCTCTTAGGACGGGTCGTGAATTGTCAAGGGTATACACACTATAGGAAAGTTCTGGACAGGTAATAGTAAGATAAATAAGACAACCCACAAGTCGCCGATAAGCCTCAGGATCACATAAATCATCATCCGCGGTCAAGGCCAATCGATGATTTTGCTCAATAGGAGTAATGGCTGGACGTGCTCCAAGAAGATCAGCCTTAGAGAGTATATCAAGTTCATACTTGCACTGAGAAAAAAAATACCATATGGGTGCGTTTCCACTTCGAGACCCAATAAATACATAAGACACGCAAGGTCTTTCATATGAAAACATCGACTAAGGTAAGCCTTGAAATAACTGATAGCAGTCGGATCATTTCCACCCATAATCAAATCATCAACATAAACGAGCACATGTATCTTAGCAGCAGAAGTCTTGAAAGAGAAGAGAGAATAATCATAGCAAGCTTGAATAAATCCATACGCCTTCAATGCCATGGAAAGCTTTGCAAACCAACAACGAGGAGCTTGCCGATGACCATATAGCGACTTTTTAAGTTTGCAAACCTTACCAGAAGACGAATCAAGATGTCCCAAGGGCACCTTCATATAGACATCCTCACTAAGATCACTGTGGAGAAAGGCATTGTGGACATCCATTTGATGAAGTTCACAGCCTTTAACTGCAGCAATACTAAGAAAAACTCGTACTGTAACCATCTTGATGGTGGGGGCGAAAGTTGCTTTGAAATAAATTCTTTCTACTTGTCTGTTGCCTAAAATCACCAAACGAGCCTTACAACACTCAATTGTCCCATTGGCATTGTACTTTATTTTATAGACCCATTTGTTACCAATCACCTTCTTGTCAGGAAGAGCATCTATCAATTCACATGTACCATTTTGATCAAGAGAGTCAAGCTCCTTATACATAGCCTCGCGCCATTGAGGAAACTAAACTACCTCACCAAAATGTTTTGGCTCAACACCTGAGTCAATAGCAGCAAAAAAAACTATGATGTGCAGTCGAGAATTTAGTACAATCGACAAAATGTGATAAGGGATAACGAGTACCTGAAGATTTTAATGGAGAAGATGAACGAGACAGGGGTATTGCTCGAGTAACATGTGTTTGTGACTTTCTCAACTCATATTCAGAGGCTGGATATTTGGTTGAGGGAACCTTCACTCGCTGACCACGTCCCAAATTTTCTACCTCAAGTAATTCGATGGGCTGGACAACCTGTTCAGACACTTGAGCAGGCACCACTATTAGAATATACAATTTTAGAGACATCATTTCCAGACCATTACTTGGTTGCTAAAATAGAGACCAAAAATTGAAAAAATGGCAACCAACAAATGGTTTGGAGTTAAATAGGATAGATTGGAGACCATAAAATCGTCTCTATATAAATCGATGGAGTGCACTATAAAATTCGAGACCAACTACTGGTCCTTACATTTAAGGTGGGTAATTGAAAATAATTGGAGACCACCAAATAGTCTCCAATTTTCATCGAAATCCGCATATTTATTTTGAGACCATAAAGATGTCCCCAAGTTTTTTTTTGAAAAAAAAAACAAAAACGTCCCCAAGTTGGGACATACTAGGGTTTTCAGATCTCACCTTTACCCTTATTTCTTAATTCACCGTTTTCCTATTTTCAACCTCGTCGAAGAAAAAAAAAACAGCCGCTTCTCCATCACATCTCTATCCTCGAATCTGGCCACAGCCGCCGTTAAGATTTCATTGCTTTCTTCGATTCTATTTATTTCATCTTTACCTCCTTTTGTTTTATATTGTTTCATTTTGTTTGTTGCATTCAAACTTATTCAGCGATTTTATGCCCTAGGAAAATCGATTTGAGATTTTCCTTAGGGATTTGGAATTTTTCTTAAAGTCTAACTCAGATTAACTATTTTTTCATCAATTTTGAATGCTATGATTCTTTGTGAATTAGCAATTCGGAATTGGTGGTGATTTTTCGGTACAAAGCAGGCGATTTTTCGTTTTAAGGTATGAAATTCAACACTATTGATACAAGAGTTTGTGCTTGCGTATATAGCCGTGACTGCAGAATGTTCAATGACATGCTATGAATCTTTGTTCTGTTAGTGCTTGTAAAGTGATTTTGTGCTCATATACTTTATATCCACTATGGATTTCAAAGGTTGCTATAGGACTTGGTTGGAGCTGACCAGTGGAGTGATTCAGGAATGATTGAATGAGTTTGAGGTAAGTATTCAAACTTATTCATTTGTCCAACACATTAAAGCTTCCCTTTGCAACACCTTATCATCTCCTCCTCCCTAGCTCATATTTATACTTTTTTTGTGTTCATGTATATATTTTTGTTTTATTCTATGTTGGGATTTATGTATAATTGTGTGTACATTGTGTTTGTTACATAATCAATATAAAGAAATTGTATAGGAAAAAACAATTTCTGAATGTGTTCTTGACTCAAATGATGCTTCCAATACTCACTTGCCATTTGAGGGCCAATATTGGGAAGATGATGTGGTTAGTCTCTCCGAAGGAAGGAGAATCAGAAGGGGAAATATAATATTTGGTTTCGGGAATGGTGGACGACCCTACTTGGTTTGCCATCAGGCCGCACCCATGCATCCTCACTTTTTCCTTCAACTTCAAGAGTACCAGGTTGTTCTAGGTCCACAATGGAGCTACAATTTAAGCAGTGTAAAGATAATGATGCAGCAAATGATGGAGAAACAAGAGGAGCAGCAGCAAAACCAACAGCAAATGGTGCAACAAATGATGGGTTCTTTCCAAAACCAGTAGCAAAGGGTCCCTTCTTGGAGCTCTCCTAGTTTGATGATAGATTCCTTCCAGAACTAGCAACAAATGATAAATGATGCAAAATCAATGGCCTGGTTGCATGTTTCCGCACCAACAACTACAACAAATTCAACCACTGCAACAACCACAAAGTGTTCAAAGTTCAGCCTCGCTTAATAGTGGTGATATTGTTGGATCCTCGCCTAATAATGGTGGTATTGTTGGTGCTGGTGGTGGTTCTTTCCTTGTAATGCTTGACCCAAATTATGGAGCCCATGGTGTTGGAAGTAGAGGAGTTTAGAAAAAAATATTATGTGATGAATAGTAGTTTGTGTTCTGTACTTAATACTATTTTCATATTTTGTTTGAACAATCCAGTGCTATTTTATGACTTTTATTATAATGGTTGCATAATTTTATATTGTGTTGTTAATTCTGCAAAAAATCATTATTTGAATATTTATTAAAAGTTTCACATTTAATTTTTATTTTTTAAAATTATTCCACAATTTTGGAACTTGGTCATCCCTAAGTTTCCAGCTGGCAACGAAATTGTGGGTCGCCATCCTCATAAATCGCGACCACATTATGGTCTCCATTCGTAAACTACATTTTTTGGCAACCGCAATTTTTGGAGACCATTTAGGAATTTGAGACCACATTATCGTCTGTTGTCATCTTTATTTGGAGACCACATACTTTGGTCTCCATTTAGCGACCAAATATTTGTGACCACCAAAATTTTAAATTGGAGACCATATTAACTGTTTAGAGACCATTTTATTTTTCTCTAAAATTGTATATTCTATATGCACGTTTAGTCAACTGGTCAGACACGTCGTCACTCAGTTGGTCAGAAATTGTATCAGAGAAACATCATCAGTGGATGGTATCTGGTCTGCCACTTGTTCTGTCACTTGTGCGGTGGGTTGTGCAATCAACTTCCTAGGAACATGTACAATATCTTCGTTACAAGCATCCACATCATTGGATGGACAAAAAAAATGTCTCCGAATAAACACCATCTTGATCAAGCATGGTGGAAGTAAAAGGAACTCCTATTCCACGAATATAACATCCCGAGAAACAAGTAACTTATGTTCATCAAGATCATAAACATACCACCATTTCTTTCAAGAGGATACCCCAAAAACACACATCGCCTACTACGACTTGCAAACTTACCATTATCTCTCCAGAAATAATGAACATAGCACAAAGACCCAAAGACCTTAACGTGTGTGTAAGAAGGGGGCTTCCCAAAAATAATTTCATAAGGAGTTTTCTCATGCAACAATTTTGAAGGAAGTGACCTGCCGCCAACATACACTCCCCCCAAAACTTGACCGGTAGTTTTGCTTGAAACATTTAAGCAAGGGACACATTTAAAATGTGTCGATACTTTCTTTCAACCCTTCCATTTTGTTAGGACGTACGGACACAAGTAGTGTGATGTTCGATGCCATTTTCAAGAAAATATTTTTCCAAACAAGTAAATTTCGTCCCATTATCACTCCAAATTTTCTGCACTCGTTTATTAAATTGCCGTTCTACCATGGCAAGAAATTTTTTCAAAATCTGGGAAACATCACTATTGGATTTGACTAAATAAACCCATACGGCATGGGAATAATCATCCACAATAGTTAAAAAATAAACGGCTCCACACAAAGCAGGTTTCCGATAATCACCCCAAATATCATAGTGTATTAAATCAAAAATTTCATCGGAATTACTTTAACTAAGTAAAAACTTGTCTTTACTTTGCTTAGCCTTGCAACAAATCCCACAAAAGTCTTTAGTAATACTACTACGACTAATAAAAGGTAACAAACTAACTACATTACTTGACGGATGTCCGAGTCGCTGATGCCACAACTGAAAATTGTCAGATTCTGTAATGTTGCACGCCTGCGTCTTTGATGATCTCCTAAGTAATACAACCCCCCATCCTGTTCACCCGCTCCAATCAAAATCTTCGAGACCCGATCCTGTACAACACACTGTTTGTTAGAAAAATTCACTAAGTAATTGGAGTCACGAAGTAATTGAGAAACATTTATTAAAACAAGATCCGTGGCAATCTTAACATTGCCTTCTTTTATGGCCTTAATATATCTTCCATTAGGCAAACCAATGCGATTAGCCTTAATGTCATGAATATTACTCAGCAGAGAGATGTCCCATGTTATATATTGATTAGCTCCACTATCGCCAAGCCAAAATTCATTATCTATCTTACCATTCATACGACCAGTTGCCTTGTCAGTTGTGATGTCAGTTGCCTGCACCTATCTCCATATAATTCTTCAAGTAGTTCCATTACTCTGCTGTAAAGCCTGGTACATTAGTCTTCTCTGGAACTCTTGTCCCTTCGTCACCAGCCTATGCCTTGTTGGATTTTTTGCTGAGTTTTCCTTGATCTTTTCCTGCCGAGAACGATTGGCCTCCACTCCTTCCTTTTGCTGGTTTCCATGCTGGTCTGCCCACCATTCTGGATATCCTATCAGTTTGAAGCACGAATCTGTGTTGTGTACCTTCTTCTTACAGTGAGAGCAAGTGACATTGCTCATGTATTTCCTTTATGTCAGGCCTCCTGTCGAGCTATTTATGCTCACAACTAGTCCCATAACTGTATGAACAGAAAACTGGCTGGGTTCGGGAATTCTTCATGTCCTCTTCCCAGAACCTGTTCCTCCCTTATAACCTTAGAATACGTCTTATCGATTGTAGGCAAGGGCTCCGTGTTGATAATAGATGACTTCACATTCTCAAACTTTGGACTTTCTAGCCCCATTACAAATTGATGCACACAATCATCTTCTCGTCTCTTCACCAACAAAGTCCTGATATTGCACTTACACCCTGCACATGAATAGATCGGCAGTGTCTCAAAGTTATTGAGAGCACCCCACAGCTTCTTTATGCGTCCGTAGTAGGCAGCCACAATATTGGTCCCAAAGGGGCAACAAGGGTATGGAAATCGCTAGAGGGGGGTGAATAGCGTTTTAAAATTCTTTTCAAACCCTTTTGCAAATCAATGGCTTATGCGCATAACTCTAGTTTTGGCTAAGTACAGCGAGCAGCAAGAGTGTGAGATGCACAGCGGAAGTTTAAAGCAGCACTGCGCAGGGACAAAAACGCACGCGCTAAGTTTTGGCTAAAGAGTTGGTTTAAAAAAGTTCAAGGGCAGTAAGCAATAACAATCACAGCAGCAACAGATGAAATCTGAAAAGATCAAACAAAGCAGTAATTCAGAAATATCTTAGAAGAAAGTAAATAGTAGAAATAAAGAACAAGCTATTTGGAGAGGTTCGATCGAAAAGATCTACGTCCTCTACCAAAATGGTTAGTCTTGGATTTCATATGGAGAGATATATTGATATGAGTAGCTTTTACAGGATTACAAAGAATCAAAACTCAAATCACTATCTATTCTATGAAGATCAAATCCTAGACTAAACCGGTGTATCTCAAGAACTAAGATCTAAATGATCAAAGATTCAAGAGGTGTGTGTGTGTGTAAGAAATCTAGGCTCTATAAGTCTATAAGATGAAGAGCAGGTAGATTTCTTTGTGTTACAAGGCTTTAGGATCTGGGCAGGAGTTTGAAGGTTTGAAGGTTGATTTAGTGAATCTGGAAAAACTAAGCAGCAATCTTCAGAACTTCGATATCTCTTTGAAGGCACAAACTCTAGCAACTTGGAAATGAAGATGAGCAGGCTATTTATAGCATGGAGCTTGAATATAGCCGTTGATGCTCAGAGCAAGGACAATGAGCTGGCACAATTTGATTGGTGCGCAGGTATCCTTTATAACCGTTGGAGACTGAGCAGGAAGACCAAAGTCAAATCTTCTTCTAGAAGGATTACAGCTGTCTTCATTTCAAATAACTTTTCTGAGCGCATCTCCACCGTTGGATCTGAGTGTGCTTGCAATGCCTGATAGTGCACACCTCAGCCTATGCTTTTAGAAAGCGTACATCTTCTGAGTGATTTCCAAGTTAGGGGATGAAATCTCGAAATCTGCGCAAAGGTTGATACCTGCGCAGGGAAGTCCTGCGTAGTTAAGACCTGCGCAATTTAGTCCTGCGTAGACTTTGCTCTTTTCCTTAGAAAGTCTTCGATCCTTCTTGCTCCAATCCCTATGAACTAAGCCTAAACTATAAAGAGGACTTGGCTAAAAAAAATGAAGTTATAAATTTCTTACATAGGATCCTAAAGTCTGTAAAATATTTAATAGGTGATGGTATCAATCAATTCTAACAGAATTGGGAGGGTTAAAATCTAAGCATACCCAACAATCTCCTCCTAAATGATTGATGCCATTAGCTACTATAACAAAGGCAATTCATTGTACTTGATAATAACATGTCCATAAAAATGTGAATGGTAAATCATGCCTCAAGTCAATGCACACACTAGCCAATGCTATAGATTTCTAGTCTATCCAAAAGAAATAAAGTTACAATGTGGGAAAGACAGAAATATCATTCAGAGCATACAAATAATATGAGTTTTAGTTTAGTATGCGTTTAAACTGAATGTTTAAACTTCATGCGTAGAAAACATGAGCAGCTAAGATTATGCGCATGAGTTTGAAATAATGCATTCATTGTTCCACAAACGAATGGTTTAAATTGAACAGGTTTTAGAAACGAGTGATGCAATTTTCTCATTAAAACTTGAATTATAAACGTTTGAGATTACAAGTTCGAACGAGAAAAAGTAAAGTGCGCACAAAAGAGGTACTTGCGCAAAACAATAAAAAGAAAATTAAAATGCACACAAAAAGAAGTAATTACGCAAAACAAAAAACTTACAAAAGAAAACTAATCTATGTTGATTCGGTGAAGGGCCTCGCGGAGCTCGTTCTGCAGGCTGTTGATCTTGTTCATCAGATCATTCTTCAATTCTTGAAATCTTTCCTGGAACTCAACAGAGTTACCAACATAAGTCTTCATTCCTCTGCGAACATCAGCAATGTCATCTAGCAGCTCTTTGAAATTTGCTGCGAAGGTAGTCTAAATTGCAGTCTGCGCGGCTTCTAGCCTTGTGTCGGTATAGAGGCGCTGAGTGTTTACGCTTTCTTGAATGTCGATCATTGCGTAGTCCATCTTGGCGTTAAACTCCTCAGCAAAATCCATCATGGATTTAATTACGCATTCCTGAACACTTTCCAGATTGAGTTCACTTGATTCTTTTGAACTACTTTCCCCCTTTGCCTTATCCCACTTTGCCTTTGCATTCTCCCCCTTAAGGGCATCAATCTCCAAACGCTGCATATCAAGCTGATATTTTAAAGCGATTTGCACAGGCAGGAGTTGAGACATCTGTAACTGCATAGCGGCTTGGCTCGCTTGAATAGCGTGTAAGGCTTGCAGTATCTGGTGCATCTCAAGAGACGAGGGGGAAGGCTGAGCAGCCAGAGAATGTTTACTGCTGTCGGAGGAAGTGGCAGAATCATGCTTAGCTTTGACAGTTGGAGGGGAGAGTTGCTTCATACTTTTAGTGCGGCTGCGCACCTTCTGCTTGTGGTGAGTAGAGAGAGGTACGATGTTTGGAGCACCAAAAATCTCCTGCGGACTCGAAGCTTCGAGCCTTGGCTCCCCCTGAACATCAGCGTTACCTGAATGAGCGGGGGACTCAACCTTGCATTTCTTTGAGGACTTGGAGGCAGGTTCAAAAATCTTAATCCCCGCAGTGGATTGAATGCTGGGGAAATCCTTGAGCTTCTTCGATCTTGTTTGCGCAATACCCTTTCCCTTGCGCAGATAGGTATTAGCAGATGCTCGGAGCTGCACTCTGGAGTAGTACTTGGACTCACAAAACTGCTTCTTGATTGACTTGTCCTCAACATAGGTAGCCAGTTCGTCATAAGTCAATAAGAGTTTGGTGAGCAGTCGGCAGTGTGTGCGATATTTGGTCCTCCCTGTGTCAAGCTTTTTGGTGTAGCTATTTATTCCCTTTACAATTTCATTCCAGATAATTTGCGGCCAGTCGAGTTGAACATCGTTGTAGATTTCTGCGCAATATTCCCATTGCTTGGAGATGAATTTCCCGTTGTTTCCATTCTTGCAATTAAGAGAATCGCCAATGATGGTGCATAGGTGATACATCACCTCACCGAATTCCTTTCGATCATGAACGGACCATTTCTTGTTTAGAGTTGGTTCTCCAACGATCTTCTGAGCAAGGGCATTCTGATGAGCCTAATCATAGTCAACTGGAGCATTATCAACTTGGAAGTTGCAGAGTTGGCGAATGTGGTTAGGATGAACCGCAATATCGATGTTCTATACCTTTGCCAGAATTATCTCCGTTGGCTTTCCGTCAATCTTAGCAGGGACAATTTTCGCAGTCCTGAAAAGTTCATCAATGAGCGATGGCAAATAGAAAGGTTGATCAAGCACGAACAATGGAAGAAGACCAGAGGCTGTGAGATGGTGCATAAGTTGGCGTCCTGTTGCATCTTGAGCGAGATCGTTTGCAATCACTTCCCAGCCAGGAATGAAGTAAAGAGGCCTTGCGCATGACAATAGCTAGAATTACACAAGTTGGAATGCACATGGAGCTTTGCACATGCGCAGGTAGCGAGATATGGCAATTTGCGCAAAGTTCATGCGCAGGTAAAGAATTGCGCACATGAATGTATAAATAGTACAACATTGATGCGCAATCAAATAAGCACATATGCGCAAAACTCAAATACTAAGACAAGATAATAGCAATCAAATGTACTTAAACAACACGGAAGAACTGTTCAAGAACGAAGAACACCAAAACACTTAAAAATCAAAATTTAACCAAAATGAACAAAAAGTATATCATTATGACCGTAATCCCAAGACAAAAATAGCCAGGTAAACTAAGTAGAGTAACAAACTGAAATGAACTCAAAAATCCAGAAAAACGGTCCGACTGCCATGGAGGTTGGCGAGTCGAAATTTTGACTAAACATGGTGAAATAATATACTGATCATGAAATAAACAACATATAAGAGTAGATCAGGGAAAAACGAATATATAGCAACAATCGATTTTAAAAATGATTAACAGATAAGAGAGAAATCGAAAAAAAAAGGGTTGTTTGAAACCTTTGAAGAACAACAATGGCGGTTCAAAGTGAGAGTGTCAGAAATTATACCATGTCGTTGACCGTTGGTTTCTCAACTCGTTCTTTTTCCTGTTCTTGAGAGTTTTCAGAACCAGATGGCTCAGAAATGATAACTACAGGTTCTTCGATAGAGGATTTCTTCTTGGGGGCCATTAGAAGAAATGAAGAAGAAACAGAGGATTTGCAGGAGAATTTTGAGAGAAATGGAAAGTGAGAGAGAGTGTAAGTTGTGAGAGAGTATGGAGGATAAAAGAAAGGGTTAGAGAGAGAAAAGTTTAGAAGGTTTTGGAAGTTAGGGAAAAGTAGAAGAGAGAGAAGATGGAGATCATGCGCGTTATATAGCAACGAGAGAAAGAATCTGCATAACGTCAGCGATATTTTGGTGAAAGACGGCGGAGGCGCATGTTAGCAGAATGATGTGGCCGAATGAGAAGCGCGCGTGCGCAGGCCTAGTGCACGCGTGTGTCAGAGGTCCTAATCAAGTCATAGTCCTTTTAACTCCCTCATAAATGTTGAGCAGGAACCCTAACTGACGCTGTCATCAATGGCAGTTTGCATTGATGACAATGGGACATGCGCAGGGGTATAAAGGTAATTTCCAAAAAGATTCAAAAATTAAAGCAAGGGAAAATTATAATTACACAAGTACCCTTGTGAATTAGCGTTGACTTTTCAGTCAAGGACCTAAGTGCAATTTCTAATGAATAGAGTACTTACCTGCGATCCACGAGGAGTGCGCATATAGTATTATGCGCAGCGCTTTTAGTTATGCGCAAAGATTCTGCAAATCTCATAATTGTTGTTCCATGCGCTATGATTCACTGCGCAGATCTGCGCAGGCGCATAAAACTTTACCTATTTTTATACTTATCAAGCAAACGTATTAGTAACAATAAAATATATGGACAAGTTAGCTTAGTTCAAGCATACCCATTTCTCCTCTCAAGAAGATAAATCTTTTTGCATCAAGAGCCTTTGTGAGGATATCAGCAATTTGATTATCTGTGCCCACGTATTCTAGATGAATGTTTCCTCTTTCCACGTGGTCTTTGAGAAAATGATATTTGATGTCGATGTGCTTTGTCTTTGAGTGCATGACAGGATTGTTGGAGACTGCTATGGTGGACATATTATCGCAGAGGATTGGACAATTTTCTTCATGAATTCCATAGTCCACAAGTTGTTGCTTCATCCAAAGGATTTGACAGCAGCAGCTCCTAGCAGAAATATACTCAGCTTCAGTAGTGGAAATTGACACAGCAGCTTGTTTCTTGCTTGCCCATGCAACAAGTCGGTTCCCAAGGAAATGACATGTTCCACTTGTGCTCTTCCTGTCTATTGTGCATGTTGCGTAATCTGCATCTGAATAACCTAGCAAATTGAAATTTGAATCTTTGGTGTACCAAAGTCTAAGGTTAATAGTTCCAGAAAGATAGCGAATAATGTGTTTTACAGTAGCTAAGTGCGCTTCTCTAGGATCTGCTTGATAGCGCGCACAGACACAAACACTAAACATAATATCTGGCCTACTTGCAGTAAGATATATAAGAGAGCCAATCATACCTCGATACAAAGTTTGATCAACTTTCTTACCTTTTAAGTCTTTGTCAAGCTTATTTCCCGTGGCCATTGGAGTGTCGTATGCTTTAGCATTCGCAAGTCCAAATTTCTTAATTAAGTCCCTTGTGTATTTTGATTGATTTATGAAGATGCCATCATTCAATTGCTTGATTTGAAGCCCAAGGAAGAATGTGAGTTCTCCCATCATGTTCATCTCAAACTTGCTTTTCATGAGCTTCTCAAAGCGCTTACAAAGTAACTCATTAGTAGAACCAAATATAAAGTCATCAACATAAATTTGAACAAGTAAAGAATGATCATTATACTTAGCAATAAAAAGAGTTGTATCGATTTTACCGCACTTAAAGCCTTTCTCTAGCAGGAATTTTGATAGAGTATCATACCATGCTCTTGGAGCTTGCTTAAGTCCATACAAAGCTTTCTGGAGTTTGAACACATGATTTGGAAATTTGCTAACTTCGAATCCAGGAGGTTGTGCTACGTAGACCGTCTCTTGGAGTTCACCATTGAGAAATGTGCTCTTCACATCCATTTGATAAAGCTTGAACTTCTTGTGAGAGGCATAAGCTAAGAAAATTCTGATAGCTTCAAGACTTGCTACGGGCGCAAATGTTTCATCATAGTCGATTCCTTCCTCTTGCCTATAGCCTTGCGCAACCAACCTTGCTTTGTTTCTGGTGATGCTTCCATTCTCATCCATCTTGTTTCTGAATACCCATTTTGTACCAATAACGCCTTGGTCATGAGGTCTGGGAACTAAAGTCCAAACCTTGCAACGCTCAAATTGGTTAAGCTCTTCTTGCATAGCAATAACCCAGCTTGAATCTTGGAGCGCTTCATCAATCTTCTTTGGTTCGATTTGAGAGATAAAGGAGTGATGCTCATCAAAGTTTGATGCTCTCCTTGTACTAACCCCTACATTGAGATCACCAATAATGTTTGTAGTTGGATGATATCTAACTTCACGAACCTCGGGAGGTAAGTTAGGTTGAGTGGTAGGAATACGAAGATCTTTAATAGGTACTTCATTTGCTCCAGCATCAAGGTCATTAAAAGTGATTTGCTGAAGCGGGGAAACATCATGCGCAGGAGGAGGAGTTTGCGCATCAGGAGTTGTTACTTCTGGCGTAGCATCAGGACTGTGCGCCTGAGATGGACTTGCTTGAATCTAATTATGATCAACTTGATCTGCGTTCAGCGCAGGAGCATTTTGTGGCTGCGTACCTATGTCATCATTCTCAGCAGAATCATCAGAATCATTTGGAGCCAAATGTGGCTCAAGGAGAGAATGCTCATCAAAAGTAACATGTACAGATTCTACAATTACTAGAGTAGTTCTATTAAAAACACGAAAAGCTTTAGAATGTTTGGCATACCCAACGAAGATACCTTCATCTGCTTTGGCATCGAATTTACCTCTATGCTCTTTGCCGTTGTAGAGGATATAGCATTTGCATCCAAAAGTTTTGAAGAAGGCGATGTTGGGCGCTCTTCCTCTCCATAGCTCATATGGAGTCTTGTTGTAGGCTTTGTTGATGAGGGATCTATTCTGAGTAAAGCACGCAGTGTTGACAGCTTCTCCCCATAAATACTTTGGAAGTTTTGCTTCAGCTAACATAGTCTTCCCAGCCTCAATCAACGTGCAATTTTTCCTTTTCACAATGCCATTTTGTTGAGGAACTCCAGCAGTAGAAAAATTGTGATCAATTCCATGGTCATCGTAGTATTGAGCAACACCGTTATTCTTGAACTCAGTTCCATTGTATGATCTAACGCTCACGATGTCGTTTTCCTTTTGAGTTTGGAGCTTTCGAAAGAGAGCAGTCAAGATATCATAGCAGTCATATTTGGATGTCATCATTTCCGCCCATGTGTATCTTGAGTAGTCATCCACCACAACTAATGTATACTTGTTTCCTCCAATGATTGCGGTGGTGACCGGTCCAAACAGATCCATGTGAAGCAGTTGTAAGCATTTTGTCGCTGAAGGTGCAATCTTGCTGGAGAAAGACTGCTTAGGCTGCATACCTAGCTGGCATGCTGCGCATTTTCTATCATGATGATCAGCTACTTTGGGAAGCCCTTTGACAAGATTTTCCGTTCCTAGCTTAGCCAAATACTTGAAATTCAAGTGGCTTAAGCGCTTATGCCATAGCCAGCTGCTTTCACTTATATTCTTTGCTACAAAACAGAGATTAGTGATAGAATCTATAGCAGTAAGATCAATAATATAAGCATTAGTCATACGAGTCCCTGTGAGCAAAGTTAGTCCAGATTTGCCATCTTTGATATAACAATGCGTTGAAGTGAAATGGCATTCAAGACCTTTGTCGCGGAATTGAGATATGGATAGCAGGTTGTGCTTGAGGCCTTCTACAAGCGCAACTTTTTCAATGCAAACATTATCTTTTCTGATTTTTCCATATCCAACTATGTGCCCTTTGTTGTTGTCACCAAACGTTACAGATGGACCTCCTTCTTTAAGCACATCTTCAAGAGCATTGATATCTCCAGTCATGTGTCTAGAACATCCACTGTCGAGATACCATATATGCGCTTTAGCTTGTGAAGAGTGCGCAGTGAGACAGGAGACCTGAAAGATAGACATTTAAAAACGAAGGCCCCCTTTATTCTTGGGTCCTAGAGTTAGTGACTTTTGACAACCCACTCCTGTCTGACCTTAGGATTTTTACGTCCTTTGGCATTAGGAGCAAATCGTAAAAGGCATTCTGCAGCCTTGTGACCTAAACCATCACACACAACACAATGATGAAAACTACTTATCGATTAGGTTTTTACAAACTCTTTACTTTTCTTTGGCGCAGTATTCTTAACTGGAGTTGCTGAACTAGCCTTGACGAATGCAATCTTTTGAGGATTGGAAGCGTTTCTCTTAAGAATGCGCATCTGGTTTGGAGGCGCATGGCTTTTATGCGCATGGCTCCTCTGCGCAGAGTTATCATTCGAAGAAGAGGCGCAACCAGAGTTTAAAGATGCATTGTCATGCGCAGGCTCAGCTTTAGCCTTACCCCTGGCTTTTCCAGTTTGCTTCTTTGGGTAGATATAATGGAAATTTTGTCTCTGGACATTATCATGTCCTTTACCATTAGGAGTAGAATGCTTTTCTTTGGGAGTTTCAAGTGTTTGCTGGAGAGTAAATTCCTTTTCTTTCTCAGAGCAAACTGCGCATATAGAGTAGCCACTTGTTGAGAATCCCAAGCCTTAATAATCTCCACTGGCTTTTTGGAATTCTAGAATTTGATCCAGAGTGACACGAGATTTGGTCCACACATCAGTGATCTTTGTGAGATCAGCTACCTGCGCAGCCAAATCTTCGTTTCTTACTTTATATAGCGCATTTTGTTCTGTTAAGAAACGGTTTTCTTCAGTAAGAGGAGTCATGCTCTTTATTTGCTCCTTAAGGAGGGTGATTTCATATTTTAAAAGAGTTTTCTCCGTCTTAAGCTGTGAAATTTCTCCAATTGATAAGTCCACTGCTTCTTTCATAGAATTAAATCTTTTGATTACCTTTTCAGCTTGTTGAAAGATAGACTCACGCTCAACAGCAGAGTCATCATTTTCCTTTATAATTTCAGCAGGAATTACAAGAGATTCTTTACGCTGGGGTGTAGTAGCAACTAGCTTTGATAGATCTGGTCTGGCAAAAAGATACTTGCCATTTTGTCTGCTTGGAGTCAGATGTCCCATTTCAACTAGTTCAGTGATAGTGGGACCTTTCTTCTTTTTGATAGGCTTTGGCGCAGCTTTGGTTCCCATAGGATCATTGTCTGAGTCGCTATCAGCATTTGCCATTAAGCAGAGCAATCCGTCCTCAGAATCATCAGCATCACTGTCTTCAGTGTCAGTTTCAATCCAGGTCTTCAGTTCCTTCTCTGCGCAGTCTTCTTCAGCAACCATTCTGTGCTGCTTTAATGGTCGCTGCGCAGAATTCCTCTTCATGTATTCAAACTTTGGCGTAGGACATTTTGAAGAAAAATGACTGGGCTTTCTGCAGTTGTAGCAGACCAAGTCATCTTTCCTTGAGTCCTTTCCGTGAGAGAATATGGCTGGAGATTTACTTGAAGATCCAGGCTTTGAGAATTTCCTGAATTTCTGAAATCGCTTTACGAACATTGCAAAATCATCATCATCCATTTCCAGTAAAGAGGAAGTGGAGATTATGTCTGAGTTTTGAGCAGGCGCAGTTTCATTTTGCGCAACATAAGAAACCAGTTTTCCTTTTCCTTCAATTTCATCAATTCGATCAAGTTTTAACTCATACACTTTTAAGTTAGCATATAAGTTGCTTATAGTCCAGGTTGTGAGAAAACCAGAATCTTCTAAGTGACTTGCTTTGTGCACATATCGAGAACCTAGCGCATCTAGGAATTGAGTATTGACTTCTTTATTTGAGAAAGTAGTTCCAAGAGATTTACAAGCATTTACAACAACACAAAAGTGATCATAAGTTTGTCTCAAGGTTTCACATTCATTTCTCATAAAGCAATTGAACTTTCTTTGCACTATGAACTTCTTGTTTTCCTTTGCCACTTTGTCACCATTCACATGGCCTTCTATAGCATCCCATAATTCCTTAGCAGTTTCTCTGCTCGCAAGTTGATAGTGCGTTGAGAGATCTAGAGTGCTTAGAATGATGTTCCTTGCTCTTCCATCGTAGCCAACCCACTTCTTTTCTTCGTCAGTCCACTCGTCCTTAGTTTTCTTGATGGTAGGAGTTTCCTTGTTGGTCTCCGCGTCCGGATTTGCCTTCATGGGAATGTACGGACCATCAGTGACGACGTCGAGGAGCATCTCATCAATTGAGGAGAAGTGAGTGAGCATGCAGTGCTTCCAGATCTCGAAGTGTTCTTCGTTGAGCACAGGAACATGTGAATAGTTTGCCATTGTCCAAGATTTTGAAGCCATTTTGAATCGGCACCCAAGCTGTTAAGATTGAAAAACAAAAATAGTTTTATATAGGTGTTTGCTCTGATACCACTTGTTGGTCCCAAAGTGGCAACAAGGATATGAAAATTGCTAGAGGGGGGTGAATAGCGTTTTAAAATTCTTTTAAAACCCTTTTGCAAATCAATGGCTTATGCGCACAACTCTAGTTTTGGCTAAGTACAGCGCGCATCAAGAGTAGGGATGGCAACGGGTCGGGTTCGGGGCGAGTTTGCCTTTACCCGAACCCGATCTGTGAGAATTGGCCCTTCACCCGAACCCGAACCCGCCCCGAGCATTGGTGATCCGTGCCCGCCCCGCCCCACCCTTTCTTTCAAACCATGTGCCAAATTTAAGCCCAAATAAATGGGCTTCAGCCCATCACTAAGCCCAACCCTTTTTTACCAGCTGAATTTGAGAATGAAAGCAAATGAGCAGGAACACACTACCAGGAACACTACACACTACCAGGATTGAACACATAAAAAATTAAAAAAGAACTTCAAACATTATAGTAAAACTCCATACTTGGCTTGGGCATTCAATCCCAAGACTTAATCAAGCACAAATATAACTCATTTATTCAAATTAAGTACTAATTAATAAATAATCACAAATGTAACTCCAAAAAGCTTCAAATCTTACCCAGCAGTATATAACATTTAGCAAAGATAATCAAATTACTATGTTTTTTTCTTTTTTTCGTATCTAAACTTGCCAATGGTGCAGAATAACAACAAGATTGAACAAAATTAAAAGCAAAATTACAACAAGACTGAAACCCTAAGAAATTTCATATTGATTTGTGTCTGGAGAACACCGACGACGGAGAAGCAAAGCATGAAACGGCGGAGAGAGAAAAAGAGACTACAACAGCGACGACGGAGAAGGAAATGCATTACTCAGATTGAAGAAGAAGACTAACCTTGAATTCCCAGGTTGAGATCACCGATGATGGAGAAGGAAATGGGAGGAAATGGCGTCGGCCGTCGGCGTTGGGCTCTGGAGTCTCGACACAGCGCAGCCGCAACCCTCTTTGTTTTACAAATGAAACCCTATTTTTCTTTATATACTTGGATTGAATTGTGAAAGGGTTATATTAGAAGGTCATATATCAAATTAAAAAGAATACGTGTA
This sequence comes from Campanula takesimana, assembly GCA_026119855.1. Lineage (NCBI taxonomy): Eukaryota > Viridiplantae > Streptophyta > Magnoliopsida > Asterales > Campanulaceae > Campanula > Campanula takesimana. The sequence continues at coordinate 391,660 of JAOWBW010000642.1, read as the reverse complement.
TATACTCGGGTCGGTTCGGGTCGGATCGGGTCAGACTTTAATACCAAGTCCGACCCGAACCCGTGCGGGTTTTTAAAAATGTGACCCTAACCCTACTTTTTCGGGGCGATCGCCCTCAGGTTTGGGTTGGGTTCGGGCAAATTTCAATCCCTAAGCAAGAGTGTGAGATGCACAGCGGAAGTTTAAAGCAACACTGCGCAGGGTATACTGCGCAGGGACAAAAACGCATGCGCTAAGTTTTGGCTAAAGAGTTGGTTTAAACAGGTTCAAAGGCAGTAAGGAATAACAATCACAGCAGCAACAGATGAAATCTGAAAAGATCAAACAAAGCAGTAATTCAGAAATATCTAAGCAGAAAGTAAATAGCAGAAATAAAAAACAAGCTATTTGGAGAGGTTCGATCGAAAAGATCTACGTCCTCTACCAAGATGGTTAGTCTTGGATTTCTAATGGAGAGATATATTGATATGAGTAGCTTTTACAGGATTACAAAGAATCAAAACTCAAATCACTATCTATTCTATGAAGATCAAATCCTAGACTAAACTGGTGTATCTCAAGAACTAAGATCTAAATGATCAAAGATTCAAGAGGTGTGTGTGTAAGAAATCTAGGCTCTATAAGTCTATAAGATGAAGTGAACGTAGATTTCTTTGTGTTGCAAGGCTTTAGGATCTGGGCAGGAGTTTGAAGGTTTGAAGGTTGATTTAGTGAATCTGGAAAAACTAAGCAGCAATCTTCAGAACTTCGATATCTCTTTGAAGGCACAAACTCTAGCAACTTGGAAATGAAGATGAGCAGGCTATTTATAGCATGGAGCTTGATTATAGACGTTGATGCTCAGAGCAAGGACAATGAGCTGGCACAATTTGATTGGTGCGCATGTGTCCTTTATAGCCGTTGGAGACTGAGCAGGAAGACCAAAGTCAAATCTTCTTCTAGAAGGATTACAGATGTCTTCATTTCAAATAACTTTTTTGATTGCATCTCCACTGTTGGATCTAAGTGTTCTTGCAACGTCTGATAGTGCACACCTCAGCCTACGCTTTTAGAAAGCGTACATCTTCTGAGTGATTTCCAAGTTAGGGGATGAAATCTCGAAATCTGAGCAAAGGTTGATACCTGCGCAGGGAAGTCCTGCGTAGTTTAGTCATGCGCAGACTTTGCTCTTTTCCTTAGAAAGTCTTCGATCCTTCTTGCTCCAAGCATTATGAACTAAGCCTAAACTATAAAGAGGACTTGGCAAAAAATGAAGTTATAAACTTCTTACATAAGGTCCTAAAGTCCATAAAATATTTAATAGGTGATGGTATCAATCAATTCTAACAGAAGTGGGAGGGTTAAAATCTAAGCATACCCAACACACACTTTAGTTCTTCCCTTGTTTGTAGTTGGCGATGTCGGCCTTTAGTTGTTGAGGTCTTGGTCCATTCCCCATTGAAAACCGCTCCTTCAGATCATCCTACAGAACCTTCGCTTCGTCCACGTATGTGATGGTAGAGAGAAGGGTAGGCTCGATTGTATTAAATATCCACGACACAATCATGGAGTTCACCATCCACCATTAGTCCGCTTTATCAGCATCGTTAGGTATTGTTATTCGGCCATCAATGAATCCAGTCTTCGACTTCACTCGAAGCGATCCTTTGAAGACTCGTGCCCATTCTTCATAATTCTCACCTTTCAACTCAACTGAACATGTGTGAGAATCATTCCTAGATTGTCACTAGAGGAAAGAAAGTAAGGAGATCTTTTTACCTCCATGCCCGCCTTTTCCTCGCCGGAATTTTCTTCGCTGGTCATGGTTTACGGTAACCGGGCTCTGGTGCCAAGTTGAAATCGTAAAGTAGGAGGGGAAAATAATTGTATTTCCTTGATATTATCAACTGATAGTACAACATAATATATACAATATTTTCTTGGATAATAAGGCTAATCCCTACAATTATGCTAGGTCAAGAATATCCTACCTAATTTACACTTTATCAAATAAGTAACAAATATACACAAATCTGTAAGGAGATATGACCGAGATCTTGGAGGATCTCGGCAATATCTCAACAGCTCAACCTAAACATGATTAGAAGTTCCATTCCTTAAACTACAACACTGACCTTTTCGATTTAAATCTTGAGATGATAAGATTTCACTCTATGTAAAACTTGAAATTTGCCTCCATTTGGCATTTTAAAAAAACACGTAGGATAAAATTTTGCGCTGAGAACTCGATATACTAGGAAATCCGGGTTAACAAGAAAACACTCACCAAGCATCTCAAAATTCACGAAACATCTTTTTGTAGCAAGAATAGTAACATCTACCTTAATTGTGAATGAATGCGATATTCGTCGCAATTGCAAAATGATAAAAACAACAAACAAACAAAGAAATAAACATAGGCTCACCACAATAGAAAGAAATAACAGTTATTGAGTGATAACTGATAACAATGCTCTCAAAGGAGAGAAAATTTATTACATAACAAAAAAACAAAAAATATCAGCAACACAATTATTATAATCTCATCGAAATAAGATTACAATAATTGTATTGTTAATTATCAAGGATTATTAAAAGAGGCAAGGAGATTAATGACAGATTTGGCGAATGGAGAAGAAGAAAAGAGGGAGTTGGTAACGGTTTTACACAGGAAGAAGACAAGAGGAGAGAAAACAATAGGGAAAAATACCAAAGCCCCCTTACAAAAACTTTCATATCTTAAAAACCCATAAATTTTTTCCTTCAATCTAAAAAGTCCTAAATTTATATTATCAATACCAAAAAGTCCAAACGTTAACTATTTAACTAACGCCGTTAAGTTTGAATATTCATATTATTAAAAAAAAAAAAAAAAAAAAAAAAAAAAAACTTTCTTTTCATTAATGACATATTAAGAATTAAAAAAATACAATGCAAATAATAATAAAAACAACAACAACAATAGTTATAGCAACAACAAAAATTAATCATTATTATCATTATTAAGTAATTACCTAATATTTAATAATAAAAATATGATTTTTTTTTTTTTTTGATATATTAGAGAAGTAATTGGAAAATGCTTCTTTAAGCTTTTTATTTTGTTTATTATTATTGTGTAAGATCATAAAAATAATAAAAAATATGATGATATTTTTTTTCAATATTATCACATCATTATTATTTTTCATTAATTTTAGTTTTGTTATCAATTATATTACTAAAAATTATTAATTAACTAAAATAATAATAGTAATTAAGTAGATTTTTGTTGTTATAACTTTTATTGTTATTATATTTAATAATATTACAATTAAATTATTTTACATTGCAAAAAGATTTTGTATTTTGTAATACATCATTAATTAAAAGCAAAGTTATTTTTTTATTAATATGAACTCAAACCTAACAGCGTTAGTCACTTCGTTAATGTTTGAGCTTTTTGGTATCGATAATTTTATTTTAAGACTTTTTAGATTGAAGAAATATTTTGTGGGTTTTTTTAAAGAAAGTTTTTGGTGTTTTTTCCAAAACAATATGAGGACATATTAGTTATTTTAAAATGTTTCCATTATATAATCATGAAAGTTAAACTAAATTAACTATACTCTTTCCTTTTGAGTTGGTTTTATAAATTAAAAAAAAAAAAAACTAGTTTCTTTTAATTTCAAGGAAAAACCATTTCTTGACACTTAAACACACATTCACTAATGTACCCTGCTCATTGTCTTCCTTACACTTATGCTGATACTATTTTACATTAACACTGACACTCTTTTACACTGACTTTTAATAGTACATGGATCAGCACTCTTTACACGATATTTTTTTTACAACAACAGTGACATCTTTTACTCTGACACTTTTTTACACGAACAATGACATCTTTTACACTGACATTTTTTTATATGTGCACTAGCATTTTCTACTCTAACACTAACATTTTTTACTCGTGTAATGGAACTCATTAATGCTAGCAACGCCATAAAGACATGTATAGAGAAAACAAAATCCCAATTCCTGCTCAACCATTACATAATTTCAAATGAAATTTCATGTATCAAAGACAAGAAGTCGGGACTAGAGAGTGAGAGAGTGACTTGCTCAAAGATTCTACCAATATTATCAAATAGTATTCGATAAGAGCAACTTTAATGGTGGTCCTTGCTCTATAGGTATTAAAATAAAATTTCGGTAGAGTAAACTACATTTCTGACATCCGTACTATGTCAAGAATATCACTTTAACCTCCGTACTATCAAAACAACAAAAAAAACTTGCGTACTATTGATTAATTAGCAAAACTAACTAAAATCGCTAAAAAATTTAATGGAGGTTAAAAGGCGTTAAAAACTTAACAAGCTATTTTTTTGAAATGCTGAAACTACCCCTGTAACCCTTAACAAAACACACCCTCCCATGCCCTCGACACAGACGCGCTCCCTCCCTCTACTTTCTCTCTCTTCCCCCAAACTCCGGCAACCTTTCACCAAACCTCCGACAAAGCCCCTCCATCAAATACACGCTTTCCAATTTTTCACCATAAGCCCAATACAGATCGAAGAAATAATCCAAAAATAGAAGAAAAAGAAGAGATGATCGGAATATCTTCTTCAACCTTAAGTGTTAGTGTTAACACTGTGTTGTCATTTGTGTTATCCCTTGTATTACTGGGTAAAATAGTAATTATAGTTGCAATATTTTTTCTCATAAAAACTAAATATTTTTAACATTAATTTGTTGTATGTTAGTGTTGTTGAAAGTGATTTTTAACAGGTCAAAAAGAGTGGGTGTAATGGAGCTAAATACGTGGGATGTGGAAGAAATAAAGAATTATGCATAAATAGGGATTTACGCATAAGTGTGGACAACAAGGAAGGTTGTTAGAGCATTATCTCTACAGAAAATCTGAGAAGATAGAGTGTATTATTGTTTTATATACAAAATTAACCAACATTTTATTCCGTCGTTAATTTTTTCTAACACATGTTATTTTTTCTAACGAGCATTAATTTATTTTAAAGATTGTTAATAATTTAACAAAGGAATTATTACCGCCTAGTCCCTCATCTTAAGTCAAACTATCACCTAATCCAAAGACACAATTTTAATTTACCTAAATGACAGAACTACCCCTAAGACCCAAACAAAACCCACCCTCCCCTCCCTCCCCCGACATATAACGCACACACACTTTTTCTCCCTTTTCAAAACCCAGGTTGAATTTAAATCATAACACACGCACACATTGATCACATGGCATGCGCACAAATTCAAACCCAGATCTCATTTCAGGAGACTCAAAATCAAAATGCGCATCATACTAACCGAATTCGAAAATCGTTAATACCATAAACTCTGGGTTTGTTCTTCAAATCTTTGGATCTCTGAAATTCGAATTTGGGTTTTTTTTTCTTCAAACCCAGATTTGGGTTGTTTTTTTTTTTTTTTTTTTTTTTTTTTTGCTGCAAATCTGGTTTTTTTTTTCCTTCGGATATTTAATTCGAACTTCAAATCTGGGTTTTTTTCTTCGAATCTTCAAGCTTCAAACTTCGAATCTTTGAACATTGAATCTTTGAAGTTTGGATCTGGGTTTTTTATGCGAACCTTCAAATCTGGGTTTTTTCTTCGAATCTTCGAGCTTTGAACATTGAATCTTTGAAGTTTGGATCTGGGTTTTCTATGCGAACTTCGAATATCGTTTATCAATAAATTTCATCCTAAAATAAAAATTGAAGAGAGACACCGAAAATTGATGGGTTGAGTGGGGGAGAGAGGAGCGGCGGAAGGTGGATGTCTGCTTCCAAAATAAATTAATAATTCCTTTGTTAAATTATTAACATCCGTTAAAATAAATTAATGCTCGTTAAAAAAAAATAACGTGTGTTAGAAAAAGTTAACGACTGAATAAAATGTTGGTTAATTTTGTATATAAAACAATAGTACGCATCATACATTTAGTGTTTCAATAGTACGAGTGTCAAATTGATGTTGGGGCCATAGTACGAGGGGCAGAAAAGCAGTTTACTCATATCATTTGTAGTTTGATTTTTCTTTTATGGTCAAATAAAATTTATTTCAATAATTTATGGAAAAAATAATAATTTGTCCATGAATATTAAAAAAAAAATCCTTACTATACATCATTTAATAAGATTATTACATACTCCCTCCAACCCAAATTAATTATTCAATTTAAATTTTAAGATATTTCAAATATATTAATGGGGCAACTCCCATTTAGTCCCTCATTAGAATCTAAATTACCACCTAGTCCAAGGTATTTTCAATATTACCACCTAGTTCAAGGGATATTAAAAGGGCATGAATGCCCTTACTAAATGACTGAAAATTACATGATTACCTCTCCCTCTTCAACCTTTCACCTTCTCACTGGTCAACAACTTTGACCGACCGGCCACCACCTCCGGCCGACCACCACCTCCGGTCACCTTTTTCCGGCCACTTTTCCGGTAACTTTTTCCGGCGACCACCTCCGGCCACCATTTCCGGCGACCACCTCCGGCCACCATTTTTCGGCCACCATTTTCCGGCGACCACCTCCGGCCACCATTTTCCGACGACCATTTTCCGGCCACCACCTCCGGCCACTATTTTTCGGCGACCATTTTCTGGCGACCACCTCCGGCCACCATTTTCCGGCGACCACCTCCGGCCACCATTTTCCGCCGACTATTTTTCGACGACCACCTCCGGTGAGTATTTTTTGGATGCCATAATCCGGCGACCGCCTCCGGCCACCAATTTTTGGCCACCATTTTCCGGCGACCACCTCCGGCCACCATTTTCCGGCCACCACCTCCGGCCACCATTTTCCGGCCACCACCTCCGGTCACCATTTTCCGGCACCACCTCCGGTCACCATTTTCCGGCGACCACCTCCGACCACCATTTTCCAGCGACCACCTCCGGCCACCATATTCCGGCGACTATTTTTCGACGACCACCTCCGTCATTTTCCGGCGACCGCCTCCGGTGAGTATTTTTTGGATGCCATAATCCGGCGACCACCTCCGGCGACTATTTTTCGACGACCACCTCCGTCAACCATTTTCCGGCGACCACCTCCGGTGAGTATTTTTTTGGTGCCATAATCCAGCGACCATCTCCGTCGACCTTTCCGGCCACCATTTTCCAGCGACTGTACACGGCGACTATTTTTTTTTCTACCACCATCTTCGGTGATCAAATAACTGAGAACTTATCAGTAAGTTCTTAGTTGTCATCTAAACAACTCTGGCGACAAACTCTGGCGACCAAACAACTGTGAGCTAATCAGTAAGTTCACAGTTGTTCCAAACACAAGTTTACAGATATTCCAAGAAAAAATTCACATTAAAAAAAAAAATCGAGAACAAGTTTACAGTTTTTTCATAACAAGTTTATAGTTATTCCAAGAACAAATTCACATTTTTCAAAAAAAAAATACTATTTTTTTCAAGAACAAGTTCACAGTTGTGTTGGGTTTCCAAGTAACATGCGCAGCGGAATATAGCAATTAAAATTTTAAGAAACCCAAAGCCATGGATCCGTTCATATGATTAAATCAAATACAACAGGATGAATAGAGGAATAACTAACCCTTGATGGCTATGAATTTTCTCTTTCGGTCTTGGTGGAAATCTTGAAGCTTTATCACGATCACAAAGCTTGAACACGAACTTTGAAGATGATGATTTTCACCCTCTAGCGGTATCCACACTTCGAACGAATATCAAAGGAGCTTCTTTGATCTTGGTTGCTAGACCAATATTATGAAACACACTTTCACAATATAATAAAGAACTATATGGAATTTATTTGTGAATTATTTTGTTCCTCAATCAATGATATCTTAGAACAAAATAAAATCTCTCTCAAACTCTTTGAGACTCACAAAAGCACTTCCTTATATGGTCTGGCCGAATTGGGGTTTTTATACACAATTAAGACCTATTCCAAATAAGAATCTTGTGCCAAAAACTTTCCTAAATCGAATTAAGAATTATTCTGCCGACATACCAGGCGCCCGCCTGGTACCACCCAGGCGCCCGCCCATTTGGGCAGAAGGTCAAGGCCTTTTCGGCTTATTCAGGCGCCCGCCTGGTTCAACCCAAGCGCCCGCTTGGTTGACCAGGAGGCCCAGAATATTTCCAGAAATTCCCTTGAAGCCCTTCGACCCTAAATTCCAATATAGTCCTTTTATTTAAGATTCGTTCTATTGTGTGTGACCCTCTAGGATTATACTAAGTTGGCAATGGGTTCAAACATGAAACCATAAGATATGATTAGGTTCTAGCAAACCGTCATACCTACCCAAATAGTATAACTAGATACAAGTTCGCATTCCTTTAGAATATGTCACAATCCCTTTGTCCACGATGTCATTGAACACAAGTCATGGTCAAAGAGTCAACTTGTTTTGTTCAATATTTTCTCGATTCCGAATATGTTGATAATCCAAATGACATTGATCCAATAAATTCATTTAAGTCCGACCGAACATTTCATCAACATCATTCCTACGAGAGGCCCAAGCTTGACATCTTTCCGTGGAGGGACAAATCCATTTAGCTTATTATTCTTCCCAACGGGAATCCGATTATGCCAATCATACCCTTTATAACTACCGTGTTAAGGTAGCGTTTGAATATGTCAAACACAATGTTCATCAAGTGGAAGACTATAATAACTTCATGTCTAAGGATTCAAATGACATAACTAATATGAGATATATGTACGACATAGACCATGACATAAATCTCATACAGCGGGTCATGTCCAGTACCTTGTTCCAAACAAGTACCCATAAATCTAACATGATCATCCCATGACCATTTAGCCTTTATACTAGTGCTTAACAAGTACTAGGGACGGGGATTATTATAAGTAAACATGAACAACAATAATAATCAAAACATCTCTTTATTGATATGAAATAAATGATAACAATTACAACGTTTATTAAACGTGCCTAGGGCACCACTACCAACAATCTCCCACTTGCCCTAGGCCCAATCTCCCATGTATCTAATACCCATGGACCTAACATGACCATCATGTTTAGCTTGTGGAAGTCCCTTTGTTAGTGGGTCCGCAACATTGTCATCAGTAGGTACTTTGCATATATTTACGTCTCCCCTATCAACGATTTCTCGAATGATATGAAAACGCCTAAGTATGTGTTTGGATTTCTGATGTGCTCTTGGTTCCTTTGCTTGAGCAATAGCACCATTATTGTCGCAATAAAGGTCTATTGGATTAGCAATACTAGGAACCACTTCAAGTTCAGTTATGAACTTCTTAATCCAAACAGCTTCCTTTGCAGCATCCGATGCAGCAATATACTCAGCTTCTGTTGTAGAATCGGCGGTTGTACTTTGCTTGGAACTCTTCCAGCTTACAGCTCCACCATTTAACATAAACACAAAACCCGATTGCGATCGGCTATCATCTTTGTCGGTTTGGAAGCTTGCATCCGTGTAAGCATTTACAACGAGATCATCTTCCATTCCTCCATAGACCAAAAAGGAGTCTTTAGTTCTTCTCAAGTACTTAAGAATCGCTTTTACAGCTATCCAGTGATTTTTGCCAGGGTCGGATTGGTATCTACTTGTCATGCTCAAAGCATAAGATACATCCGGCCTAGTACAAATCATGGCATACATGATGGACCCAATTGCCGAAGCATATGGAACATCAATCATTTTCTCACGCTCATCTTTTGTCTTAGGACATTGAGTCTTGCTTAGAGAAACTCCATGTAACACGGGCAAGGTGCCTCTCTTAGAATTTTCCATACGAAATCTTCTAATGACCTTGTCAATGTATGTACTTTGGCTTAAACCAAGTAGCCTCCTTGATCTATCTCTATAGATCTTAATGCCAAGAATATATGCGGCTTCACCCATATCTTTCATTGCGAAGCACTTTCCTAACCAAGTCTTCACAGACTGAAGTGTAGGAATGTCGTTTCCAATGAGCAATATGTCATCCACGTATAAAATAAGGAATAGCACTATGCTCCCACTAATATTCTTGTATACACAAGGCGCATCTTCGTTCTTGATGAAACCAAACTCTTTGACCGATTCATCAAAACGGAGATTCCAACTCCTAGAAGCTTGCTTTAATCCATAGATGGATCTCTGCAATTTGCATACTTTAGAATTTTGTTCAAAACCTTCTGGTTGTGTCATATACACATCCTCTTGGAGTTTTCCATTCAGGAAAGCGGTTTTGACGTCCATCTGCCATATTTCATAGTCATGATACGCGGCAATGGCAAGCAAAATTCTTATAGACTTGATCATTGCTACGGGTGAAAAGGTCTCATCGTAGTCAATACCATGAACTTGCCTATAACCCTTCGCTACAAGCCTAGCTTTGTAAGTATGCACCTTCCCATCCATGTCAGTCTTCTTCTTGAAGACCCATTTGCATCCTATGGTTTTTACACCTTCGGGCGCATCAATCAAATTCCAAACTTGATTGTCTTGCATGGATTGCAATTCGGATTTCATGGCTCCAAGCCACTTGTCTGAATCAGGAGAAGACATCGCCTCTTGGTAGGTTGACGGTTCATCATTCTCAATGATTTCTACCTCATTACCATCCGTTACGAGAAATCCATATCTCTCGGGCTCGGATCGTAACGTACTAGATCTGCGAGTTGCTTGTGTATTTTGAACAGGTTCCACAACTCCTTGTGGTTCTTGTTCTTGTTCCACTATTGGTTCAATGTTATTTTCTGGGTCTCGAATTTCTTCAAGATTTATTTTACTCCCACTGATTTCTTTGGAGAGAAACTCTTTCTCTAGAAAGACACCAGTTCGGGCAACAAACACTTTGTTGTCCTCACGGTTGTAAAAGTAATATCCTCTAGTTTCCTTAGGATATCCCACGAAAATACATTTATCAGATTTGTGTGCAAGTTTGTCTGAGACAAGTCTTTTGACGAAAGCTTCGCAACCCCAAATCTTCATGAAAGACAGACAAAGCTTCTTTCCGCTCCACATCTCATATGGAGTCTTTTGAACCGATTTAGTTGGAACACGATTTAGTGTGAAAGCAGCGGTTTCTAGAGCGTAACCCCAAAAGGATATTGGAAGATCAACTTGACTCATCATTGATCGAACCATGTCTAACAAAGTCTGATTCCTCCTCTCGGACACACCATTCCATTGTGGTGTTCCAGGTGGAGTCAATTGTGAAACTATTCCACAATTCTTTAGATGATCATCAAATTCTTGACTTAAGTATTCACCACCTCGATCTGATCGAAGTGCCTTTATACTTTTGCCAAGTTGTTTTTCTACTTCATTTTGAAATATTCTAAATATCTCAAATGCTTCACTTTTATGTTTCATTAGGGAAACATACCCAAATCTACTATAATCATCAGTGAAGGTTATGAAGTATTGAAATCCTCCCCTAGCATTGCTACTTAATGGTCCGCATACATCGGAAGGTATCAACCCCAACAAGTCGCTTGCCCTTTCACCCATCTTGGTAAAAGGTGTCTTAGTCATTTTTCCAAGAAGACACGACTCACAAGTATCATACGACTCTAAGTCACATGAACCCAAAAGTCCGTCCCCATGGAGTTTTGAGATACGCTTCTCATTAATATGACCAAGACGGCAATGCCACAAATAAGTATGATTTACATCATTAGGTTTAGATTTCTTATTTACATGATAGACATTATTTTCATTCTTGACATCCAAGATATAAAGGCCATTAAATGAATTAGCAATACCATAAAGCACATCATTTAAATAAATAGAAAATTTCTTATTCTCAATAAGAAACTTAAAACCTTCATTATCCAAACAAGAAATTGAAATAATATTTCTGCTTAAATCCGAAACATAATAACAATTGTTCAAAACAAGAATTAATCCGGAAGGTAAAGTGACTTCATAAGTCCCTACGGCTAATGCAGCAACTCTTGCTCCATTCCCCACACGTAGATCTACTTCACCTTCTTTAAGCAGTCTCCTATTCTTTAGTCCCTGAACATTTAGACAAATGTGAGAACCACATCCGGTATCCAATACCCAAGAATCAGTGGTAGAAAGGAGAATATCTATCATATAGATACCTGAAGTCGACGCAGCCTTGCTGCTCTTCTTCTTCTTTTGCTCTTCCAAGAAATCCTTGCAATTACGTTTCCAATGACCAATTTCTTGACAATGGAAACAGATTGCATCCTTTTGTGAATCAGGTTTTGCCTCAGAAGCCTTGGCAACCTTTGTCTTGCTTATTTTGGGTTTGACAACTTTCTTACCCTTTCCTTTGGCACTAGCCTTCTTCCCATCATGAACCAAGAGCACGGGAGAACCTTTCTCCACAATTTTCATCTCTGCAGTTTTGAGCATCCCATGCAACTCAGAGAGATTCTTATCCATTCCATGCATGTTATAATTCATCACAAACTGATTATAACTTTTAGGCAATGAATTAAGAATGAGATCCGTGGCTAGCTCCAATGGGATTGGATAGCCAAGTTTCTCAAGGTGCTCTACATAACCTTTCATTTTAAGAAAGTGAGGACTCACTTGTTGCCCTTCATTCATTTTACAAGTAGTGAATGCAACAATGGTCTTGTACCTCTCTTGCCTAGCTTGCTCTTGAAACATAGTTCTCAACTCCACGCCTATCTCATAGGCTTCCAAATGTTCCAAACTTTGTTGGAGTTTTGAACACATAGCAGCAAGCATGAGACAACTTACATCTCTAGAATCATTACGATGTTTCTTGTAATTGTCCCTTTCTACCCTAGGGGCAGTAGGCGGTGGTTCAGCAGGGAGAGGCCCATCGAGAATGTACAACTTATCCTCTTGCCTAAGAACGATTCTTATGCTACGGATCAAATCCATGAAGTTAGTACCATTCTCTTCGAGCTTATCCTTCTCAAAGATCGATCGCAACGACATTGATTGAGTGTTATTAGTCATTATCTACAAATATGCAAAATTTCCAAAATTTAATAAGTACCAATTTTTCATTAAAGAAATAATTAATGTATTTTAAAACAAAATACTCCCACTAAATTATACAACCTTCTTTATACATCCAATGTATAGTATAATTTAAATGGGTTGAGATCCTGCTTTAATCTAATTTTGAGTACGCTTTGGCGCAGCGCTCAAAATTAAATCAATTAGGTAGACAACTCTTGTCAATCATATCTCATATGACTCTCATTTCTTTTCATAAGATTCTTTAAGAAATCCAATTTCAAAAAGCATGTTAAATCTCATCTTTGCCTTAAGCCCAAAACTGTTTTGACGCTTAATTAAGTCCAACCATTTTAAACGCATAGGAAACTCTTATTCACTCATCTTGCTCAAACATGAATAAAATCAATGCACCTCGCTTTGGTGAGCCCACATAAAATTACTCATGTATAAACAAGTGTTTTAATCATGGCATGGCAAAGAAGGACTTAAAACTTTCTTTGAAGGTTCATCACATATAGCATATAACACATTTATGAGCACATAATATAAACATGTTACACATCAAGTTTAGCCACTAAATTAATCCCATTAATTTAAGCATGATATTTATGTGTCATTAGTTTCTCTATAATTATGAGGATGAGACTAATTCAACTTTGGTTATTATCTCCAAATCAAGACAACAAGAAGTGCGGTCGAACTAAGCCATTAGGCAACCACAATCCCGCACTAATTCAAGAAATCAAGAAAGTAGTCCATGTGGCCGAAACTAAACAATAGATGGTCTCGATGAACGTAGGCCAATTGCATTCACAATTCCACATGGATCTCCGATCATTGAATCAAGAACTTTGTTTCTCAATTTTAGCAATTATGAACTCTTCATAATTCTAACTTCGTTTTATCTTTGAAACTTTGATTGCGATCAATTTTGGGAAACACAATCTCGATGAACGCAGACTAGCCATCCAAAACTTGAACCAATCTAGGAATCACAAGACTAAAACAAATAGGAAAATCAAACCTCAAAATCCACACACAAACCAACTACCCAAAACCCATTCCAGATCAGCAAGTCTGGACTGGTTCTGTTACTGGTTTTGTCGAATTTGTCGAAAATTCCATATTCAGATTCTAACCAAAATCAGAACAAATCTTGACCACCGAGCGCCCGCCTGCAAAGGACCAGGCGCCCGCTTGAATGGCCAGAGTAGTATAGAATTTTAAAGTTCGAAAATTTTGTCTCAAAATTATTTTTCCCCGATTATTAAAACTTTGATCCAATCAAAATCAATAATCGAAATAATTCAGAATCCACCATAATTTTTATTGCGATTGAATCGTGCGATTAAAGTTGGAAAAACAATAAACCACATAAAATCACAAAACACATAAACATCATATAATCCAATATTCATATCATGCTTGGCACATAAACAATTTACATACACACAACATGATCCAAGTATTGAATTAATCAACATGAACGGGGCTCTGATACCACTGTTGGGTTTCCAAGTAACATGCGCAGCGGAATATAGCAATTAAAATTTTAAGAAACCCAAAGCCATGGATCCGTTCATATGATTAAATCAAATACAACAGGATGAATAGAGGAATAACTAACCCTTGATGGCTATGAATTTTCTCTTCGGTCTTGGTGGAAATCTTGAAGCTTTATCACGATCACAAAGCTTGAACACGAACTTTGAAGATGATGATTTTCACCCTCTAGCGGTATCCACACTTCGAACGAATATCAAAGGAGCTTCTTTGATCTTGGTTGCTAGACCAATATTATGAAACACACTTTCACAATATAATAAAGAACTATATGGAATTTATTTGTGAATTATTTTGTTCCTCAATCAATGATATCTTAGAACAAAATAAAATCTCTCTCAAACTCTTTGAGACTCACAAAAGCACTTCCTTATATGGTCTGACCGAATTGGGGTTTTTATACACAATTAAGACCTATTCCAAATAGGAATCTTGTGCCAAAAACCTTCCTAAATCGAATTAGGAATTATTCTGCCGACATACCAGGCGCCCGCCTGGTACCACCCAGGCGCCCGCCCATTTGGGCAGAAGGTCAAGGCCTTTTCGGCTTATTCAGGCGCCCGCCTGGTTCAACCCAAGCGCCCGCTTGGTTGACCAGGAGGCCCAGAATATTTCCAGAAATTCCCTTGAAGCCCTTCGACCCTAAATTCCAATATAGTCCTTTTATTTAAGATTCGTTCTATTGTGTGTGACCCTCTAGGATTATACTAAGTTGGCAATGGGTTCAAACATGAAACCATAAGATATGATTAGGTTCTAGCAAACCGTCATACCTACCCAAATAGTATAAGTAGATACAAGTTCGCATTCCTTTAGAATATGTCACAATCCCTTTGTCCACGATGTCATTGAACACAAGTCATGGTCAAAGAGTCAACTTGTTTTGTTCAATACTTTCTCGATTCCGAATATGTTGATAATCCAAATGACATTGATCCAATCAATTCATTTAAGTCCGGCCGAACATTTCATCATCATCATTCCTACGAGAGGCCCAAGCTTGACATCTTTCCGTGGAGGGACAAATCCATTTAGCTTATTATTCTTCCCAACGGGAATCCGATTATGCCAATCATACCCTTTATAACTACCGTGTTAAGGTAGCGTTTGAATATGTCAAACACAATGTTCATCAAGTGGAAGACTATAATAACTTCATGTCTAAGGATTCAAATGACATAACTAATATGAGATATATGTACGACATAGACCATGACATAAATCTCATACAGCGGGTCATGTCCAGTACCTTGTTCCAAACAAGTACCCATAAATCTAACATGATCATCCCATGACCATTTAGCCTTTATACTAGTGCTTAACAAGTACTAGGGACGGGGATTATTATAAGTAAACATGAACAACAATAATAATCAAAACATCTCTTTATTGATATGAAATAAATGATAACAATTACAACGTTTATTAAACGTGCCTAGGGCACCACTACCAACAAGTTGTAAGTTCACAATTTTAAGTTCACAATTGTAAGTTCGCAATTGTAAGTTCATAATTGTAAGTTCGCAATTGTTCCAATAACAAGTTCGCACTTGTTCCAAAAACAAGTTCGCAATTGTAAATTCGCACTTGTAAGTTCGCAATTGTTCCAATAACAAGTTCGCAATTATAAGTTCGCAATTGTTCCAATAACAAGTTTACACTTGTTACAAAAACAAGTTCGCAATTGTAAGTTCGCAATTGTTCCAATAACAAGTTCGTACTTGTTCCAAAAACATGTTCGCAATTGTTCGAACAAGTTCACAGTTGTAAGTTTCACAAATTGTAAGTTCAAAAATGTAAGTTCGCAATTGTATGTTCGCAATTGTTTCAATAACAAGTTCGCACTTGTTCCAAAAACAAGTTCGCAATTGTAAGTTCGCACTTGTTCCAAGAACAAGTTCGCACTTGTTCGAACAAGTTCACAGTTGTAAGTTCACAATTGTAAGTTCGCAATTGTAAGTTCGCAATTGTAAGTTCGCAATTGTTCCAAAAACAAGTTCGCAATGGTAAGTTCACACTTGTTTAAAGAACAAGTTCACAGATGTTCTAACAATAAGTTCACAAATGTGAACTTAACAACCCAAATCAATCAAATTCATTTTCAAGAACAAATTAAAATTGTTTCATAAACAAAATCACAATTTTTCAGGGAACAACTTCAAAAAACAAATTCACAATTATTCGAATAACAACTACCAATAATGAATTCACATTTGTCCTAAAAACATGTTGAAAAGTTCACGATTAATTCATAATTACTGACAAACAAAATCAACTTCAAATTACTACTCAAATAAAATAATCATAATGCAATTTTTTTTATCATACAAATAAAATCAACTTCTTTTGCTCAACACCAGTGTTCTAAAAAGCGCTAGGCGGCGAAGCCGGGCCTAGCGCCTAGGGGCGTAGGTAGGGCTTAGGATTCAAACACAAAAATCATATTCCCCCCCCCCCCTCCCACCCCAAAATGAATGTCCTATTTTATTTTTATTTTTTTCAAATTTACCCTTGATCTCAACGGTACATTTTACAATTGTAACTTTTTTGAACATTCGTTTTGAGACGAAGGGAGTAACTTATAAATTAAAGATAAAGTGATAAGCCAAGAGGCAAGAACTAGTGTTTACAATTTACATAAAATTCCCAACACAAAGTGGATGAAAAGTTAACTGAACAGAGTAACTCAGTCATAACTCATAAGTCATAACAGCAACAACAACATCTTGTTTGTTTATAGTCATTGAAAAAAAAAAAAAAAAAAAAAAGAACTACCACTAACAGACTCCTCATAACAGCAACAACAACATCAGACTCCTCAAGCTGCACCTTCCATCATCTGTGGACAAACAAGGCATGTTCAAAGTTCAAACACCAACTCAATGACAGCAACAACAACTCATAACAGCCAGCAACAACAGCAGCAGTACATAACAGCCAGCAACAACAACAGCAGTCCATTGTGTTTGAATTTGGCAGTACATAATTAACACTAACAGTGTAACAGAACAGCAGTAGGAAATTGCAAATCGGACCCGCAAACATTTTGTGTATAAAATAAATAATAATAATAATAAAGTAAAATATAGGCTGAGTGTAGTATACTAATTGAGCAAAAAGTATGCGAAAAACCTTGCCTGAGTCCGGCGGAAATCAATTCCTCCTCTTCATCTCAATGGAATTCAAATTCCATGGAAAACAACCAAATCCGCACAAAAAAGTTCCTCCGGCTTCTAGGACGCTATTTTCGTCGTCGATTCTGGGAAAGGATCGCCGGAGTTAAAGGAGGGGTGGGGTCGCCGGGGTTTGAGAAGGGGAGGGGTTACTGGGTTTGAGAAGGGGAGGGGTCACCGGAGGCGGGGGAGTGGGGTGCGCCGGAGCTGGGTAAGGTAGAGAGAGAAGATGGAGTTGATTGGGTCGGCCGGAGGCGAGGGAGGTGAGGGGTGGTCGGAGGGGAAGGGGTTGACCGGCTATTGGAGGGGGAGGGGAAGGGAGGCCAGTGGAAGGGAGTTCGCCGGAGGATGGGGATCGGAGTGTTCGCCGGAGGATGGGGATCGGAGGGGTCACCGGAGGATGGGGATCGGAGGGTCGCCGGAGGGGGTTAGGATAGAGAGAGGAAGTAGTGAGAGAAAGGTCGCCTAGAGAGAGAGTGGGGTGTGCGTGTGTGACTGCGTGAAAGGAGGACGGTGTATGGTTTTATTTGGATAAGGGGTAGATTCGGGATTTAATAACTCTAATGGACTAGGTGGTAAATATAAATATTGGCTTGGACTAGATGGTAAAGAAAAATATGGCCTTGGACTAGGTGGTAAATTCAGTTAAGATGAGGGATTAGGTGGTAATTTTCTCTATATTAAAGTCGCATTATATATTTCAGAAATTAATTGGATTTGGAATGTTAGTTTTGAAAAAAAAAAAAAAAAAAAAAACCCCAATTTCTTTGAGACAAAAATGTGACTGTGAGACAGAAAGAATACGAGAATTTCTGTAATTTTGATAAAACACTAATTTCAGACGATTTTTTTTTCAAAGTCCAAGCACATAAAAGAAGACTAGGAGAGAAACGTGTTTTGTATAGTAAAGCCAAAAGCAGTGTTGTAAAAGACCCCCGCCTAGGCGTTAGGCGTTCATGAAACGCTTAGGCCCCGTCTAAGATATTGTAGTTATTTCTGAGTTCTCGACCCCGCCTAGATACCGCCTACGCCCCGCCTAGGCGCCTAGCGGCGCCTAATGTTTTTTAGAACCTTGGCCAAAAGTAGTTGTTGTCTAGTCACGCTATAGGATTAAGGGAAAAGCCAATGGGAGTTGGAGAACATTAAATGCTTCAAATATTGTTTAAATTTTACACCAATCTCTTTCAAAATACATCGGTTTCAAAATACATGTTGGTTAGATTTTTTAGATATATATTAAGAAATGTAATTAATACTCTCTCTATCTCAGAAAGATAGTCTCATTTTGACTTTTTATGATCAACAAAAATGAACTTTAACCAATCATTGGTGATATTCTAATCATTATAGTGGCAATCTAAAATTTGTAATTGATAAATCATTTAAGGCTCGTTTGGTAGCCTGATTAGAGCTGGATATGATTATTAGCCCAATAATCTTGGCGTTTAGTAGACTAAATGCAATTTGATTAATAATCCTAACTACAATTCAAATAAACTTCTTATCGAATCTTATCCCCTCTCACACCCTTCATATCTACCCATAAAAAAGGGTGGTGTGTTCCGACTATTAAAACGGGCTAATCCTATCAGGCTACCAAACGAAGTGATTTATCAATAACAATTTTTAGAATTTCATTGTCACCGTTAAATTGATACTAATGTTTAGTCAAAGTTTATTTTTGTTAACCATAAAAAATAAAAATATGACTATCTTTCGGAACAGAGGGAGTACATATCAAAAAGACTTATGTGCCCGCCCTTAAGCAGTGAGCTCTGCTGTAAATGTTACTTTGTTAGCCACTGACACTATCCATGTCAGAGTTCTTGGCCAAGTGATTCTTTCAGGCATTTCCACAAATATGTGGTGGGTGAAACAATAGACTTGCATTCTCAATCCCGCATGCCTTCCTGACTCCGGCAAGCTTTCATGACTAAAACAATGGCGGAGATAGAGAGCCGATTTTAGCAGATACCGGGGTCTTAGTGGTAACGTCAGTTCTGCAAGAGATCGAACAACTCACCTCGATTATGCGCACTCTGTATTGAACAGAATGAACACAAAAATAGTTCTACAAGAGTTCTAAAAATATGAAATCATGTATTTGTATAAGGATAAATATGATAAATATACACAATCCACGCATAGATATTCTGAACTCAGCTTAACTACTCTATAATGTTTTATCAAAACTGCATACGCCGACTTTTTCATGAGAGCAACTTCTTCCTTTTTCTTTCTTTTCTAATGGCGACATAATCTTGTGCAAGAGTTCCAAAAAAATATTTGCTACAACACAACCTTGAAAACAACATTGTTATCTTTACCTCCTCCGCTTTTTGCCTTTGCCTTTGCCCAATTGCCCAGATTTAAATGCATGTTCTTGCTCTTGCAAGAACGCTCTGGCTCTCCCATACTTCTCCGCTCTTTCTTCTGCTTCTCTTGCATTTTCTTTCTCTTTAACTGCGGACAAGAAATGATTATCTTTACGTAGCTCCCTACTCGCACCTTTAGCTTCAGCTTTGACAAGTTTCTGCAGTTTCTTCTTTTCCGCCCGTTCACGATCTGGATCATAATCTCTACCCTTAACATAGCTGAAAGAAAGATTCATTATTAGAAATCCAAGTTCGGCGAGTCTTATGGACAATACTCCCTCCGTCACAAAAAGATGGTCCCATTTAGTTTTCAATGGTCAATTCGAGTAAACTTAGACCAATAATTTACGTCAATTTAGTCATCCTATAACAAGTCTAGATATTATATTTTTTTTAGAGTATTTTTAATGATGTATCAACCATAAGTTTAAGAATTTTAGTGGAATCATTATCTTATCTTGAATCTTTGGTCAAATTTCAACTTGGTTGACTGATAAAAAAAAAAGGACTAACTTTCTGGGGACGAAGTAGTATATTACTCGATATACTCCCTCCGTCCCAAAATGATCTTCCCATTTGACGATTCAAACTTTTTAAGGATATGAACACTTGCTTCACTAGCCATGTCTTGTTTATGCACTTTTAAGCCCAAATTGTAGAAATGTGAATAACTTTTTGGGACAATGAGAAATGGCAAATGGGAAGATCATTTTGGGACGGAGGGAGTATATGAGAAAACAAATTAATGAAAGGGATACTTACTTTTCCTCAAACTTGGGATTAAGCAACTTAATAGGCACTGGCTTCTTCTCTATGAGCAGTGAAACATCTCTCGACTTATCTTGTAATGCTTTTGGCATGTGTTCTTGTTCGGCCATTTCAACTAAGAGTTTTGAAATTGGCATGAATATTTCAGGAAATGAATTAAATTCATCGTAAATATTGGCAAATCCATGTATAGTTTCAATGACCGCTACAAGCATGCTTGCCCTGCATGAAAGTATTCTTCCCATCAATATCTCAACATCTCACAAATAGGACACAATAACAAAAGACATACGGAAGAAGAAACGCAAAAGTACATCCAAGAAAATAAACGAAAGTTGTCAAGATGCAACTCATCGGAAACATGGAAATTGTCACAAGATGATAACAACTCAGTTAATGGTGAATGGAGTAAAAATAAGTTCATGAAAATTGTTACACAAATTCAATTGGAGCAACTTCAAATTCACATAAGCTTCAATTGTGTACAGGATCTACATCCAAGCAAAAGCTGACCATGTACGAAATAGACTCTACCCAATTAATATTAGATCTACGACTATGATTTTGTAATGGACTATTAGCCTATTGGTGGTGTATGGAAAAGCTTCCAAGCAGCCATCAATGAAGTAACCCAAAGTATGTGTATGAATAAAAGCCCAAACAGTAGACCAGAAAAATACATAATGTTGCACCAGAACGAATAACATATTGAGCATTCAAAAAATGCTTTTTTAAGAGAAAAAAGTATAAACCTGAAATTGTCGGAGCTGAAATAAGGAGAGTCTTCTGATGACTCCATTAGCATAAGAAAATCTAGAGGACCGATGCTATCTACTTCACCACGAATACACAGAACAGGTCTGGGTGCTTTGAGTTCAAGAAGATGATAAAACTGCAAAACACAGAGATATGTTACTTGTTCTTCCCTTAGAAACATAAAACCAGTAACTTTTAATAAATTTTTCTTTTTCCTCTTTCACCCTTCCTCAAATTATTAATAATGGAGTCTTTCTTTCAAGACATAAAGATTAGTATAAAATGAATTTACGATAATTCGAGAAGAGGATTCCCATCATGGTCAGCCAATAAAATTCAAAATGTGTGATATTAGGACTATAGAGCCGCAGAAACCATACTTGGGAATCTTGAGACGTGTCAGGTTTTTTGTCCGAACTTGCCATTAGTAAGGTCTTCAGAAACAATATGGCCTCAGGACAGAACTTACGAGACTGTTTACTGACCTGTAGAAACACATGAGTCAAATCCATAACCAAATACTCCCAAAATAAAATGTGGTACATTAACACAAAATCACAACCACCATGGAAAAAACAAAGGAAAAAGTACATATCTCCACTGTCTACAAACATAAAAGGAATAGAACCTCAACAAATCCAAGATGCCACAACAACAACAACAAAGCCTTTGTCTCAAAATGATTAGGGGTCGGCTAACATGAATCATCGTATAAGATTGTCAACGAAAATAGGTGTGAAGAAATGGGGAAAAAATGTGAAAGTTAAGAAGACCTAAAAGAAGAAATAGGTGGGAAGAAAATTTGGGAAAAGAAAAAATAAAAATAAAGAAGGTCAATACATTACAATGAGATGCAATAATTGCAAACAATAGGGAAAAAACACAATTTATACACCTCATAGTCACAATTTATACACCTCATATACACTGCCTTCGAAAGTGATCATCAATCACAAGTTCACAACACATCTTTATTCTAAAGAAATTTATTGGATTAATGGAAGTCAAAATTAGAGTACCAAGGATGTGTACGCTTATTTATAAGAGCTCTCTAAATAGTACCATCGGAAAAGGGCAAAAGGACTTCACAAATGAACCAAAGGGAGTACCACATAAGAAGCTGCAAATGCATCGTAGAAGACTTACAGAAAGAACCATAGCGCATAAGAAGGAGCCAATAGCAGCATCACGACCACACATAATGGGACAACGCATCAGGTATTCACACATCAATAATAGTGCAGGGGTCATGACAACATGACGGAAATCTGAGCAAGGGAATATCATAGACCACAGCCTCAAGAGAAATATTGTCTTTGTAGAGGGCCAAGAGCTTGTCTCTGCAGCATTTAAAGGAAGAGTTCCGTGAATATAACAGTGAAACTTCCATGAAATCAAGCTTTACACTAAGCTGTACGGACCTGAGTTTTTAACAATTTCAGTGAATTGTGTTCGAGTCTGCAGAAGCCTGTGACGAGCACATATGGCAGCAAAATATGGGATTTCTACACTCATCTCCATCAATGGTTTAACAAATAAATTCAACAGCTTGAAGTTCAGTGGCTTTTTGTTTGCGGAAACAGAAAAGTACTGCAGTAGTACACCATAAAATACCTGAAAAGAACCAATCAGAAAATGCAAATGATAAATATTCATCATGGTTTGGAATGTGGAATATTAACCGCAAACAAACGACTTCCATTAACACCGCTTCAATTATACTTTCTCTATAACCAATTGAAGTTGCAAACTTCTGAAAATTTGTTTCACCACAATAGATTATTACTACATAAAACTAAGACTTTTGTTGTGGTGGTGTATTGAATATTAAGGCATAAAATCTAACCCCCCCCCCCCCAAAAAAAGCATTCCCTGATGTGACAAAAGAGAAACTGATTTCCATTGTCTTCAAATCATGAAACATTTCCGTCCTATTATATTTAAACAATCTAAAGGGTTCAATCAAAAGGGGAGTAACAAACATACTTGCATTTTCTTTCGATTTTCAGCTGCAACCTTGATTGCATTGAATGCACGAATTCTTCTGATTGCTTCAACAATTTCATCATCAGAACGGTTGTCCAACAATGTAAGCAATTCTTCCAAGCTTTTAGGAGCTTCGATCGTATATGGAAGGTCTTCTTGTTTGTTTGAAGGTTGTTTAACCTTTGATTTCACTTTATTGATATCTGATGCATCTCTCTTCCTTGCAATAGCTTGTACTGCCATTTTACCATCGTTTATTTCAACAAGTTTGTCTGCAGTATCATCATCTTCTTCTTCATCATCATCTCCCTCGTCGTCGTCCTCATCTGTATCAATATTGTCATCATCACTCTGTTCCCAGTCTTTCAGAGGGTGAGCCTTTTCAGTGTCATTATCATCTTCACCAGATTCTTCTTCATCATCACTCTCGTCGTCTTACCATCTTCAGTACTCTCTGAGTTCTCAGAAGATTCGTCATCTTCTTTTTTTCTTTTCAGAATTTCATTAATCAAGCCCAATTTGGTTCTTGGTTCTTCATCATGAAATGAGTCACCAAGATAATCCCCAGAAACAGACATTCGCTTTTGTAACGACGCATTATCTTCTTTGGGAGCTTCATCATCATCGTCGTCGTCGCTGGAGTCATCAGTAGCAACCATTCTCTTCTTTCTTTCTTTCTGAAACAATTGACAAAAATACAGGTCATAAAAAGGATACTAAATATATTTTCTTATGTTTTTAATTTCATATTAGTTTGTTTGTTAAACAAATACAATCCATATTCCAGAGTCAATAGCACAGCTAAACTAAACCAAGTATGTCAAAAGGAAAAAGTACAAATAATATATAGATATTTCTTAGACATTAATCTGATCTACTTTGTATACACAAATGATTAGGAACTGAACATGACCAGCTCATCTTCAATTATCTCCAATTGCAACTAAGTAAACAAAAAGCACATGAACCAATAGTCTCACCAACCAACCAGGCCTAAATTAGTTAACTTAGTAAGACCAGAAAATTAACCGTTTAAATGAAAAAGGATCATGCGCTGACTATGTAAAGTGATAAAGGCAACATGGACCTCCAAAACTCAATAGCATGTGGCTAGGATTGGTCACTTTGAGTTGTAAACAGGAAAAAGGCACAAATAACACACAAAATTATTTTGCATCATAGGGTACCTCCAGTTCTTCTAGCCGCTCTTTCTCCTCTTCTGCAACTTCTTCAGGCGTCTTTGTCCTGTCTGAAGGGCGAGCACGCATATCCAATACCATCTCACCGACAAGTTTGTCATAAACATCAGGCTTGTCCTGCCATTAGCGAGTAGAACAGCGAAAATAATTAGCACATGCCCAACCAAAAAGGCCGATCTCTAACACTTTGCAGTTGCAGTAACATTTTGTTACATTAAACTGTACTAAGAATTACTTATTTAACAGATTGTAATATAACAAATTATAATAGTTGTACTATCTTCTAGAACCAAGTGACAGTTACTTAGTGATTAGAAAAGGGTACATGTATGAAAATGTACCTGCTCAGAAGGAACTTTCACTGGAGCTGCAGATAAGGCATTTACTTTTGCATTATCATTTAAACTGCTTTTATTCACAAGCGCTTTCAAAGCATTCATCTTGCTTGGCTGGGTCAATGATAACAATGCCTGAGACTGCACTAAAGATGTAAAGCGTTCGTCTAATTGTTGAATCAACTCTTCATTTTCATCCTTATCCTTAGCTTTTTGTTCCTAGTAAATTACAAGGAAATACAAAGAGACAAAACATCATAAGTAAAATATGCTGCAATGTAAAACTTTGAACAAAAATAAAACATAATCAATCACAACCTTAAAATATTTACTCTTGGAAATGATCTCCGATATGACTTCCTTTTTACTTTTCTTCCTCTGCAATAGGATTTTACAGTGATCAAGCTAATACATAAATGGATAAGGAAATAATTTGGTGGAAGTATATTTCTAGAGGCAAAACATATTGCTTCTGAAGTTTTTAGGAAAAAAAAAAAGAAAGAGGAGAAAGAACCAACAAGACAGAAATTAATTGGAAAAAAAAAAAAAACGGGTGGAAATATTGGCAGCCAAAGAATTGCAATCTAATTCAGGTAATGTGGGTGATGAAATCATACATCATAAACTGGAAACAAATGGGCCAGCATTTATCACTTTAATTGTTTACCTGACCCCTCAAAGTAAGAGATGAATGTGGAGCCGCGTCAGAATTTTTTAAAACGACACTATCTTAATATGAGGTTTAAGTAAAAGTCATGTACAAAATGATAATCACACACATGAATTACAAAACATCAGGAAACTAGTAACTTTATAATTATGGTAACATACGATCATTGCATGCTCCAAAATTAGAATGAGAACAAACAACATGGGCATATTATATAGAACAGACGGATGGCCATAATTAATGGGAAAGACAGACATGAACTCGAAAAGAAGGATTGGAATGATTTCTAAAGTAAACCCTTCTTAGTGTAACTATGCCTTATCTCTGAAATATCAACAGAAAATTTAGTTGGTTTTACCACACCACTACAGCAATAAAATAAGAAAGGAAAACTGAAATAGCTCAAATCAGTAGTTAACCAAGAGCTCATATTGCATTACTGCTTTGTAAGGAATAAAAATAGCGAGTTTAAAGCACTAATTTCTCATAAAATAACATATATCTCACAGTTTCTCCTTCTTCAAAACCAGTTTCCAGATCATCCTGAGGGCCGGCACTGAGCTGCTTCAAGATGGTGGACCTCTCTGCACAAGTGCATGCAAAATATTACAAAACATGAATCAGACACCAGAATTTTCTAATCATTGCTAAACCGAATTGAACACCGAGAAAAGGGAATTAAGTTAATCAAATAGTAGCATATCAAAACATGACAAATTAACAGAAGCATAGATACTTGCCCAAGTTAATGCATTGTTAATTTACAAATTAAGAATACTATTTTTACACACAACTAAAAATGAAGAAATATTGTTGAATCCTTTTGTAAAGAGCTAGTCACTGAGGAGAAAGTAAGCATAAATATATGGTCCTTCTTCAAACCTGAGACAATACATGAACTGACATGGGAAGAATAGCACATTTAACATATAAAAAGAACATTGGGGTGAGTAAGAATATTGGTCTTGAAGATCTGAATTTCAGAAAGGTAATTCGTATTCCTTTTCAATCATCTGACGATCAGAATGCTTAACTAAAGATATATCAATCAGAAAGAGAGAACAAGCGGCGATCCTGCTAGTTCCCGAAATCTTCAAAAGAACTTACCATTTCGTATTTCATTTTATTTTAGAAAAAATATCTTCTATAAAACTGTTTTGATTCCATAGATATTGACAACGAGAGGCGGGCAAGCCACCGTAAGGCGACAAAGGCGGTAGATTAGAAAAAGTACACATACGTGTGTTGTGATGCAAGGACTCTTTGGTAACCTTGTCGAACCCGTGCCAGATACTTGCACCCAAGTTGTGTCCACAATGGGTCCGGCAGAGTAAACCAAAGAGTCCGAGTATAACAGTATGTGCATAGAAAATTAATTCATTTTCAAGTAACAAATTCCAAAGCATTGCTAGAAATGAGAATAATATATTCCATTCCTAAAGACAAACATAAGAGATAATTATAACATCAAAGAATATGAAACTAAAGACAAACATAAGAGATAATTACAACATCAAAGAATATGAAAAGAGACCCAAAGTAAAGAAAAAAACAGAGTAAATCAGTAAAAAGACTTAAAACTGCAAGTCCCGATTTATAAAATGAAGTAAAATATGTAAGGACATGGCTTGCAACACAAGTCATTTAGACTTCCATTTATAAAATTATGATTATAATGTTAATTTATAAAGTATAGTTGATAATAAAATGTGTAGAATTCCTGGATATATAATTACCTAATTGTGATGGGCAAAAAGGTAATATAATATCACTAAGCTTCTTGAAAGGGTGTAGTCCCTAGGTGAAGTGACACAATGTTTCCTATTTAAAGGCCCTTCCATCAAGCCTAGAAACAACTATTCATTCTTGTTATCTCTCCTAAATTCTCTTCGCATTATTGAAGTACTTGAGAGATTAAGAAGTCACTATTACTTAGAAGATCTTCATTCCCTATTTCTTCTTCTTCATCTTATTTCTCCCTACATCATCCATGGATTCAACAGGTATATATTTTATCACTTCCGCTTCATCTCTTCCTCAATCCTATTCTAAAGTGAGTGTGGCATTCAGGGATTAAAATTGTTCCAACAATTGGTATCAGAGCCCCGCTCATCTTTAGTTTAAGTTTGAGTTCTTTTTTTTTTTGGAAAGTGTATACTTTCAATTTTGATTCATTTTTCCTGTTGAATCATTAAGTTTTGATGTTAATTAGGGACTCTAATTCGTTCATAGAGCACTGATAATCATCATCTAAAATTCAGAAAAGGTTTGAAAGTTTTGTTCATTAAAACTAAATGGTTCAAGTGTGACTATCCCTTCATAACATGATTTTATGTTTTCGTGCATACCATGTGGATCTACTCACTTGATTCCATTAATTTTAAGGCAAGATTATCCCTAAATAACATGGCTTTATGTTTTAAGTACATACCATGGGGATCTACTTGCAATTCATGGCCTTTTGGGAATAAATTAAACAAATTCAGAAAGTGCAGAAAATGGGGTGCTCGGCCGAGTCATTTGTTTTGCTCGGCCGAGCATATGAAAAGGCGCGAACTGCTCGGCCGAGTCTTTGGATTTGCTCGGCCGAGCACATGAACAGGCGCCAAAAATGGCATAAACCGGTCGGACCTTTGGTCGAGTTCGGTCCGGTTCTCTTGAATACCCGGTCGGGTCTTTGGTTATGCCCGGTCGGACCAAGACTTGCGCGGCCGAGCATTTGGTTTTGCACGGTCGAGCATTGTATGTCAAATAAGGCATTTGTTTCTGATTAAGGTGCTCGGCCGAGCACATCATATGACTCGGCCGAGCAGCTCGGTCGAGCGTTTTGTTTAGAGCGGCCGAGCATAATGTGACAAATTGACCAAAACATTCTGATTAAGGTGCTCGGCCGAGCACTTCATAAGACTCGGCCGAGCAGTTACTGTTCACAGGTTTTGGACTTTTCTAAGTTTTGCACTATTTTGTTTTTCCCTTGAAACAAAACCTACATTATTTCAAACCTAAAAAGTTATGATTAATTATATGCTTTGACAATTTTATTCATTGTTTAAATAATATTGTCGCCTAAGTGATTTACGTTATTTAAACACTTAAATTGTAAAGTGTTGGATGTTTAAGTTAATATGTGAATGACTTGAATTTTTCAAAGAAGATCTTGACATTTGACTAAACTTAGGCATTCATGTGGTAACAAATAAAATGAACATTAGGATATTTTCTTAGGTACTTATGTCGGCCTAAAGGAAGATTAAGTATTTATTAAAATATAAGTTCAAATTACTTGTTACCTAAGGCAATCATTTATGAGTCAACTCGCAATCCAAAGATTAGTTTTGATGTCATGTTGATTGTCTTATTGATGGATTTCGTTGATATAATTAATCATTTTTCATTTTGTAGTTTCTTATTCATGTTTTTGTTTTCATTCTTTTTTGTTCTCAAATCCCAACAGATTTACTTATTGCTTCATCCGTGATTACTGCTATGAGTACTTTACCGATGCTTAACGGGACTAATTTTAAAACTTGGAAAAATAAATTGATGATGATCTTAGGCTATATGGACATAGATCACGGATTAAGGGAACCGTTTCCTCTTCCTCTTTCTGATATAAGCACTCAAGAAGATTGCTTAAATAATGAGAAGTGGGAACGCTCCAACCGCGTGAGCCTAATGATCATGAATATAGTTGTCCCGGAGACCATTTTGGACGGTGTCTCCAAGGACGTTGACGCTAAAACATTCCTTGATATGATTGAGGGATGTTTGGCATCTACCTCTTCTCATGGGACAAAAAGAAAAGGGAAGGACATTGCGGTTGCAAGTAAAAAGAAGCTTAAGGGATCATCTCATGATCATAAAGAGGAATGCTTCTTTTGCAAGGACCTCACTCACATGAAGTACGACTGCCCTAAGTATCACGCTTGGCGTGCTAAGAAAGGTATGTCATTTGGAATTATTTGTGATAAAGGCTAATTTGGTTTCATTTCCTACATATACATAGTGGTTGAATTATGTTACAACAACTCACATAATGAATGTCTATGTAGGATTGCCTGAAATAGCGAAGTCCTGGAGAAGATGAAGGATTCATCTATATGGAAGCCGGGATCCGGTTAAAGTGAAAGGCATCGGGAATTTTGGTTATTGATAAAGTGCTTAGTGTTATTTGTATAAATAATACATTTGTTGTACCGTCATTTAGACGGAATTTGATATTTATCACACTATTGAACAAAAAAGGTTATTTTGTTCATCTTTTATAAATGTGATTTTTTTTTTAAATTCCAAGGTTGTTGGTACTAGTACTTTGTCAAGTGTTCTTTATTTACTTGACATTATTCAAACAATAAATGTGTCCCTTAAATAATAAAACCAAAACTAGAAAGCAAAAGTTATCAAGTAAAGTTTATATTTTATTAAAGCATAGGCATTTGGGTCATATTTCCAAGAGGAAAATTGATAAGCTTATGTTAAAGGAAAATCTTAAACAAACTTGATAATTTGGAAAATACTTTTGCATTAAATGCCTTAAAGTAAATTTACAAACATTATAGTATTCTCGAGAGCATCAAGTGTCTCAATGAACTAATGCATTCGGATATTTGTAGGCAATTAATTATTCCTTCATGGAAAAGGTCAACAATAGTTATTATGTTCAAAATGACTAACTCTTAGTTTGAATACATTTATTTGCTTCATAAAATATTGAGTTTGGACGTTGTAAAAGTCTTATAAAGACAAAGTTGGAAATCAACTTTGAAGACTATTAAGAACATTAGGGTCATTCATGATGGTGTATACATCTTTGGAATGATTGTTAAAAGGAACAACGTCTAGGTCCTTTTTACTCGCTATTTTGAAAGAGTGTGGGATTATCTCTCTCTACATTGAGCCGGGTACGCCTAGCATGAATATTGTAATAGAGATATATTGAAATCCTTAAGGATATGGAAATAAGTATGTTTTATACTTCTCTTACCTCACTCATTATGGGCGATACGTTAAAGCCGCAACCTTTATTCTCATTAAAGCTCCCTCTAAGGCTACTAATATAAACCCTTAATGATTTAAGGACGCGTTCCTTATTCATCCTTAAATCATATTCATTTATGGGGTTGTCTAGCATAAGGATAGACTTTATAAGTCTACTAAAAGCAAGTTAGACGTAAGATTATTAGTAGTTATTCATGGGGTAAGCCGAGAGAACTAGGGGATATATAAATTTTACAACCCGAAAGTTAGAACGTTTTGAAAAACGAGAAATGCTAGGTTCTTTTAAGGATGTTGAATTTAGTGGGAGAATTTGGAGTAATATTTTGAATTTGAAAAGGAAGAGAAATTCATTTGTATGGAATCCATTTATATACCACTTCCCATAGTTCCAATTGGATATCAAGTTTTGAACTTGACATTCAAGAAGAACATACAATTCAAAATAAATATGATTTCCCTATAAATATTGAACAACATGGAAATGTTGATCATAAGAAGAAAATTCAACAACCTCAAAATTAGATAGAACCGGTGCCCTTTGGAAGATCCAATAGAGTAAGAAGAAAGTGCAAATCCAGATAATTATGAAGTGTATATTGCCGAGAATAAAGGACACTTAGGTTTAGTGGGAGATGAGTCTCTCATTTTCCATGAAACCATTAATAGTTCTAATTCTCATATAGTAAATTAATGTCATAAATGAAGGGTTAAAATCTATAAGGATAACAACGTTTGGGATCTTGTCCCATTACCTAAAGATGTGAAACCTATTGGGATTAAATTAATCTTTATGACCAAAAGGATTCACAAGGTAATATGGAAAGATATAAAGCCCATCTAATTGTTAAAGATTTGACTCAAAAGGAAGACATTAATTATAAAGAAAGCACTTTTCCGGTATCTTCTAAAAACACTTTTAGATCATTATGGCACGTATAGCATATTATGACCTTGAAGTTTATCAAATGGATATAAAGACAACTTTCCTTAATGGAGACATTGAGGAATATATGGTTGATTTGGATCAAACTAAGCAATTAGTTTGTGAATTTAAAGAAATCCATTTGTGGACTCAAGCAAGTTTCTCATCAATGGTACTTAATCAAGTTATTTTTATTTGGTTTTGAAAAGAATCTTGATTAAGATTGTGTATACCATAAGTTCAGTGGGAGTAAATTTATAATTTTGTTCTTATACATGGATGATGATTTTGCTTGCTAGTAATGATATGAACCTTATTAAGGAAACTAAGAAATTTCTTATTTGAAATGAAAGATCTTGGTAAGGCATATTTGTATTAAGAATCTAAATTCACCGTGATCACTCACGAGATGTTTTAGGATTATCACAAAAGGTCATATGGAAAGGTATTACAAAAGGTTTAGCATGCAAAAATGTAAACCACATGACACCCCTAATTTTAAAGGAGACATTCTTAGTCTCAAACAGTGTCCTAAAAGTAAATTTTGAATCCAAGTATATGAAAAATTCCCTCTTTACATCAGCAGTAGGAAGCTTAATGTATATGTATATCTTTCATTTAATGTTGGGATGTTTGGTCAATACCAAAGCAATCCGGAAAGAACATTAAGTAGCAGCCAAAAAGAATGATAAAAGTATTTACAAAACACTAAAGAACTACATGCCTATGTTTTAAAGTCGGATCATCTTAAGATCATTAGGAATTCCGATATTAGTTAAATATATGGCTGCATATGTTTTAATGGACTGTAATTTGTCAAAACAAGTGTCGAAAGACCAATTAAGAAATGACTATCAGGTTGCAGTTCTGTACTCTAACAAGAGTTTATGGATTTAGACATTAATTATCTTGTTATAAAGAAAAGAGTACAACATGAACGAAAGGGATACAACTTATAAAAACAAACTCTATTTAGAGGATCCATTTATGAAAGAGTTATCATCTTCAGTGTTTTACTAGCATGTTGCTCATATGGGTGTAACAACTTTTGATAACATTTAGTATAGTGGGAGTTTGTGTTGTTCTTTCATTAATTGTTCTATTATTTAAAGTTTTGATCTCATTTGGTTAAGTTGGACTAGTTGGAAGAATATGTATATATTCATTATGATTCCATGCTACACATCTATACTTTTGATCTATGTCATTTAGTTAGATTTGTATACGTGATTATTGTGGGTTTAGTTGCGAATCAATTACAACGACTGCCCCTTTAGTCCTATACTTGTATGGCTAATGGACGAGATTGTTATAAATGACAATAAAGTGCGCACATTAAGATTGTCATTTGTGTTATATTCATGATTTAAAGGAAGGACTTTGTTTTGCAACCCAAGTGGGAGATTGTAAGGACATGGCTTGCAACACAAGTCATTTAGACTTCCATTTATAAAATTATGATTATAATGTTAATTTATAAAGTATAGTTGATAATAAAATGTGTAGAATTCCTGGATATATAATTACCTAATTGTGATGGGGCAAAAGGGTAATATAATATCACTAAGCTTCTTGAAATGGTGTAGTCCCTAGGTGAAGTGACACAATGTTTCCTATTTAAAGGCCCTTCCATCAAGCCTAGAAACAACTATTCATTCTTGTTATCTCTCCTAAATTCTCTTCGCATTATTGAAGTACTTGAGAGATTAATAAGTCACTATTACTTAGAAGATCTTCATTCCCTATTTCTTCTTCTTCATCTTATTTCTCCCTACATCATCCATGGATTCAACAGGTATATATTTTATCGCTTCCACTTCATCTCTTCCTCAATCCTATTCTAAATTGAGTGTGGTATTCAGGGATTAAAATTGTTCCAACAATACATTATTTATACGTACATACATCCAAATAAGCAAACTATTTTACTTTTATTACCGTAATACTTAAGTCACAAAAAGATCTCAGAAAATCATGGTCACAAACATTGTTGGCATGGTTGATTGGATGTCAGTTTGTAGGTCCCACTTCTTGTTAATTAAATATTCAATCAATTTTTCCTTGGCCAACACTGTGTGGCCAACATTTTGTGACATATTTTGCGACGGTAGTTTTCTATTTATATGGGAAAAAACATTTGGCAGAGAAAGGATAATCATGTTCGTTTTTGGCAAAGTGGAGTAAAAGGTTCAAAAAAAGGAAGAAGTTGAAGCAAAAGTAGAAACAAGAGAAACGGAGTGAGAGAAAAATAAGCAAAACAAGCGAAGTAGAGAAACTGAGGCGAAGCGGGCAGCACTGCAGGTCGCTGGATGAGGAGGAATCTGGTCGTCAGATGTGCATCGCAGTCGCACTTGCATTCGCGAGCCACAAGTTGCAGTCAAACTTGCACTTGCAAGTCGCACATCAAGATTAGACAATTTGACGAGAATTTGGGGATTTGTTTTATCGCCATTACTGTGACAAATGACTAAAAAACTAGCAAAAAGATGTGAATTCAGTCAACTGCAAGAAAAAACGACGCAGCAGTATGCCTGTCAACAAAAGTGGATGCCTCTCGCCCTAACCAAGAAAGGGGAACACCTCTCACAAAAAGGCACGCCCCAACTCCAAAAGGCTCCCCTACTTTCAAAGGCGCAAAAAAAGCGAGGCGGGCGACCACCTTTAACAACTATGATTGATCCTACTTTGCCAAATACTCTTAGGTCAGTTGAAACATACTCCCTCTGTCCCGTCCGAAATAGGATTTTGGTAGCCCTTTTTTTTTACTTTGATCCTGTAATTTAAATAAGAAATAATTATCCTAATAATTTTAAAAATTGTTATTGAGAGTATTATTAATTGTGATACAATAACAATTTTTACATTTTTATTTGGATTATTATATTTTCTTCAAAAGACTTGGTCATGAGTCAACTTGTTTTGTTCAATACTTTCTCGATTCCGAATATGTTGATAATACAAATGACAATGATCCAATCAATTCATTTGAGTCCGGCCGAACATTTCATCAACATCATTCCTTCGAGGGGCCCAAGCTTGACATCTCTCCGAAGAGGGACAAATCCATTTAGCTTATTATTCTTCCCTACTTGAATCCGATCATGCCAATCATACCCTTTATAACTACCGTGTTAAGGCAGCGTTTGAATATGTCAAACATAATGTTCATCAAGTGGAAGACTATAATAACTTCATGTCTAAGGATTCAAATGACATAACTAATATGAGATATATGTACGACATAGACCATGACATAAATCTCATACATCGGGTCATGTCCAGTACCTTGTTCCAAACAAGTACCCATAAATCTAACATGATCATCCCATGATCATTTAGCCTTTATACTAGTGCTTAACAAGCTCTAGGGACGGAGATTATTATAAGCAAACACGAGCCATAATAATAATCTTATTATCTCTTTATCATTATGAATAAAATGATAACTTATACAACGTTTAACAAACGTGCCTAGGGCACCAACACCAACATCGTTGTCCCTTCGTCCCACTTGAATAACGTTCCAAAGTTTCATGTCCTTTGTAAGCTCCCGTACCAAATCTCTGTACCGGGCTAGAACGGGGCTAACGGCCTCATACTCCCCCCTCAATTGGTTCACAACGAGTTGGGATTCGGTGTGAGCCGTCAAGTATTCAACCCCCAATTCTTTGGCGAGGTCGATTCCTGCTATTAGCGCCTCGTATTCAGCCTGATTATTGGAGGCAGGGAAATCGAATTTGAAGGCCTTCTCGATAGTTTTGGTCTCCGTTGGATCGATCAACAATACCCCTGCCCCACTATAATGTCTGGAGGCCGATCCGTCGGTGAACAATTTCCAACTCTCTGGCGAGTTCAATTCATTCTTCGGCTCATCAGAAGATGGAGCTGCAACGGGGTCGTTGGTGAAGGTCGTTTCTACCACGAAATCGGCGAGAGGTTGGGCTTGCAGCATCTTTCTCGGTTGGTACTCAATGTCAAATTCCGTCAGCTCGATAGACCAGTTGAGCAAACGGCCTGAGCTGTCGGGCTTGTGCAATATTTTCCGGAGAGGAGCATTAGTGTACACCACTATCGGGTGAGCTGAAAAATATGCCCTCAGTTTACGTGCAGCTATCATAAGGGCGTATGCCAGTTTTTCAGCGTTGAAGTATCTTGACTCCACCTCGTTCAACGCTTTACTCACATAAAAGACTGGTCGCGGTTTATCACTTTGCCTAACCAATATTGCTTCCACTGCTCGGTCGGTTGCCGATAGGTACACATATAATGTCTCACCCGGAACCGGGCTGCCCAATAGTGGGGGCCGACTCAGGTACTCTTTCAATTCACGAAAAGCTTGCGAGCATTCCTCTGTCCACTGAAATTCTTTGCCCCCTTCAGTATTTTGAAAAACGGGAGAGATCTCTCAGCCGACTTGGAAATAAACCGACCAAGAGCTGCCACTCGTCTATTCAGCCTCTGGACTTCTTTGACTAAGGTCGGCTCCACCATGTTCAACAGTGAAGACATCTTCTCGGGATTCACCTCAATTCCTCTCTGCGAAACCATAAAACCGAGGAACTTCCCTGCGGTAACACCGAATACCCACTTGCCAGGATTCAACCTCATCTCGTTTTCCTGGAGATTCTCAAAGGTTTCCATCAAGTCTTCACAATGATCACTGTGCTTTATTTTAATGACCATATCGTCAATGTACGCCTCCATGTTCCGACCGATTTGATCCTTGAACACCAGGTTGACCATCCTCTGAAACGTGGCCCCCGCGTTTTTCAGCCCGAAAGGCATCTTCTCGTAGCAGTATGTCCCTTCACTCGTTTGAAACGAGGTGCTTTCCACATCTTTTTCAATCATCCTGATCTGGTGGTACCCAGAATAGGCGTCCAGAAAGCTGAGCAACCTGTGACCGGAGATCGAGTCAACGAGCTTGTCAATTCGTGGTAGTGGGTAGCAGTCCTTCGGGCAAGCCTTATTCAAATCGGTAAAATCGACACACATCTGCCACTTCCCGTTTGCCTTCTTGACCATCACAACATTGGCTAGCCAGGTAGGGTAGTACACCTCCCTTATGATCCCGGCTCTCAGAAGTCGGTTTACTTCTTCTCTGATAGCTTCCTGTTTATCCAGGGAAAAAATTCTCCGCTTCTGCTTGACCGGTTTTGAGTTGGGATCCACGTTCAGTTCATGAGCGATTATATCCTCCCGGGCGCCCTTCATGTCTTCAACTCGCCAAGCGAACACGTCTAGATTAGCTTTAAGAAGACCGATCATTCTATCTCGCTCGTCGGGTGACAGCTGTTTGCCAATTTTGACCTTTTGGTCAGGATACTCTGGATTGATGATGACTTCCTCGAGCTCGTCGATGGGCTTGAGCTCTGGTCCTTCCCTGAACTGCAACGTGTCAACAATGATATCTATGATTTTTTCAACGTCCTCTCCCGCCAAAAGAGGCGACTCGCTCCTTATCAGACTTATCATGCTCTTCTTTACGGCGGCCAATTCTCTCACGATCGCTTCATCGGATTTTATTTCATTCACCACCTCAACAAGCGTGGTTTCCGTCGCTTTGACTGACTTAGAAATTGTCAACTCTTCATTTGGTGTGGTCGCTTCCAGCTTCCTTTTAAACTTCCTGCTCTCTACGATATACTGCAGGAATTCTCGAGCTCGCCCCCTCAAACACCTAATGCCAGCGGGCGTGGGAAATTTAACCCTTTGATGAGGTAATGAAACGACCATACCCAACTTGACCTGGCTCGGAATTCCTAAGATAGCATGGTAATCACTTTCTAGGTCAATCACCATAAAAGTGATTACCTCCTGGACTTTGTAAGGAAACGAGCCGAGCTCCACCAATAAATCTATGGTCCCTTTGACCTCCACCTTGTGGTTAGTGAATCCTTCCAGACGACCAGCGTAGGGAACGAGCATGTTGTCAGATAGATCCATCTCCTTGAAGCATTTGTAGTATAGGATGTCACGGGCAGCGCCAGTATCAACGAGGAGGCGATCGGTCTCGCAGTTGTCAATTCTGCCTTCCAGTATAAGGGGTTGCTCTCGTGCAGTCGGGCTAGCAGCAAGCTTATTTGGAGAGAATGAGATCGTTTCTTCCCTCTTACTGTTCCATGCAGGGATGAAAGGCTCTTTTTTCAGGCTGTAAATTTGATTTTTCAAGGCTGTGATGGAAGGGGCCTCGTCGTGAATGACCCCGGTACGTTTTCTGGCAGCTCGATCACCGGGCTGCTCGTCCTGTCTTCCTCGATCATCTCATCCTCGTTTAGTGTCTTTCTTAATAAAACGGTCAAGCTCCCTTTTGTTTACTCGCTGTTGCAGCGCCCGCTTCAACGACAAACAGTCCTCGGTGTCGTGCCCGTAGTCCTTGTGAAAGGCACACCATTTTCCAGTGGCTCTCCTCTCCTATTCGTTTCCCACCATGGGTCAAGGAGGGAACATTTCGATCAAGTTTATGATTTCTTTGTGGGATCGATTCAGCGGGGTGAAGGTCTCTTCGTCCAACTCCTTTTTTTCCGTTACTCGGGTTCGGTTCTTTCCTTTTCTCGGATCTTTTTCATCCCTGCTCCGGAGATCCAGGACTGCACTACTCTCAGATCGTTGCTTTCCCTTTTCTTCTTTAGAGGTTCGCCTGTCCGCCAGCTCAGTCTGAGCGACTCGATAAGCTCGTTCGTACAAGTCACCTTTTGTTTCAGGGGGCCTTATTTCAAACTCAAACTTGAGTTGGTTAGCTCTCATCCCGGCGGTAAAGCATACCATTATCATGTCATCAGTCAGGCCCTCGATCTGCTCAGCCAAATCACGAAATCTTTGATAAAAGCTCATGATCGTTTCTGTTTCTCCTTGTTTAACGTTGGCCAAATCGGTAGGGCGCTTCTTGTGATCACCGGCCGTTGAGAAATTTTCGATGAACTTCTTCCTCAAATCTTCCCGACTATCAATACTATTAGGGGGAAGTGCTCGGAACCATGATAGGGCCGGCCCATTCAATGTGCTGACCATGGCCTTGCACAGTACATCATCATCATGCGAAATGAGCGCCATAATGGCCTCGAAGGTATGAACATGATCCCGAGCATCCTCGGTCCCAGTATACTTAGTTAACGATGGGAGTTTCAGATAAGGCTGAGGACTTTCCATGATCCACCGAGCAAATGGCGCCATGGTGTTGGCTATCTTCTTCGTGTTTTTCCTACCCTGCTCGATTTCTTGCATCCTCCTTTGCAGGTCAACGATTAGGGGGTCCAGCGCCTCCCTGTTACCCGACTTAGAAATCT
This sequence comes from Campanula takesimana, assembly GCA_026119855.1. Classification (NCBI taxonomy): domain Eukaryota; kingdom Viridiplantae; phylum Streptophyta; class Magnoliopsida; order Asterales; family Campanulaceae; genus Campanula; species Campanula takesimana. The sequence continues at coordinate 352,682 of JAOWBW010000642.1, read as the reverse complement.
CATCCTCGTTCTTACCCTGGGTTTGGTAGTGCGAGGGATTTACTCTCATGGGGTGTCCTGCGGTTTTCCTTTGGTTCCCAGGCTCTGGCATGACCAGTCCTCGGTGGATGGGTCCTGTCACGACCCGAAATATAGGCTCTATTTTGTTAGTAACTAAATGATTTTTATTTAATTATTTGCTTAATTATTTATTTAAATTATTATTTATTTAAATAGTTTTGTGTGCAATTTATGTGTTATAATGATTATGCCTAGCATTTTAGTTGGGTCATTTGGGTTAGTGTAGCATTGTTGGGTCTTAATTGTTAGTTGGGAGTGTAGTTTTGTGTTAGTGGATGGGGAAGGTGCTTGAGTGTAATATTTTGAAATAATTCCCCCCTACTCCCTCCCTACTCCTCCTCTTTCACCCTCACACTCCATCTCCCTCACCCAACTCCCAATTCCCAGCCACTCTTCTCTCTCTCTCTCTCCATTTGTGAAAGGTAAACATTTCTTGTTCTTCTCTCTTCATTTACTCCTTCTTCCTCTCATCTTCTCTCATTTCTTAAAACTTGAACATTGTTTAGATCGTCGATAGGATCGCGTAGAATCAAAAATATTCAAATTCCGTCATCTTTGAGAAATTGCAAGTAAGTTGCTTTTCCCCCATTTTAATGCTAAAATGTTCATATCATGCTTAGATATTGTTTGATGTGTTCCATTTGAAGTTTGGATGAGTTTTGAATTTGTTTGGAATTTATTTGGGTTTTGATCAAAAATGGTGAAATCTTGATTGTTGGGTTTGATTCTTGATTTCGGTTGTTAAATGTTGTTTTAGGAGTCTTTTTAGACTTATAAGTTGTTTTGGCACTTTAGTATATGAGTTGGAATGTTGGATTTTGGGTTGATTGTGTTTTGGGTTTGAAAATGGAAGAACCCATGTTGTTCTTCCCGATTTCTGGAAATCCAGAGCATTGTGCGACCGCACAAAACTTCCTGGGCGGCCGCGCATCTTTCTGAAAGCTTTTGTTCTTGTTTTGGGACTTTCTGGGCGACCGCACAACCCACTTTGGGCGGCCGCACAGTCCTCTGAAAATTTACATTTGTTAAAGTTGTGTGAATGAAGGTTGCGTTTTGGTCTAAGTCTTGGGTGTCCTCCTAGTTGACCCTAGTGAACTTTGTTGTACACTTTAGTGAGAGAATTGGGTCCTTTGTGATCAAGTTTGTGTTTGAAATTCATTAATGGTGAATTGGGGTTTTGAAGCACCTTTATTGTACATTGTTTGTTCATTTCATCTTCTTGGTGATTAATTGGCATGATTCCCTACTTTGGAATCCGTGGTTGTTTATCGTGCTATTATTTTATTACTTAGCATTACGTGAAAGTCCAGCTGGTATTTTGTGTGTGTTTGGGCGATGGGAAAGATTATAATGGCAAAGCCAAGTCCATTATAATGTTGACCATTGTTTTGCCCCCTTCTTTACCCCTTCTCCAGATTGGCCTTGGAAAGGATAAGTCAGCGTTCCTTTGTGATTGTATCTGGCTAGCGGGTATGACTTTGTGTCATGATCCTTGTCCCTTGTGACACTTTTATGTTATTGGTTCCGGTACCGGGGTTTTCTCTTCGGCTTTCATGCTACTATGAAGATGTTGATTGGTTGATTATTGAAGCTGCGCAGCGATCCTTTATTTGGATGTTCCGGTTTGGAAAACCTTGGCTATATCCTTTGTTATGTGTTTATTTCCGCTGCTATCTGTTCTATGATAATTGCTATGTGCTACGTGATAATTATTATTGTTTATTGCTTATTGCATCATAGCATGTCATGTAGTTGCATTAGTAACTTATTGAGATTTATCTCACCCCCTTTCTTTTATCTTTGTTTTTCCTTAACCCCCCCCCCCCAGGTGCTAAGGATTAGTCTCGCTGATTACGAGAGCAAGGACGTCGAGTGTGGATATATTCTTTTGGGGAAAGTTGTATAGGTTGGTTTACATTATATAAATGTGTAACCTTTTGGGGTATTTGTACCAAACATTGACGTCACTAAGAATCTTATATTTGTATTTTATTGAGCATAAACTTGTGGAAGTTTATGATAGTTGTAATTGGTTTTTGTTAAACTTGGTTTTGTAAAACTTTGGATTACCACCTTTTGGTATTAAATGGAATTTTTAACCTTGGTATTTCATAGTTTTGGTTTTAGAGTCGACGTCCAGATCGCGGTCCCGGGGCCCGCGGGGTCCGGGGTCGCGACAGTTGGGATCAGAGCTATGGCATTAGCTCTAAGTATAAGTCTAGGTGGATTAGTATGACCTAGGTGGGTAGTAGAGTGCGGAGTGATTAACAGTTGATGTTTTATGCAGGTAATTGTTCTCAATGTCTGGAAGAAGAAACAGAGGAGGTACTAGTGGGGCACAGAATCAGAATGATACAAGGGAAGAAGCCCGTGCCATGTTTCAAGGCATGTTTGAGGCGGCCATGAAGGCCATACATGATCAAGGTCCAAGATTAGAACAAGCACCACCCCGCTATGGATTGGAGCAATTTCTGAAGTTGAAACCGGTTGAATTCGATGGGGAGCCCGATGTAAGGAAGGCTGAGTTGTGGATTGAGTCTATGGAGAAGATTTATGATGTGTTTGGGTGTTCGGATGAGGACAAGGTCCGGTTTGCGGCTTACAAGCTTGTGGGAGCCGCCGAGCATTGGTGGAAAGGTGTTAAAGCTACTTGGGATGATACTCGCACGGTGTCTGCGTGGGAGTTGTTCGTGCGCAAATTCAAGGAGCATTTCATTCCGGTTGTTGATCAAAACCGAAAGGAGATTGAGCTACTCAACCTAGAGCAAGGTGTGTTGTCTATAGCACAATACTCGGCTAAGTTCATAGAATTAGCCCGATATTGTGACTATTTGGTGAGGACCGAGGAGCAAAAGGCTATGAGATTTATTCGGGGATTGAAGACCTCCATCCGTACTCAACTAATTGCTCAACGGATTGTGACTTTCCAAGATGCGGTGGACCGAGCCTATCTCATAGAGCAAGATATTGGGGAACATAAGAGGAAGACCGAGGTGGCCAACCCGAGTAAGCAAGGAGCGCAGAGCAAGTCGCAGCCAAGGATTGATAACCGAGGTAACTTTGGGGGACAATCTCAGTTTCGAGGGCAACCGGCCCCAAGGAACCCGGGTACCACTTCCGGGAACCAAGGGAGCCAAATTAGGAAGCCTTGTACCTTTTGTCAAAAGGTAGGCCATGCGGAGGATAGGTGTTGGAAAAAGCAAGGCAAGTGTACCAACTGTGGTGAAATGGGGCACTTTGCGAGAGAGTGCACGAGGCACCGAGGACAAGCATCCGGGTCAGGAGTTGGTACTAATCAGGGTCAGAAAAGGGATGCCGCAGGGAAGCCCAAAGTCCAAGGAAGGGTATTTGCCATGAACCAACAACAAGCTACCGATGATCCATCCGTTATTGGAGGTATTGTTTCTGTGTCTGATGTGAGCGCACGAGCGTTAGTAGATCCAGGATCATCTCATTCATACATTTCTGTGCAATTTGCTTCCATGTTAAATGCTGCATTCGAGTCTTTACCGTACGTGCTAGAGGTGTCGACTCCTATAGGAGAATGCTTGATTTCCGATCGAGTCTTTCGTGCTTGTGATGTGGTTATTTGTGGTCGAGTCCTTTGTGCGGATTTGGTAGTTTTTCCTATCCAAGACTTTGATGTCATTTTGGGTATGGATTGGTTGAGCAAGTTTCATGCGTCCGTTGATTGCCGTAAGAAAACTGTTACTTTTTCTATTCCCGATGTGCCTAAATTTGTGTTTGAGGCTAGTCCTCTGAGTAGAAGAGTTCGCTTAATTTCTTATTTGAAAGCGAGAAAATTATTGCATAGTGGTTGTGAGGGGTATTTGGCTAGTGTTCTTGATACTAGGAAAGAATCCCCTAGTTTTGATAGTGTTCGGGTAGTTCGGGAATTTCCCGATGTTTTCTCTACCGAGTATGATATGCCTCCCGATCGTGAGATTGAGTTTTGTATAGATCTTTTGCCGGGTACGGCTCCGATTTCGAAAGCACCTTATAGGTTAGCTCCCGCAGAGTTGAAGGAGTTAAAGGTTCAGTTGCAAGAGTTGCTTGATCGAGGATTTATCCGCCCTAGTGTTTCCCCGTGGGGAGCACCGGTTTTGTTTGTGCGGAAGAAAGATGGTTCGTTGAGATTGTGTATAGATTACCGGAAGTTGAATCAGGTTACGGTGAAGAATAAGTATCCTCTACCGCATATTGATGATTTATTTGATCAGCTACAAGGGTCCGTGGTTTTCTCTAAGCTTGATTTGAGGAGTGGGTACCATCAGTTGAAGGTTCGATTGGAGGATATTCCGAAGACTGCTTTTCGCACTCGGTATGGTCATTATGAATTCTTGGTTATGCCGTTTGGGTTGACTAATGCGCCGGCCGTATTTATGGATTTGATGAACCGAGTTTTCCATCCCTATCTTGATTCGTTCGTGGTGGTTTTCATCGACGACATTCTTGTTTATTCGAGATCCCGAGAGGAGCACGAGCAGCACTTGGGGACAGTTTTATCCGTTCTTGCGAGGGAGAAATTATTTGCGAAGTTCAGTAAATGCGAATTTTGGCTCGAGAAGGTATCATTTATGGGTCATGTTATTTTGAAAGACGGTATTTCGGTGGATCCTTCAAAGATAGAGGCTATAGTGGATTGGAAGAGACCCGAGTCAGTGACCGAGATTCGTAGTTTTCTTGGTTTAGCCGGGTATTACCGCAGATTTATTGAAGGGTTTTCGAGGATTGCTACTCCGATGACTCAGTTGACCCGGAAGAATGTTCCGTTTGTGTGGACCGAGAAATGTGACAAGAGTTTCGAGGAATTGAAGAAGAGGTTGACTACCGCACCAATCTTGAGTTTGCCTAATGGGAGCGATGGCCTAGTGATTTACAGTGATGCTTCTAAAGAGGGTTTGGGTTGTGTGTTGATGCAGAATGGGAAAGTGATTGCTTATGCTTCGAGGAAGTTGACCCCTAGTGAGTAGAATTACCCGACTCATGATATGGAGTTAGCGGCTATTGTCTTTGCGTTGCACAAGTGGAAGCACTATCTTTATGGAGCGAAGTTCGAGATTTTTACCGATCACAAGAGTTTGAAATACCTTTTCTCCCAGAAAGAACTGAATAATAGACAGCGTCGATGGATGGAATTATTGAAGGATTATGATTGTACGATTTCTTATCATCCGGGGAAGGCGAATGTAGTAGCCGATGCGATTAGTAGAAAGTCTTATGTGGCTTCGATGATGGTTCGTGAATGGAAAATGCTTGAGGATGTTCGAGATTGGTCTCCTCGTGAATCGAGACATGGAGCTATTTTTGCGAATATTAGGGTGTCTCCGACCCTAATTCAGAGGATAAAGGAAGCTCAGAAAGAAAATCCCGAGTTGGTGAAATTAATGGGTAAATTGAAGGAAAAGAATTTCGAGGATTTTTCTATTAGCCCGGTGGGAGTGTTGACTTTCCGTGGTCGTTTGTGTGTACCCGATGTTAGTGGATTAAAGAGGCAAGTTTTAGATGAAGGTCACAAATCGAGGTTTACTATTCATCCGGGTAGTACGAAGATGTATCAGGATTTGAAGCAACAATTTTGGTGGATTAATATGAAAAGGGAAATAGCCAAGTATGTATCGAGGTGTTTAACGTGTCAGCAGGTCAAAGCCGAGCATCAGAGACCCGCGGGATTGCTTCAGCCGTTAGAGATTCCCGAGTGGAAATGGGAGCATGTGACTATGGATTTTGTTACGGGACTGCCTCGTACCCGTAGGAAGTATGACAGTGTTTGGGTAATAGTGGATAGATTGACCAAGAGTGCCCATTTCTTGCCTATTGACATCAGATATTCGATGGAGAAGCTTGCGACCCTTTATATCGATGAGATCGTTAGATTGCATGGGGTTCCGGTTAGTATTGTGTCAGATCGAGACCCGAGGTTCACTTCTAGATTCTGGAAGGCATTTCAGGAAGCTTTGGGTACAGATTTGCGATTCAGTACAGCTTTTCATCCTCAGACCGACGGTCAATCCGAGAGGACTATTCAGATTTTGGAGGATATGTTGCGAGCTTGTTCAATAGACTTTTCCGATTCTTGGGATTCGCACCTACCGTTAGTGGAATTCTCTTACAACAACAGTTATCAGGCTAGTATCGAGATGGCACCGTATGAGGCTTTGTATGGAAGAAAGTGTAGATCGCCTATTTGTTGGGATGAGGTTGGTGAAGCGAAAGTTTTGGGTATTGATTTGCTTCGGGATTCAGTTGAGAAAGTTAAAGTTATCCGGGATAGATTGAAGACAGCCCAGAGTCGACATAAGAGCTACGCAGATAACCGAAGGCGAGATCTTAGCTTTCAGACCGGTGATTTGGTGTTCTTGAAAGTGTCTCCAAAGGTGGGTATTCGTAGGTTTGGGAAGAAAGGCAAATTGGCTCCGAGGTTTATTGGCCCGTTTGAGGTTTTGGGAAAGGTTGGACTTCTTGCGTATCGTCTTGCGTTACCGCCATCTTTGGACCGGTTGCACAACGTTTTCCACGTTTCTATGCTTCGGAAGTACGTTCATGATCCGTCTCACGTGTTACCGAGGATACCGGAGGATATTGAGCCCGATATGACTTATGAGGAACGACCGGTTCGGATCCTAGATTCTAAAGTCCAAGAGTTGAGGAGCAAAAGTATTTCATTGGTTCGAGTTCTGTGGAGGAATCATAACATCGAGGAGTCGACGTGGGAGCTCCGAGACGAGATCGAGAGGAAATTTCCGTGGCTTTTTGCTTAAGGTGAGTCTCGTTAAAATTCGGGTCGAATTTTCTTTAAGGGGGAGTGAATGTCACGACCCGAAATATAGGCTCTATTTTGTTAGTAACTAAATGATTTTTATTTAATTATTTGCTTAATTATTTATTTAAATTATTATTTATTTAAATAGTTTTGTGTGCAATTTATGTGTTATAATGATTATGCCTAGCATTTTAGTTGGGTCATTTGGGTTAGTGTAGCATTGTTGGGTCTTAATTGTTAGTTGGGAGTGTAGTTTTGTGTTAGTGGATGGGGAAGGTGCTTGAGTGTAATATTTTGAAATAATTCCCCCCTACTCCCTCCCTACTCCTCCTCTTTCACCCTCACACTCCATCTCCCTCACCCTACTCCCAATTCCCAGCCACTCTTCTCTCTCTCTCTCTCCATTTGTGAAAGGTAAACATTTCTTGTTCTTCTCTCTTCATTTACTCCTTCTTCCTCTCATCTTCTCTCATTTCTTAAAACTTGAACATTGTTTAGATCGTCGATAGGATCGCGTAGAATCAAAAATATTCAAATTCCGTCATCTTTGAGAAATTGCAAGTAAGTTGCTTTTCCCCCATTTTAATGCTAAAATGTTCATATCATGCTTAGATATTGTTTGATGTGTTCCATTTGAAGTTTGGATGAGTTTTGAATTTGTTTGGAATTTATTTGGGTTTTGATCAAAAATGGTGAAATCTTGATTGTTGGGTTTGATTCTTGATTTCTGTTGTTAAATGTTGTTTTAGGAGTCTTTTTAGACTTATAAGTTGTTTTGGCACTTTAGTATATGAGTTGGAATGTTGGATTTTGGGTTGATTGTGTTTTGGGTTTGAAAATGGAAGAACCCATGTTGTTCTTACCGATTTCTGGAAATCCAGAGCATTGTGCGACCGCACAAAACTTCCTGGGCGGCCGCGCATCTTTCTGAAAGCTTTTGTTCTTGTTTTGGGACTTTCTGGGCGACCGCACAACCCACTTTGGGCGGCCGCACAGTCCTCTGAAAATTTACATTTGTTAAAGTTGTGTGAATGAAGGTTGCGTTTTGGTCTAAGTCTTGGGTGTCCTCCTTCTTGACCCTAGTGAACTTTGTTGTACACTTTAGTGAGAGAATTGGGTCCTTTGTGATCAAGTTTGTGTTTGAAATTCATTAATGGTGAATTGGGGTTTTGAAGCACCTTTATTGTACATTGTTTGTTCATTTCATCTTCTTGGTGATTAATTGGCATGATTCCCTACTTTGGAATCCTTGGTTGTTTATCGTGCTATTATTTTATTACTTAGCATTACGTGAAAGTCCAGCTGGTATTTTGTGTGTGTTTGGGCGATGGGAAAGATTATAATGGCAAAGCCAAGTCCATTATAATGTTGACCATTGTTTTGCCCCCTTCTTTACCCCTTCTCCAGATTGGCCTTGGAAAGGATAAGTCAGCGTTCCTTTGTGAATGTATCTGGCTAGCGGGTATGACTTTGTGTCATGATCCTTGTCCCTTGTGACACTTTTATGTTATTGGTTCCGGTACCGGGGTTTTCTCTTCGGCTTTCATGCTACTATGAAGATGTTGATTGGTTGATTATTGAAGCTGCGCAGCGATCCTTTATTTGGATGTTCAGGTTTGGAAAACCTTGGCTATATCCTTTGTTATGTGTTTATTTCCGCTGCTATCTGTTCTATGATAATTGCTATGTGCTACGTGATAATTATTATTGTTTATTGCTTATTGCATCATAGCATGTCATGTAGTTGCATTAGTAACTTATTGAGATTTATCTCACCCCCTTTCTTTTATCTTTGTTTTTCCTTAACCCCCCCCCCCCCAAGGTGCTAAGGATTAGTCTCGCTGATCACGAGAGCAAGGACGTCGAGTGTGGATATATTCTTTTGGGGAAAGCTGTATAGGTTGGTTTACATTATATAAATGTGTAACCTTTTGGGGTATTTGTACCAAACATTGACGTCACTAAGAATCTTATATTTGTATTTTATTGAGCATAAACTTGTGGAAGTTTATGATAGTTGTAATTGGTTTTTGTTAAACTTGGTTTTGTAAAACTTTGGATTACCACCTTTTGGTATTAAATGGAATTTTTAACCTTGGTATTTCATAGTTTTGGTTTTAGAGTCGACGTCCAGATCGCGGTCCCGGGGCCCGCGAGGTCCGGGGTCGCGACAGGTCCCCTCGGCGCGGGACTATCCGCCCGATCTTCAAGGGTATTACGGTTTGGTCTAGCCGCCTGGTCGTTCAAGGCCAATGTAGCAACTGGTCGATCCGCCGGAGGTGGGACCGGAGGAATGGTCGACGGGGCGATTGCGTACTCGGGCCCCAAAGTGGCCAACTCATCGTATATCTCCTGGATCTGTAGCAGTAGAGTCAATCATCGATTAAACACTGCCGCATGCTCTGCCGGAGTCCGGCCAGCGGCGCCACTTGTTCCAGCGCCGTCAACGGCGGCGACGGTGTGTTGCTCATAAACTCGCCGGGTCACTTCTCTACTCCGTCCGTCGTTATCTCTTTCTGGTGATACTTCTACGATGGGCTGAACCACATTCGCTTCCACAGCCGGCGGGACGATGATCTCGGGATTCTGATGAATAGTCAGAGCGGATCTGGATCTGGTCGTGGGACGATTTCCAGCGAATGACGGCGGCGGCTGACGATATGGATCATTGTCTCCCGGAGCATTGAAGACTCCTGAAACGGCCACCATTGTCGGCGGCCATGGAAGGTTTTCCGGCGATTACGAACTCAGAAGAGAAAATTCAGGCTAGTGGAACTTCGTTTCCCGGCAATGGAACCAATTGATGAGGCAATCAATATGCCGGGTCCGAAGCAGGATATCTGGGCGCCCGAACTAGCCTGAAAAACAAGGAACAAACGTTAACTTAGCCGGGGCTTCTCCGGCGAAGGCCCTCCGGCGTGAGAATGAGTTAGTCTGTTCTTGGTGGAGAAAAATAGAAAGAGAGTAGAGTGAGAGGGTAGAGAGCATAACCTCATTCTTGTGCCCCAATCCTTCTATTTATAGGCCCTTCTTATGCTGAGGTAAGCGTGGCGTCATCCCTAGAATCTAGGGATTTGTTGTTATCCAAAGGGGGTGAGTCACCATGTCCGTACTAGGGCAACCTTTCTAGAAGGTCCCTTTGGGCCTGGGCGTCTAGATGGGCTTGGACCTTCAGATGACGGTCGTGATGATTCTGCCAAGTCCTATGTCGTTTACCGACCTGGGTTTGATCACAGGTGAGCTCAGTTACTCGGTCTTAAGTCCTGGAGCCGAGCTGATCTGGGACAGGATGAAACTTTGAGTACGGCCGGCAATATCCAAAGGGCCTGAGATCGGTGGGTCGAGCCGATCTCGAGTTGATCCGTCTAATCGAGCTAAGGTCGGGTTATTCTCTTCAGTACTCCCATTGTCCTAAAATAAATGTTCATTTTTCTTTATCAAGACTAAAATGGACATCTATTAAGTGATGATGAGGATAGTATTTAAAGCTTTTCTAAGTTTGGGCTATCAAAAATATCTCATCTTTGACCTCAAAATTCGAGGATAGTGTCGCCTCCCTTACAACCGTTGCCTCTCACATTGTTTTTTAACCTCTCAAAATTCTGGCGACCAACAAAACATAATTTTTAATGCAATATTATATATATATATATATATATATATATATATGGTCATGCTCTTATGAGAACTCAATTACATGAGAATCATGAGAACCAATGATAGCCATTGGATTAGACACAAATCAAGGGTTTAGATTACTTTTTTAGTTTAAAACTTTGGTGGCATTCTTGTAATTAGGTTGACAAACAAAGGGAAGGGCAAAATACCACGTGTGTTCCAGAATTTGCCACGTCATCACCCAAAATTTCCCTAAATTTTCAAAATTAAATATCTCATTAATTATAAATCGAAAAAATAATCCGAGAACACTGATTTTTTTGTCTCGACGAGACGAATCAAACTACATCCCTGAAGATAGGGTTTTGAAAAAATAATATTGAACAACGTCAATTTTTTAAAATACGCTTAGATACAATAGGTGTTTGCCTATTGTATCTAACTGGATTGTTATGAACATTGTATTGGATACAAATGACTATTTAGCTATTGTATCTAACAGCAATGTGTCAACATTGATGTTGGATACAATAGGTGTTTGCCTATTGTATCTAACTGAATTGTTATGAACATTGCTATTGGATACAAATAGCTATTTAGCTATTGTATCTAACAGCAATGTGTCAATATTGCTGTTGGATACAATAGGCGTTTGCCTATTGTATCTAACTGAATTGTTATGAACAATGTATTGGATACGATAACTATTTAGCTATTGTATCTATATAGCAATGTGTCAACATTGATGTTGGATACAATAGGTGTTTGCTATTGTATCTAACTGTATTGATATGAATATCGCATTGCATACAACAGGGGAGTAGCTAGTGTATCCAATAACAATGTGTATGAAAATTGCTGTTAGATACAAATAGTTATTTAGCTATTGTATCTAACATCAATGTGTCAACATTGTTGTTGGTTAAAATAGGTGTTTGCATATTGTATCTAACGGAATTGTTATGAACATTGTATTGGATACAAATGGTTATTTAGCTATTGTATCTAACAGCAATGTGTCAACATTGCTGTTGGATACAATAGGTGTTTGCCTATTGTATCTAACGGAATTGTTATGAAAATTGTATTGGATACAAATGGCTATTTAGCTATTGTATCTAACAGCAATGTGTCAACATTGCTGTTGGATACATTAGGTGTTTGCATATTGTATCTAACTGAATTGTTATGAACATTGTATTGGATACAAATAGCTATTTAGCTATTGTATCTAACAGAAATATGTCAACATTGCTATTGGATACAATAGGTGTTTGCCTATTGTATCTAACTGAATTGTTATGAACATTGCTGTTGGATTCAAATAGCTATTTAGCTATTGTATCTAACAGCAATGTGTTAACATTGCTGTTTGGATACAATAGGTGTTTGCCTATTGTACCTAACTGAATTGTTATGAACATTGTATTTGATACAAATAGCCATTTAGCTATTGTATCTAACAGCAATGTGTCAACATTGTATTGGATACAATAGGTGTTTGCCTATTGTATCCAACAACAATGTTGATACATTGCTGTTAGATACAATAGTTAAATAGCTATTGTATCCAATACAATGTTCATGACAATTCAGTTAGATACAATAGGCAAACACCTATTGTATCCAACAGCAATGTTGACACATTGCTGTTAGATACAATAGTTAAATAGCTATTTGTATCCAACAACAATGTTCATAACAATTCAGTTAGATACAATTGGCAAACACCTATTGTATCCAACAGCAATGTTGACACATTGCTGTTAGATATAATAGCTAAATAGCCATTTGTATCCAATACAATGTTCATAACAATGCAGTTAGATATAATAGGCAAACACATATTGTATCTAAGCGTATTTTAAAAATTAGACGTTGTTCAATATTATTTTTTCAAAACCCTATCTTCAGGGATGTAGTTTGATTCGTCTCGTCGAGACAAAAAAATCAGTGTTCTCGGATTATTTTTTCGATTTGTAGTTAATGAGATATTTAATTTTGAAAATTTAGGGAAATTTTGGGTGATGACGTGACAAATTCTAGAACACACATGGTATTTTGCCCTTCCCTTTGTCTGTCAACCTAATTACAAGAATGCCACCGAATTTTTAAACTAAAAAGGTAATCTAAACCCTTGATTTGTGTCTAATCCAATGGCTATCCTTGGTTCTCATGGTTCTCATGATATTTAGGTTCTCATTTGAGCACCTACCTATATATATATATATATATATATATATATATATTCTTTTAACGTATGTAGGATTTGTGATTGCGTATAATAAAACAAAGTGTTTAGATTGATTTTATGTCAGTTTCTTTTCTATTACATCCTGAATTTTTTGGTGGGTATCATTTCTGTATTCCCAGTTTGAACAGAACAATGGCTTCTTCAAGATAAGTCGTAAGATTCTAAGAGAAGAAAGAGAAAAGCATCGTTCAAACATGGTGGGAGCAGAAGGAGGTCCGCCGGTGGTGACCCTGGAAACCTCCATGCGCTGATTCACCGTCGAGATGTATGACAAGCACAACCCAAATACCTGCATAAACTCAATCGAATACCTACAAAAACTCATCCAATTCTCTCGCTGGCCATTACGATAATGTCAAATTCCACCGTAACATCAAGAAATGTTATAGAGTTGGGTGGAGGGAGTGATCCTAGCCTCCCAAGGTATGTATTTTAGACTCTTTCGTTTTTTGTGAATTGTGAATTGTGATTGTAAATTTGTAATTGTATTGTATATTCTTCCGTCCCAAAATTATGTTACCACTTTTTTTTTTTTTTTGTTCAATGATAGTACGGAAATTTGAGTTTAGTTTATTTATTCTAATCATTATATATTTGTTATTAATTTTTGTTTAGTTTAATTATCATAATTTATGCTTCTTTCTTCATCAAAATTTTAATTTCTATGCTAGAGAAATATTGAATTGAGAAATTTTGGGGTGGGGCTATGAGTATCGGGTATTGTTATGGACTTTTGGTAGTGTTTCATGTAATTATCAATGACAAAAAGGGTCCCAAATGTCCTAGAGAGTACTCCCTCCGTCTCAAAATAAATGTCGTTTTGAGAGTTATTTTTTGTCTCAAAATACATGTCGTTTTACTATTTTCAATCCTATTTTGTTGTTGTATACCAACTCTACCCTTATTAATGATAGTGGACTATCTCTTAAACAATTATTTAATTGCCTAGGTAATTGAATTACTTTAGGGGTATATAAGACTTTTTTACATACATTAATTGTATTTTTTAATATGTGTAAAGTGGTTGAAGCGACATCTATTTTGAGACGGAGGGAGTAAAAAACATCCGACTTTAGTCTATGATTGGTAAACACGTGTTTGGGATTTCTTTTCCCACTGCCATAGGGTGTTTAGAAGTAATTGCACGCCATTTTACTTTGATTTGTCCAATAAGTAGAGGCCCCAATTTAAATGCTGGCTTTAGGCCCCAAATATAATAGGACCGGCCCCGCTCTAAAAAAGAAAACAAACTTCAGTATTATTATTCCAAGGCCTTCCAACTCAAAATTTGCATTTAATACCTTCGGCAATGGCCCCCTTTTCCTATTGTTAAGGAAAAACTGGTTTTTTCTAAGATTTTGGTTTCCTTTTTTCTAAAAATAAAATAAAAAAACTATATTCTTAATTTGTGTAAAGCAGTATTTCTATAATTGAGCCCAGCTAGGTCTTCATATACATATACGAAACCCTAACCTTTGCTAGTCGCCATCTTATCTTTTTCCCCTCCGTCTACTGCGACTGATCTCTTTTTCCCATTGAGAATTATATATTATTCTCCCAGACCTTTGTCCATGCTCAACATGAGACCTTTGTCCATGCTCAACATGCCCAGAATAGAGATTGATATGAAACTCGCTACGCATATTCTTCTACATGAATTACGTAAAGGTTCCTCTAGTGACAATGTGGTGTGCTCCCCCTTGTCTCTCGAGTTTGCACTACAGATGGTGGCTGCTGGAACAAAAGGGGAGACATTATCGCAGATTTTGCAATTTATTGGTTTTAAAGGCAATCAATTGGACTCTATGGAGGATCTCAACCTCAAGTCTTCCCGTATCATGACAGTTGCATCATCTTACTGTAAGAAGCGCAAAAGGAAGGAATGTTATCAAGAGAAGGAGCCAGATTTGTCTTTTGCCAATGGAGTTTGGGTCGATCAGTTTTACCCATTGAAATCCTCATACAAGGAGCTTATGAGAAGCATTTACAATGCCAAAACTGAAACTGTGGATTTTAGAAAACAGGTAAAAGTCTCTATCTTCCCTTATATCACTAATTATTCAATAATTCTTACATGTACACTAAAAATGTATCTATGATCAAAACATTAAATCACAAACCTGACTTCTTGATGCTTCTTCTTCTTTTCTTGTTTCCAAGGCTGGTCAACTCACCGGAGACATAAACTCTTGGGTGGCTGAAAAAACTAAAGGTCTCATCAAGCAGATTGTTGCACCAGGATGTATAAGTAGGGATACGATTCTTATCCTAGTCAACGTGCTCTACTTCAAAGGACTTTGGAACTCCAATAGTAAATTCAGAGAAGACATGACTGAAGACAGAGACTTTTACATGTTAGATGGAAGCAAAATCTCCGTTCCTTTCATGTCAAGGCACAAACCAATGTACCTTTATAGAGCTTTTGACGGTTTTAGCATTCTTCAACTAGACTATCAGAGTGTAGATGACATGGTGAGACAATTCTGTATGCAAATATTACTACCAGATGAGAGAGATGGACTGCAGAATCTGATGAATAAGTGCGAGTCAGAACCAGGGTTCTTGAACCAAGATTTTGGACTCAAGTATGAAAAGTTCAAAGAGTTACGGGTGCCAAAGTTCAAGTTCACATACAGTCCCGATAATTTAGTGGGTATGATGAAGAGTTTGGGACTAACTCTGCCTTTTGATTCAGAATGTAAAGACCTAACAGAGATGGTAGAATTTCCATGTGGAGGTAATTTAAGTATCTCAAATATAATTCATAAAGCTACAATTGAAGTTAATGAGTCAAGTACAGAAGCTTCTGCTGCCACCTACTTATCATGTACTCCTGGTTGCGCTCGTCCTCCTCCGCCTCCCACATTGAGATTTGTAGCGGACCATCCTTTCATGTTTGTTATCAAGGAGGTAAATTCAGGGGCCATTTTCTTCGTTGGGGCTGTGTTCAATCCCCTACTTAAGGATTGAAATATCACCAATCACACAAATAATTGGGAATATTAGGGTCAGTTTTAATTTGCCCTTGATTTTCATTAGAATGGATTTCATTTTTTTTTTGAACAATGTTAGAACTCCCAAAGACTTTGATCTTTTACTTTCTAGATATTAGGGTCAGTTTTTGCCCTTGAGTTTCAGTTGAATGGATTACATTTTATTTATTTTTTTTAATTTTATTTTCCCTGATTGTTTGCCAATACTCAGTGATGTCGCCAAAAATAAGGCCCTATTATTTAAGTATTTCCGTATTTGGGCTTGGCCCAATTATTTGTTCTGGGCTTTGATGAATTGGGCCCCTTTATCAAGATAATAGCGAAGAGGCCCTGGGATCGGCCCTTTAGGTGGCCCTGTGGGCACGAGCCTGGCGAAAACAAGAAGTGTGGCTTGATAGGCGACTTCCATGTCGCTTAACCGGGGATTGTGTTTGTTACGTAACAAATGAGGAGGACTCCTATGCGGCGGTCGCACGCCATGCGACCCCGCCAATTTTTATTTTTTATTTTTTTTTTAATTTTTTTTTTGCCCGCCATTTTTAACTCGCCAACAGAAGTAACACTTTTTATAAGGAAATGTAACACTTTTTTCTCATATGTAACATTTTTTTTTCAAAAAAAAAAAACTATTTATATTATTTTGCGAAATTGACGTTACATCTTACAATAAAGTGTTACTTTTTTAAGGCCAAACTGTTACTTTCTTCATAAGAAAGTGCTACATTTTCTAACCACAAAAACTATTTATATTATTTTGTAAAATTGCTGTTACATCTTACAAATAAAGTGTTACTTTTTTAAGAACAAACTGTTACTTTCTTCATAAGAAAGTGTTACATCTCAGGAGGCGAAACAACCCAATTTTTTTGTGTGTTAAAAAATGTTTTTTTAAAAAAAAAAATCAAACCATATCATGACCTATGTAGAGACACCGGTATTTTTAGATTTTTTTTTTCGACTTCAAAATCTCAAGATATAACATTTTAAAGTTGTTGGAGGTTTTTTTTTTTTTTAAGGCGACACGTGTCACGATCCTGGGAAGGGGGGAGGCTTAATCCGACCGCTGACTGTGGCTGGCTGTAGCATGGGAGAGAATGCGCGAAGCAGCGGAACGGTCTCACATGGTGAGACCGCCGCATATAAGTATTTGCCGTAACAAATTAGCATGTCATTGGTCCCCACCAAATCTGTTTCAATTATAACAGAATATGTCAGAGTTAACGTCCTCTCTTGAAAAGTGTGCAGGCCAATCATATTTGGACAGCTGGAGACAATACACGAGCATCACATTTGGGTGGCATGTGCAAGGCACATGTCGCCGTGCATGTGTTCGGCACCTGACATAGATATATAAAAGGAAAACCTGCATTGAGTAAAAGGTATGTTCAAGTACACACACAGTACACTTTTCTTTTTTCTTTGTACTTTGTGATTTCTCTCGTGAACTGATTCTCACGCCGGAGGGGCCCCGGCGCAGTTTACGTTTGATTTCGTGTGTGCAGGTCAAACTCAACGAGAAGGCCAAATTCTTGACGCTAGACTCATATTTTCGTTGCTGTTCTGAGAATTCATTTTTTCCGGAAGCATCACTCAGCCATGCATGTCCATATAACCAGTGTCTAAATGAATTCCCGGTGCTCATTGATGGTCAAGCATTGAACCACAAATGACCGAAACATATACTCGCTACATCCTAAGTTCACTCGTTTCTATTTGTTACGTCCCACTATAAGATTAGTGTAATAGACAAGTTTCTTCTTATAATTCTTATAGAAAAGTAAATAAACTTATCTAATTTTTTTATCCACTTAAATTATGAACGGGCCGGTCCTAGCATTTTGTAGGCTCGGGGCAAAGTAAAACAAGTGGGCCCTTCATGAATTAATAAATTTCATTCCGTGGGTAAAACACGTTAATCTAGTATTGGAATTTATATCAATTTAAATCCCACTGACAACCCATTTAATTTGTTATATTCAGTTGAAGGGAATAAGTTTAAAATTTGGGAGAGACTATTATCACTACACTTTATACTTATCAACTTCATATCCTTAATTTAACGAGTGTATTGACACTACAATTGCCCGCTAAAATACTTTCCATCTATGTTTAATCAATTTTCTAACTCAAAACACTCCCTTAAATTTATTAATAACATAAATTTTATTAAAAAGCATGTTACAAATTTAATAAATCTTGATATACTTACTCTAAAAAAAATAAACATTATAAATAAGTTATGCGTTTTAATTTCAATTTGTGTCATTATCAATATTAATTACTACTCCCTCCGTCCCACTATAAGGCTCCTAGTTTGACTTTGTATGGAGATTAAGAAAAAAGACAAAAACTTGTGTGAGAACACTCCAACCCGTCTCATGGGTGAGACGGGTCATTTTTTTGACCCATTACCCGACCCACAACCCTGCTCCAGGACCCATGGGGGGACCCTGCCACGTGGCAGCCCCTCATTGGCCCAAAAAAAAAAAAAAAAAAAAAATTTTTTTTTTTTTTTTTTGCTTTTTTTTAAATTTTTAAATTTTTATTTTTGGTTTTTTTCGGTTTGTGAAAAGTAATAGTTACCATCTCTTAAAGTAATAGTGTTATTGTAATAGCCGGATTTTTTTTTTTATTTATTTATTTTATTTCGGTTTTACTAAATTAATTAAACCATAATTAGAGTTATAAAATGATTGAAAGAAGTGGGCCAAAGAATTAGATGGGCCGAAAGTTATATGAGTAAACCCAACCCAATTAAGAATCAATCCAAGTATAAATTAATGGGTTAGTCAAATTAGGAATTCTTATTATCATAAACTCAAAAAAAAAAAAAGGGAAAACAAAACCCTAGTTCTACCTACCGCCGGCCGAGCACAAGGAGGGAGGAGAAGAAAAATTTCAGCCATTGTTGTTGAAGATTAATCCGTTCTAACTCAAGGTAATATCGAAACTCACATCCTAAAATTTATTTCATTGGATTTGGATGTTTAAAACATAAGTTATGCATGTTTTAAGAATACAAGTATTAGGGTTTGCATGCTAAGGATTTATGATCAAAATTTTAAAGGTTAATGGAGTGATCTAGATGTTATGGAGAAAACAAAAGTAGTAATCTTGATACTAGTTAATTTCGTTTCTTTTTGATTGATTATATAATCATGGATTGAATTGATTTATATTATACAATGACTTGGGATTTGAACACATAAATCATTGAGGTTGAATTGGGTTTATCAAAAGAAGAAAAAAATTATGGATTCCCCAAGAACATGGTTCGGCCGAATGGCCCTAGGCCATTGGAAATTATTTTGTTGATTTAAATGATCCTTGTTAAGTGTATTGTGAATAATATCGATGTTTGGGAATTTAGAAAAATCTAAAGAATCAGAAAAATTGATCAAAATCAAAGGATCTTGATGAAGCATGTTTCGGCAATGATGACCTAACTTGGGTGTTGATTCTTGATTAAGGATGTTAAGAATTGGGACGGAAAGTTAGTGTTTTCGTTAAGTTTCTAATGGAAAGAAAACAAAATCATTCAAAGTATTGTTAACAAGTTAGAAAATTAACTTGAAGAAATAGAACAAGTACTTGTAAGACCTTGAAGGTTAAAAAGTTAACGAGGAAGGAAAAGATTAGAAATTTCAGTTAGTTTCCTAACGGGAAAGGACTAAACTGAAAAGAATTAAAGTTAGAAGAAAGAAAAAGGGAAACTTTGAAGTTAGAGGGGCCTAAGTGATTAAAAAGAGAAACTTAGGGGACCTTATGAACAAAACCAAAGTCCAAGGACCTTTCTGTAATTAAAGGAAAGTCAAAGGACTGAATTGTAATTAGTCCAAAGTGAAGGACCAATTTACAATTAAACTAAAGTTGAAGGACTAAATTACAATTAATCCAAAGTTGAAGGACTAAATTGTAATTGAACTAAAGTTGAAGGACCAATTTGCAATTAACCCAAAGTTGAGGGACTAAATTGTAATTAACCCAAAGTCAGAGGACTTAATTGCAATTATATAAAGTTAAAGGACTGACTCGTAAATCAAAGTCAGAAACTTAAACGTAAAGAAAGAAGTAACGAAGTAAAGAAGTTAAAATGCATCTCTCAGTTAACTAAGTAGAAATAGTTAACAATGTAGAGAGTACTAAAGTAAATTACTCTGTGCCTTGTAGATTCGCACAGAGAGGAGATTGCGAGGAAAAGCAATTCAGGTAAGGGATTACGTTCCTTACAGTATTTGAACTCCTGTTTATTGGAATTCGGTATTTCTTTCTAAAGTTAGCTATCAGTATGGCATGATAGTATTTGAATGAACTCTGCGTTATTGAACGTTCTTTGAAAGAATCTATACTTAGTGATGTCCCCATCGATCTACTAAGTATCGAAGTTTGAAACTTGTATCACATACTTGTACCATGGTATGTTCTAATTTTAACTTGTAAGTTAATCGCTTACTCGTTAAGGCATCTAATTTTAACTTGTAAGTTAATCGCTTACTCGTTAAGGCATCCAATTTTAACTTGTAAGTTAATCGCTTACTCGTTAAGGCATCC
The DNA here is from genome assembly GCA_026119855.1 of Campanula takesimana. Taxonomy (NCBI): domain Eukaryota; kingdom Viridiplantae; phylum Streptophyta; class Magnoliopsida; order Asterales; family Campanulaceae; genus Campanula; species Campanula takesimana. Next base: position 332,443 of record JAOWBW010000642.1, on the reverse strand, counting down.
AATGTCCAGTTAGAAAAGACATTGACGGACAGTCCAGTTAGAAAAGACTCGTCCTTAAACTAGGGATTGCATGAGTGATCACATGCCTTCTCTCAGGAATTGTCTGATTACAAGGATGATTCTAGACCCCGAGCATATGTGTGTGGATACCATATATGTTACGACCCACACTATTGGCTGGAAAAGCTAGGTGTATAAATTGTACCTTTGGCATTGAGGTTATAATGTACGTTACCAAAGAATTGACGGAACTTGAATGAATCCCTTTGGATTGTAGTGCCATAATCCTTTGAAAGTAAAATCTTAAAAGTAATATGACTGCATTGTTCTGCAGTCTTGAATCCAAAAGTAACTGAACCTATCCTTGTAAAAGTTATTCGAAGTATTCGTTCTGGTCGTCTCTCCTTAGTAACCGGAGAGGCCACGTATGAACTTACTGAGCATTCGTTCGCTCATCCCTTCTCTATAAATTTGTTTTCAGGATTTAAGTAGAAGGACAAGACAAGGAAAGCAGCCGTAGGAAGACGGTGGACTGAAGATTCTTAATTTAATAGTTTAAGTACGTTTATTTATCTTGATGTAAGTTGAAGTACATTAATGGTTAGGGTTGTTACCTACCATGACAAGTTTAAGTTACGCTTCCGCTATTGTTTGAATTTATGGTTAAATAAGGGGCCGTTGTGAACCCTAATTTGAAGTATTTATTATTGTTATTTATGGATATTTAATGCCATTAAATGCTCAGATATTATAAGAAAATTCGGGGTGTTACAGTTGGTATCAGAGCAATGGCTTTAGGTCTTATGGGAGAAAACTGGAAGTTAGGACTAATGGGAGAACTTAGTACTTGACTTGAATAAGATCTTACTTGAAGAAGTTCAAGTGATAAAGTCTAACTATAGGAATAATACTAAGAGTGTACATAAAGTATGAATATACTTGGGGAGATAGAAACCTCTTCATTGCATGTCTATTTATATTCTACTAATATGTTATAATGGAATCTTGGGGCTATGTACGAATTAAGTTTACTATTGGTGTGTGTAGGATCATGCCGAGGAGACCCATGAAGTCGGTAAGGTACAGTGCTACCCTAAGGGAAGAAATAGAAGCCAAAGAGGAGATTATTAAGCAGCTAACTAAAGAACTTCGTTCAGTTAAAAGAGAGCTTAGGAATGAGACTCGAGGAGTCGGCAGTCTACAGAATGTCATCAAAGAACGCGATGAGGACATAATGTATGTGGAAGGAAAGTTAGCAGTACAGCTAAAGAAGGTCAAAAGCCTAGAAAGTCATGTGGTTAGAGCTAACCGCGAATGGAATCGAATCAGTGTACAACTGGTGGATGAGATAAAACAAAATAATGAACTGGAAAAGAAGATAGATGAGCAAGAAGCTTATGAGGAAGAGCTTAGGACTTCAGGCTATCAGATTTGGGCTGAGAAGTTAGAGTTGCAAGAAAAATATGACCAACTTGCAGCAGAACACGCACACTGTGGGAATTGATGCAATTAATGACAGATAGTTATAAGAATAGATTCTTTTATTTTGTTGTTAGTGGGTAATGCAGTTAGAATTTTCCCTTATGATAAGTTGAATTTTGGGTGTATTTTGAGATGTTTAAATCTCCCACCTTAGTTGAATAAAGTTAGTTATTTAATTTAATACCCAAAATTTTGAATTTACTATTGTTATGTAGACAAAAGTTAACTTGTCGAGAAAAGACAAGGGAAAACGTCGGAGTGATTTGAAATAATCTCCGTAACCATGGTACGAAGTAAGACGACCATTGGAATAAGTTAAAGCTAGTTAAGTAATAAAAAAAAAAAAAAAAAAAAAAACAAAAAAAAAACTAGTGAAATAAAGAAATAATAATCAACCAAGTAAAACGGTTGTAAATTATGAAGTATGAAAACTCCTGAACTGGAGGAGAAAGGTTAAGTAAACTAACAAAATCTGAATAATGGTCTAGTACAAAAGACCTATGAACACGATTCAAAACTAACAAGTACCCGTTAGTAAAAGAATAGTAATGTTAAGTATACCATGAACACCGCACATATTGTGTAGTGATGAACATTTCTAGAGCACGAACTTGTTTTAAAGTAAAAGGAAAACTTGCAGATGGCCTCGAATACCAGAAGTGGAAACAACGGAAACGGCAATGAAACGGCCAAGTGAAATTAGTTTTGGTCTAGTGAAATGATCGAAACAAGAATAAAGTGACCTATTGAAACGGTCAAGTAAGAAAGAATAAATTGACCTATTGAAACGGTCAAGAGAAAGTAATTGGCTTAGTGAAATGGCCAAAGTGACCTATTGAAACGGTCAAGTAAGAAAGAATAAATTGACCTATTGAAACGGTCAAGAGAAAGTATTTGGCTTAGTGAAACGGCCAAGTAAAGTTAATTTTGATCCATTGAAGCGATCGGAACAAGAATAAAATAACCTATTGAAACGGTTAAGTATAAGAGTAATAGGCTTAGTGAAACGGCCAAGTAAAGTTAATTTCGATCCATTGAAGCGATCGAAACAAGAATAAAATAACCTATTGAAACGGTTAAGAGTAATAGGCTGAGTGAAACGGCCAAGTGTGAATGAGAGTAGGTCTAGTGAATCGACCTATGATTAATAAGTAAATTCTAGTGAAATGACTTCCCTAAGTAGAACTGGTCTATTGGAACGACCAGAAATCTAGTAGACCGATCTTTTGTAAAAGTTACGTCTTTTGGGGACGGCATATTTATGTGAAAGTATTAGGCATAGTACAATGCTTGGGTTGACGTGAGTAATAGTGTTAAATGTGCGAGTTAACCTGGAACAAGTAAGAATGGTTTATTGAAACGACCAATGAAAGTGATTATGGTCTATTGAAATGACCTATGAAAATAGAAATGGTCTAATGAAACGACCAATAAGTCTAGTAAAGTTGACTAATTAAGATAGTGATGGTCTATTGAAGCGACCAGTGGTTTAGTGAATGACCTATAAATTGAATGTTAGTCTGTAGAGACGAGCGATAGTATGAGAGTGCGTGAAAACGTCTCGTATTCATGATAACTAATGATAGTATCATATTATCCGATAAGTGTTCAAAACGCCAGAGTGGCTGAGTTATGATGCTAACTCAAGGAAGTATGATGGTGAACGACTATGGTGCTAGATTCACCGAATTGCTAGAAGTTGCCCTAACGCTCTTCGATGATGAAGCGCAAAAGGCCCGAAAATTTGAAGCTGGTTTGAACAACCGAATCAAATACAGAATTAATCCATTAATGCTACCAACCTATGACCAAGTGTTGGATAGGGAAAGGATAGTAGAGAAAGAATCTGATAGTTATCGCAGTAAGCAAAGAGAGAAGAAGAGTCAACTAAGAAAGTGTCGACTGAATCTAAAGGAAGGCTACTGATGATCGCGAAAAGGAAGGTAGTACAAGTAAGTACCAGAATAAAGGCTACGGCAATAGAAATGATGGTAATAAGAACGACGTCAAAGGGCAAGGTTCTGATAAGAAGTGCCAAATGATTGCTTGGCTAAGAATATGTATTTAATTCATGAGGCGTTAGAGAATTCTTTAGTTATGGGTATTCAAACTAGAGAATCGATCCCTATTACGTCTATATCTAGGAAGTTTCCTTTGAAAATGGACGAGGAAGAACTTGAGGTTGATCTCATTAGTTTAGGACATCGAAGAATTTGATGTAATCTTGGGAAGCATACCATGCCCATGTGGATTGTTTTAAAGAAAGAAGTCCACTTTAGATTACTATCTAGAGAAGAGTGATGTTCTCAAGGAACGAAACCTAGAACCCGATCGAACCTTATATCGGTAATGAAGGCTCGTAAGCTTTTAAAGAAAGGATGAGAAGGATTCTTGGCGTACATTGGTGATACGAGCAAGAAGGAAGTAACCGTAGAATCACTTTATGTGATTAGATATTTCAAGGAGCGTGTTATTCCTTGAAGATAGACTTGAGGTCTGGTTATCATCAAGTAAGAGTGAAGAAGGATGATATAACTAAGACAACCTTTAGAACAAGGTATAGTCATTATGAGTTGTAGTGATGCCGTGTGGGTTGATTAACGCGCCGGCAGCGTTTATGGAACTTAAGAATAGGATATTTCAGAAGTTCAGGATAAGTGCGTGATTGTGTTCATTGATGATATCTTGGTGTATTCGAGGACCAAGGAAGAACATGAAGAGCATTAAGGTTAGTACTGCAGATTTTAAGAGAGCAGAAGTTATATGTTAAATTCAAGAAGTGTGAATTCTGGTTGGAGGAAGTAGCATTCTTAAGACATGTGGTGTCAAAGGATGGGATTGTCGTGGATCCAACAAAGATAGAAGCTATTGTGGATTGGGAAAGACCAACTTCAGTAAGTGAGATCAGAAGTTTCTTAGGTTTGGCTGGCTACTATAGGAGATTCGTAGAAGGTTTCTCGAAGTTGTCAGTGCCATTGACGGAGTTAACTCAGAAAGGAGCAAAGTTTGTTTGGTCAGAAGAATGTGAAAGGAGTTTTGAGGAATTGAAGCGACGATTGGTGTCCGCACCAGTTCTTGCTTTACCGTCTGGATCGGATGGATTTATAATATATAGCGATGCCTCGCTTAAAGGGCTAGGCTGAGTGTTGATGCAGAATGATAAGGTTATAGCTTATGCATCTAGGCAGTTGAAAGTACATGAGAAGAATTACCCGACCCATGATTTGGAGTTAGCGGCAGTAGTATTTGCCTTGAAAATTTGGACATTATTTGTATGGCGTGAAATGCCAGATTTTTACAGATCACAAGAGCCTTGAGTACATTTTCACTCAGAAGGAGTTGAACATGAGACAACGGAGATGGTTGGAGCTTCTCAAGGATTACGACTGTGAAATATTGTACCATCCTGGGAAAGCTAACAAGGTGGCAGATGCCTTAAGTAGAAAGAATCACGGAATGTTGGCGACGTTGATCTCTAAGGGGGTAAGTATGTGGAATGATGTCAAGGAAGTGAACTTAGTGGTGAAGGTAAATGGATATTTGGCTAGATTGACGTTACAGCCTGCATTGTTGGGCAAAATTAAAGAGGCACACGAGTTAGACGAGGAGAGAGAAGCTCTAATCGGAAATGGGCAAGTAAAGGATCTTCACATGGGTGAAGATGGAATTCTGAGATACCAAAAGAGAGTATGGGTGCCAAATAATGATGAAATTAAGAGAGAGATACTGAGAGAAGCTCATTGTTCGAAGTTCTCTGTACATCCGGGGAGTACCAAAATGTATAGGGATCTAAAGGAGTCATACTGGTGGAATTCGCATACAACATTAGCTTTCATGCCAGTATTGGGATGGCACCATATGAAGCGTTGTATGGGAGGAAGTGTAGATCACCGGCGTGTTGGGATGAAGTCGGTGAGAGGAAGTTAAGTGGACCGGAACTCGTACAAGTCACGGCGGATAAGGTACAACAGATACGAAAGTGGCTACAGACTGCGCAAAGTAGGCAGAAATCTTACGCAGACAATAGAAGGCGAGAACTGGAATTTCAACCAGGGGATCGAGTATTCCTGAAGATATCACCCACGAAGGGAGTTATGCGTTTTGGGATTAAGGGAAAGTTAAGTCCACGATATGTGGGACCATTCGAAATTCTTGATAAGATCGAGGAAGTAGCTTATCGATTGGCGTTACCGCCGGTATTAGCTGGAGTGCATAACGTGTTCCATGTCTCCATGCTAAGGAAGTATATTCATGATCCGAGTCATGTGATAGAATACAAGCAGTTAAGAGTTCGGGCAGACTTGACGTACGATGAACGACCAATCAAGATCGTCGACAGAAAAGACGAGGTCGTAAAAAAAAAAACGTACGGTTCCCTATGTAAAAGTACAATGGAGTAATCACTCAGAAAGAGAAGCGACATGGGAACAAGAAAGTGAAATGCGCGAGTTGTACCCGGACATCTTCTCGGATTAAGAATTGTCAAGTTTGAGGACAAACTTCTTTTAAGGGGGTAAGAATGTAATAGCCGGATTTTTTTTTTTATTTATTTATTTTATTTCGGTTTTACTAAATTAATTAAACCATAATTAGAGTTATAAAATGATTGAAAGAAGTGGGCCAAAGAATTAGATGGGCCGAAAGTTATATGAGTAAACCCAACCCAATTAAGAATCAATCCAAGTATAAATTAATGGGTTAGTCAAATTAGGAATTCTTATTATCATAAACTCAAAAAAAAAAAAAGGGAAAACAAAACCCTAGTTCTACCTACCGCCGGCCGAGCACAAGGAGGGAGGAGAAGAAAAATTTCAGCCATTGTTTTTGAAGATTAATCCGTTCTAACTCAAGGTAATATCGAAACTCACATCCTAAAATTTATTTCATTGGATTTGGATGTTTAAAACATAAGTTATGCATGTTTTAAGAATACAAGTATTAGGGTTTGCATGCTAAGGATTTATGATCAAAATTTTAAAGGTTAATGGAGTGATCTAGATGTTATGGAGAAAACAAAAGTAGTAATCTTGATACTAGTTAATTTCGTTTCTTTTTGATTGATTATATAATCATGGATTGAATTGATTTATATTATACAATGACTTGGGATTTGAACACATAAATCATTGAGGTTGAATTGGGTTTATCAAAAGAAGAAAAAAATTATGGATTCCCCAAGAACATGGTTCGGCCGAATGGCCCTAGGCCATTGGAAATTATTTTGTTGATTTAAATGATCCTTGTTAAGTGTATTGTGAATAATATCGATGTTTGGGAATTTAGAAAAATCTAAAGAATCAGAAAAATTGATCAAAATCAAAGGATCTTGATGAAGCATGTTTCGGCAATGATGACCTAACTTGGGTGTTGATTCTTGATTAAGGATGTTAAGAATTGGGACGGAAAGTTAGTGTTTTCGTTAAGTTTCTAATGGAAAGAAAACAAAATCATTCAAAGTATTGTTAACAAGTTAGAAAATTAACTTGAAGAAATAGAACAAGTACTTGTAAGACCTTGAAGGTTAAAAAGTTAACGAGGAAGGAAAAGATTAGAAATTTCAGTTAGTTTCCTAACGGGAAAGGACTAAACTGAAAAGAATTAAAGTTAGAAGAAAGAAAAAGGGAAACTTTGAAGTTAGAGGGGCCTAAGTGATTAAAAAGAGAAACTTAGGGGACCTTATGAACAAAACCAAAGTCCAAGGACCTTTCTGTAATTAAAGGAAAGTCAAAGGACTGAATTGTAATTAGTCCAAAGTGAAGGACCAATTTACAATTAAACTAAAGTTGAAGGACTAAATTACAATTAATCCAAAGTTGAAGGACTAAATTGTAATTGAACTAAAGTTGAAGGACCAATTTGCAATTAACCCAAAGTTGAGGGACTAAATTGTAATTAACCCAAAGTCAGAGGACTTAATTGCAATTATATAAAGTTAAAGGACTGACTCGTAAATCAAAGTCAGAAACTTAAACGTAAAGAAAGAAGTAACGAAGTAAAGAAGTTAAAATGCATCTCTCAGTTAACTAAGTAGAAATAGTTAACAATGTAGAGAGTACTAAAGTAAATTACTCTGTGCCTTGTAGATTCGCACAGAGAGGAGATTGCGAGGAAAAGCAATTCAGGTAAGGGATTACGTTCCTTACAGTATTTGAACTCCTGTTTATTGGAATTCGGTATTTCTTTCTAAAGTTAGCTATCAGTATGGCATGATAGTATTTGAATGAACTCTGCGTTATTGAACGTTCTTTGAAAGAATCTATACTTAGTGATGTCCCCATCGATCTACTAAGTATCGAAGTTTGAAACTTGTATCACATACTTGTACCATGGTATGTTCTAATTTTAACTTGTAAGTTAATCGCTTACTCGTTAAGGCATCTAATTTTAACTTGTAAGTTAATCGCTTACTCGTTAAGGCATCCAATTTTAACTTGTAAGTTAATCGCTTACTCGTTAAGGCATCCAATGTCCAGTTAGAAAAGACATTGACGGACAGTCCAGTTAGAAAAGACTCGTCCTTAAACTAGGGATTGCATGAGTGATCACATGCCTTCTCTCAGGAATTGTCTGATTACAAGGATGATTCTAGACCCCGAGCATATGTGTGTGGATACCATATATGTTACGACCCACACTATTGGCTGGAAAAGCTAGGTGTATAAATTGTACCTTTGGCATTGAGGTTATAATGTACGTTACCAAAGAATTGACGGAACTTGAATGAATCCCTTTGGATTGTAGTGCCATAATCCTTTGAAAGTAAAATCTTAAAAGTAATATGACTGCATTGTTCTGCAGTCTTGAATCCAAAAGTAACTGAACCTATCCTTGTAAAAGTTATTCGAAGTATTCGTTCTGGTCGTCTCTCCTTAGTAACCGGAGAGGCCACGTATGAACTTACTGAGCATTCGTTCGCTCATCCCTTCTCTATAAATTTGTTTTCAGGATTTAAGTAGAAGGACAAGACAAGGAAAGCAGCCGTAGGAAGACGGTGGACTGAAGATTCTTAATTTAATAGTTTAAGTGCGTTTATTTATCTTGATGTAAGTTGAAGTACATTAATGGTTAGGGTTGTTACCTACCATGACAAGTTTAAGTTACGCTTCCGCTATTGTTTGAATTTATGGTTAAATAAGGGGCCGTTGTGAACCCTAATTTGAAGTATTTATTATTGTTATTTATGGATATTTAATGCCATTAAATGCTCAGATATTATAAGAAAATTCGGGGTGTTACAGTTATTCCTATGTTTTCTTCGTTTGCCAAAAGTAATACTTATTATAACTAAAATGTAACAAACGTGTTATTTATATGTAATAGTATTTGTAAATAATTGTAATACATATGTATAGATATCTATTTGTTTTCAAACAATAAGTTACAATGGGGTCAAATTTATCATGATACATGTAAAAGTATTACATTATCTATAGAAATCTGTTACAATTTCGTCAATCAAAGTGTTATATTTACTTGTATAAACTTACTATTACATTCATATACATAAGTTATTACTTTTCAAATGGGTAAAAACGAGCTTTTGTTTTTTTAAAACAAGTATTACGTTTACTTATGAACAATGTTACTTTAAGAGATGGTAACTATTATTTTTTGCTAAACCACTGAAAAGCCGAAAAAAAAATATAAAAACTCAAAAAAAAAAAAAAAAAAAAAAATCGGCCAATGGTGGGTTGCCACGTGGCGGGTTCGGCCCATGGGTCATGGAGCGACCCGTCTCATGCATGAGACGGATCCCCTTGTTCTCATGGGAGACCACCTCAATAAAAAATTAATGTTGTGAGTGTGAAAAGTAAAGTAAGAAAGAGAAAGTGGGTAGGGAGTTTGTTGTGAGAATGACAAATGGGTCCCATTTTTAATTTTAAGTAATAAAGTAAAGTAATAACCTTAAATCGGGACAGAGAGAGTATTATATTTTCATTAATTGTGGCAAAACCCTAGTTAACATTCTCATTGTATATTATTCAGCGAAGAGAGATAGAGAGAAGAGAAGAAGAAGAAGAAGACAGTACCATGAAAGGAACTCGGCAGAAATACGACGATCGGCTTTCAAGCTTCACCTATTCCGTAAGATTTTACACTTTAACATCTCCTTCCTTCCTTCCTTCCTTCCTTCCTTCCTTCTGCTTCGATTTGTTTGTAACTATTCTCTCAATTTCTTCTGGGTAAGCTGATATTAATTTAATTTTCTTGTTAAATTTGATTTATTAGCATTAATATAAGTTGTACGAATTAAAATAAGAATTACCAATACCGGGTGTTGTTATACACACCCGTAAAGTTAATTAATACACCCATAAGCAAGCAGCTTGAAATTTTAAATTGTACAACCCTATAATTAATGCACAGTTACGGGTATACTATACTGTATTCATTAATATTACGGGTGTGAATAACAACACCCTTATCAATATTGTCTGATTGCGGCTTTAATTTTATTGTTTCTGAGTTGATATTCTTAGTTCTTGATTACATCAGTTCGCTAGGTGCTTAAGTATGAATCCATTACCATGTGTTCTTACTTCTTAGGTTTCTAATTGTTTAAATAGTTTTTGTTTGTTTATTTCTTAAATTTTAACAGCCAAAAAAGTATTTAGTGTACCAGATATTGTGTAAGGATCACACTACACCAGCTTATGAATAGCCATGTGAATGTGTTCCTTTATTTTATTTTTCAAGATGATTTTGCTTCTGTTACATGAACAGAGCCAAATGTAGTTGCAGAAAAAAAAAAAAATCATTTTGTGTTTGTGCTCTTTGATTTTGATTTCTAGTTTTTTTATGCTTAGTTCATGGTGGTCCATGATTTATCTTGCTTTTTGTTAATCATATTTTTTCTTTTTTTGGCAAATGACAGACGAGCCAAGAACAACAATATACCAGTTATCATTATTCTGATCGCCATTCTCGCTATTCTAATCGCCATTCTGATCGCTGTTCTCGCTATTTTGATCGTCATTCTCGCTATTCTGATTGCCATTCCCGCTATTCTCGCTATTCTGATCGCCATTCCCGCTATTCTCGCTATTCTGATCGCCATTCCCGCTATTCTCGCTATTCTGATCGATATTCTGATCACTATTCCCATGGACCTTTGTCCATGCCCAAAATAGATATTGATATGAGACTCACGATACATATTCTTCTTAATGAAGTACGTAAAGGCTTCTCTTGTCAGAATGTGGTGTGCTCTCCCTTGTCTCTCGAATTTGCACTACAGATGGTGGCTGCAGGATCAAAAGGGGAGACTTTATTGCAGATTATGCAATTTATTGGTTTTAAAGGCAACCAATTGGACTCGATGGAGGATCTCAACCTCAAGTCTTCCAGTATCATGAGAGTTGCATCATCTTTTCAAGATCCTTCTTTTGATAAGAACAACATTTCATTTTCAAAGTGTAAGAAGCGCAAAAGGAAGGAATGTTATGAAGCGAAGGAGCCAGATTTGTCTTTCGCCAATGGAGTTTGGGTCGATCAGTTTTACCCATTGAAACCATCATACAAGGAGCTTATGAGAAGCATTTACAATGCCAAAGCTGAAATCGTTAATTTTAAAAAACAGGTATTAGTCTCTTATCTTATATTGGTAATTCTTTTAATGTACACTAAAAATGTACCCCTTTTGTTAGTTTTATGACAACAGAGGAGGGGGAATCGAACCCTTGATCAGAACATTAAAACAAAAACTTGACTTTTCTTGTTTTTTTTTTTTTTTTCCAAGGCTGATCAACTCACTGGAGACGTAAATTCTTGGGTGGCGGACAAAACTAAAGGTCTCATCAAGCAGATTGTCGCACCAGGATCTATAAGTAGAGATACGATTCTCATCCTAGTCAACGCTCTCTACTTCAAAGGACATTGGAACTCCAATAGTGAATTTGATGAAGACATGACTGAAGACAGAGACTTTTACATGTTAGATGGAAGCAAAATCTCTGTTCCTTTCATGACAAGAAGCTCACCGAAGAACCTTTATCGAGCTTTTGACGGTTTCAGTGTTCTTCAACTAGATTATCAGAGTGGGAATGACAAACGGAGACAGTTCTGTATGCAAATATTACTTCCAGATGAGAGAGATGGACTGCAGAATTTGATGAATAAGTGCGTGTCAGATCCAGGGTTCGTGAACCAAGATTTTGGACTGGAGAGTGAAAGGTTTGAAGAAATACGCGTACCAAAGTTCAAGTTCACCTACAGTCCAAATGATTTAGTGGATATGATGAAGAGTTTGGGACTAACGCTACCTTTTAACGAACACTGTAAAGATTTAACAGAGATGGTAGCATTGACACATGGTGGTAATTTAAGGATCTCTAAAATATTTCACAAAGCTACAATTGAAGTTAATGAGTCAAGTACAGAAGCTTCTGCTGTCACCTACATAGAAGTTACTCCTGGTCGCGCTCGTCGTCGTTCTCCTTCGCCTCCGACATTGAGATTTGTGGCAGACCATCCTTTCTTGTTTGTTATCAAGGAGGTATATACAGGGGCTATTTTCTTCATTGGAGCTGTGTTCGATCCCCTAAAAAAGGATTGAAATATCCCCAATCATTCGATTAAATGAGAACATTAGGGTCAGTTTTTGCCCTTGATTTTGATTAGTGAATTTGATTTTTACTTCTAGATGGAAGAAGAGTTTATGTTCCCTTCATGTCAAAATTTCAAATTTTTGAGCAATGCTATAACTTGTTAAAATAAATTTACTAAGCAAGTCCTCTTAAATTTTACTCCATCTGTCCCAGAAAGATAGTTTCATTTTGACTTTTAATGGTCAACAAAATTGAACTTTGACCAACCATTGGCGACGATCTAAGCATTCTAGTGAAATTCCAAAATTTGTAATTGATAAATCATTAGGTGATTTATCAATAACAATTTTTAGAATTTCATTATGATCACTAAATTGACACCAATGTTTGGTCAAAATTCATTTTTATTGATTATTAAATGTAAAAATGAGACTATTTTTCAAAGACCGAGGAAGTATTTTTTTTACTGGTTGTTTTCCAACACTCAGCCAGGCATGTTCATATAACCAGTGTTTAATGAATTCCCGTGCCCATGGATGGTCAAACATCGAACCACAAATGACTGAAATGGTTAATTATGAAATGGATGTTCACATTTTTTTTTATTACGCATTTTCACTTGTTTTAATTTTGAAATGGTTAATTATGAATATCGTAATTGACAAAAAAAACTTTTTTTACCCACTTGAATTATGAACATCGTTTTGAATTATGAACATCGTTTTAGGCATTTTAGGCAAGTATGCAATCAACACACTATTATATACTACCTCCGTCCCAACTCAATGCGCACGTTTACTGTTGGGCACAAGATTTAAGGAGAGAGTATTTATATTCAAAAGTATTGTGAGTGGAGAATAATGAGTGGTTGGGAGGAAGAAAGAGAATGAGTGGAGAATAATGAGTGGTTGGGAGGAAGAAAGAGAATAAGTGGAGAATAATGAGTGGTTGGGAGGAAGAGAGAGGATGAGTGGAAGATTATAAAAGTAATAAAAAACTTTCCTTTTTTGGATTGTGCACATATCAACGACACCCACTTAAAAGGTAAGTGTGCACATTGAGCTGGGACGGAGGTAGTATTGATAAGAGTTGGTTTTGGGGAACCTAGTTCCATAAGTTAAATAAAATCATTTTTCAACTCTTAAACTCTAAGCCTTAAACCCTATAGGACTTAAACCCTAAACCCTAAACATCAACCCTTATAAAAACATGACTTTTTATCTTACGAAGAAACTAGCTTCCCCCAAAATTTTCTCGTATTACTATATTAGATTTGAGACTTTTCGGTTGTAAGAATTAACGTTGTTATGAATTACTCCCTCCGTCCCAGCTCACTTGACACTTATTTCTATTTTGGTCCGTCCCAGCTCACTTGACACTTCCTAGAATAGCCAACTTTTTATAATTTTATATTCACTCTACCCCACCACTCATTCTCTCTTCCTTTTCCACCACTCAATTTATTCAACTAACACTACTATTTACCCCACTCATTCTCTCTCTTCATTTTTTACCACACATTTTCCTTATTTTATTCTTTTCTTTAGTTATTGTGCTCACCTCTTGGGTGTCAAGTGAGGTGGGACGGAAGGAGTATATGACCGCTAATCGTTGGGAGTTAAAATCTATATATATAATAAGAGAGTTTTTTATTGATTCTACGTCGCGCCACGTGGATATATGACGTGGAAATCCATGTGTCATCCCACTATCTAATAACTTATGCATAAATGTTATATATATATATATATATATATATATATATATATATATAATATGAGTATATTTATCGATTCTACATCGCGACGTATTTTATCGATTCTACATCGCGCCACGTGGATTTTATCGATTCTACATCGCGCCACGTGGATATATGACGTGGAAATCCACGTGCATCCCACTAGCTAATCATTTATGCATAAATGTGAAAAAAAATTAAGTTTCAATATTGTTTAACCTCCAAAATGTTCTCTAACTAAATTTTTAATTATCAAATATATCCAACTAATTTAAAACTTAAGCAAAATGGGTTTGTATCCTATAGATTCTATAATACCAATTAAAAATATACATTCTATTGCTTAATGAATTTAAGTTGACATTCACTGCCTTTCATTTTCCTAATTTATAGTATTTTTTATGAGTTGTTTCATATACTCATCTACTCCCAAAGTCTAATATGTTTTAAGTTTTTATGGTCCACTAAACTTAATTTTAATTATAACTTTCATAAAAATTTAAATATTTTAATGCAATTTGAAAAATATTGTATTCTGATAGTAATGGTGAATGGATAAGAAAATAATAAATTAAAAAAACGATAGACTTAGCAATAAGTATGAGAACCAAGTTTACTTGAATTTGTAATGTAATTGGATGGAGTTGGCTCAAACAATGGTTCATCTATAACAGATAGTTTTATTTAACATGATCTAAATATATAATATAAGAGAGTTTTTTATTGATTCTACATCGCGCCACGTGGATATATGACGTGGAAATCCACGTGTCATCCCACTAGCTAATCACTTATGCATAAATGTTATATAATTAATACTCCTACGTCAATTCAAGATATGATGATTGAAATTAATAATTTAAAATCTGAAATTAAAAATCTTAAGGATGAAAATAGAAAAATTGACATAAGAATTTCTAATCTTGAGAAAAATAAACAACTTGATATAAAAATTCCTGAAAATAATCCAAGTACAAGTAATATATATCCTAATACAGACTTTATTAATATTTTAAAAACGGTTACTATACAAAAATGGTTGGTAAAAATTACTTTACGTATTGACGAATATTTTTCAAAAGAATTCTTAGCACTAATAGATAGTGGAGCAGATTTAAATGTAATAAATAAGGGATTAATACCAACAAAATATTTTGAAAAAAACCACTAATAGTTTATCACATGCTGGTGGAGAAAAATTAGATATCAGGTATAAACTACCAAAGGCATATGTTTGTATAAATGGACAATGTATCTCAACTAGTTTTTTACTAGTCAAAAACATGTCTAATGAAGTAATATTAGGATCTCCATTTATAAATAAAATATACCCTTTTCAGAAAGTGGATGAAAAAGGCATAATAGGTACTTATAATAATAAGGCAATTGAATTAAAATTTGTAGAATTACCAATTACAAAAATGCTTCATAATATATATGATATAGTAATAGCTAAAGAAAATCAATTGAACTTTCTTAAACAGGAAATAAATAGTTTAACTGTTGAAGAAAAACTAAATAATCCCAAATTACAAAATAAAATCAAAGACATTATTGATCACTTTAGTCTTGAAATATGTAGTGATCATCCTAATGCATTTTGGGATAGGAAAAAACATATAGTTTCTCTTCCTTATGAAGAAAATTTTGATGAAAGGAAAATACCTACTAAAGCTAGACCTTGCTAAATGAATTCTGAATATTTAGAATTATGTAAAAAGGAAATTGATACTTTACTTCAGAAAAAGTTAATAAGTCCGTCTAAATCTCCATGGTCATGTATAGCTTTTTATGTTAATAAAAATGCAGAACAAGAAATAGGTGTTCCTAGATTAGTTATCAATTATAAACCTCTTAATAAAGTTTTAAAATGGATTAGATATCCTATACCTAATAAAAAAGATTTATTGGATAGATTATGTAATGCAATTATATTTTCTAAATTTGATTTAAAATCAGGATATTGGCAGGTTCAAATAGATAAATCAGATAGGTATAAGACTGCTTTCAATGTCCCTTTTGGTCAATATGAATGGAATGTTATGCAATTTGGATTAAAAAATGCTCCCTATGAATTTCAAAAAATCTTGAATGATATTTTTTATCCGTATAGTGATTTTATAATTGTTTATATAGATGATATTCTGGTATTTTCAAAAGACATAGAAAATCATTTTA
Organism: Campanula takesimana; assembly: GCA_026119855.1. NCBI lineage: Eukaryota > Viridiplantae > Streptophyta > Magnoliopsida > Asterales > Campanulaceae > Campanula > Campanula takesimana. The sequence continues at coordinate 316,498 of JAOWBW010000642.1, read as the reverse complement.
AGCATTTAAATATATTTAAGAAAATTGTAGTACAAAATGGTTTAGTAATTTCTAAACCAAAGTTGAGTTTATTTCAAACAAAAATTAGATTTTTAGGACACAATATTGAAAAGGGAAAAATAATTCCTATCAATAGAAGTATTGAATTTGGATCAAAATTTCCTGATATAATAACTGATAAAACTCAATTACAAATATTTTTGGGAAGCTTAAATTATATCTTACCTTATTATAAAAATTTAGCAGAAGATACAGCAATATTATATGATAGGCTTAAAAAGTCACCTAAACCTTGGACAAATCAGCATACAGAGGCAGTAAGGAAAATAAAAGAAAAAGTAAAACTTTTACCTTGTTTAATGTTAGCAAATCCCAATTGGGAAAAAATAGTAGAAACAGATGCTTCTGACATAGGATTTGGAGGAATTTTAAAACAAATAGACCATGAATCTAAAAATGAATATTTAGTTCGATTTATTCAGGAAAATGGAGAGAAAGTCAAAAGATTCATTATATGAAGAATTTTTAACATATAAACAACAAAAGGCACAATCAGACAATAATTATGCCAAAATAGTTGGTAATGAAAATAAAGAAGACCCAATGGCTGAATTTACTGAGAATGATCTAGAAAGGCTTATAATGATCTTAGAAGAAAAAGATTTAAAGTGGGAAAATGATCCCTATAGATTAATGGAAAGATATTTTCAAGAAAAAAGTGATAAATGTGAAACTTATAAGTATCAGCAATATTATGAGCACTTACTAATGCATAGTGGCTCATGTGAAATTACTCATTTCACTAATGGAACCAAAAGAGATAGTTATAATTTTTCTAAAATTACAATAAAAAATATTATATCTGTTGAAGAATTGGGAATTTCACCATTCAGAGAGAAAATTTTCTCTTATCCCAATTCAGAAATTTCGGTAAAATATAATTATTGGGATTATATCCAGGCTTTTGATAAGGTTTTATTATATAAAAATGAAAATATGAAATATTCATGGTTCATAAAAATTTGTAGCCATGTATATGAAACTTATACACCAAATTGGTTTTGGAGATGGTATCTATATCATGGTCCAATGGACAAAATAATTTCAGATCAAATAAAATTAACCTTATATAATGAATGGAAAGAGTTGACTCGTGCAGTTAATAAATGCAAACAATATGATGACAATGTTCAAGAAAAAATGATATGTGGACATTTCTTTATGGAATTTTCAATTCCATGGATATGGAAATGGATCCCGAAAGTCGGTAATACCGATGACAATTTTCCTTGTTTAAAGAGAATATCTATTTCAAAATTTTGGGACAAAATGACAAAAATAAATCCAGAAACAGGAAAATCATATTCTGAAGATACAATAACTCTAATAGAGAAAAAAATTAGAATTTATAAAGCTAAAAAAGAATATGAAAAATCATTAGAAGAGCATGTGGAGAAAATGAAGCAAGCTTTGCTGGATCAAATGGATGGTGATACCAAGAGAAGTGAACTTCTAATTCTCAAGATGAGTTAATGCAAGACTCACAAGATCCAAACGATTTGGACATAAAAGACTTTTTTGGAGCAATAAAAGATGCTCTCAAGGAAAAATTGAAAGACTGAGAAAAAATTTTTGGACAAAAACAAAGGAATGACGGAAGCAATGATGAAAGAAGGCAAATGACGCAGGCAATGACGAAGATGGAAGGCAAATGACGCAGGCAATGACGAAAATGAAAAGAATATTGGCGAACACTGTTCACTTTTACTATTCACTGTTCACTTTTACTATTCACTTTTACTGTTCACTACTGTTCATAAAGTAAGTTTTGAGAAAATTTGAAATCCGGATGTTATAAAACCCGGACGTAGATTGGGAGGAAGGCAGAACCTTCCCTTGTAATCTCTCTTTCTTCTCTCTAAGCTCATGTGTTGAGCAAACCCTCTGTGTAATATATTTCTTATAAATAAAATCTTGAGTTGCAGTTTGTACAGAAAAACCCACTGTAAGATTTTCTTTTTATCTTATTTATTTTATATTTGTACTTTTATATGAGCCTAATGGGCTAAGTTAATTTGTGTTGAATTATGCTTATATTAAATAATTGTCTAATGATGGGTCTGGTCTAACTTAGACAGACTAATTTAGGATATTAGGATTAAAATATAGAATTAAATAAATAGGTTGGACATTTAAACTGGCGATTATTTAACTCAGTTAGGTTGAGTAATTAGACTGGCGGATTTACTCAATTACGCCCTGTTTAGCCCACTTAGCCTAGGAGATTGGCGTTAGGGTGTTTTTTTGGGTTTGTAAGAGTGAGATCCTTAACGGTCTTGTTATTTGTAAAATTGCCTAGAGTTAGTAATCTTGACGGTTTAACTAGTCTGTAAAAATACCTAAGATTATTTAAATCTGTATTTTTAATTCTGATACTTTAGAAAGGTCCGGATATCATTTGGTATCAGAGCCTAGGAACATTAGGTATATTATTTGATATAATCATAGTTCAACACAACAAAATTGAAATTATTAGATGACTCATTATCATTCAAATATTAAGAATACAATAAGTAATGAATATGAATTTCCCATGGAAATAGAATCATTAAATAAATGGACAATTCCTAAAATTAAACCTAGGGTAATATACCAGTTAGGAACATTTGAAAAACTAGGACTTACACAAATTGTGAAAACAACAGAAGAATCAGTTGAGTTAAATAATGAAGAAATGATAATTAAATTATTACATAAAAATGATATTAATTTATATAAAAAGACTCATAAATTTTTACATATAGGTTTAGTACAAATAGCATTTAAACCTTTAACATTAGAAGGATTACCAGAAAGTTTCTTAGCAGTGCTAAGGGATTGAAGAAATTTAAATTGGAAACAATCTTTGATGGGAATAATACAATCCAGTCTGGCTCATGGTCCAGTTTATTTTGATGTATATCCAAATCTATCATTATCATTAACTGATAAAAATATATTAGATGCTTTGACTTTAAATGTGAAGACACATAATTACAATTATTTACCAGGAACAGAAGTAATATGTATATGTTACCGAATATATTTTAAGCCTTTATATACTTTAAATCCTAATTGTAAAATAATGGATAAACCGTCAAATGAAACTATATTAATAGAAACTAATTTTGCTAAATCTAAAATTACAACTAGAAGAGCAATAAAATTGGAAGAAATATAATTTCCAGAACATTGGCAAATAGAAAAAGCAATACCACCTCAGGTTAGAATTGAGTCTAATTTAATAGAAGTAATACAAAATCCTGAAGGAACCGTAGGAATAGAATTTGAAAATATGAAGGATAAGACAAATAACAGTTTAAAAAGATCTTTATCATCTATAAGATCATACATATCACCAATAGATTATACTGTAGAAATTCCTTATACTTCTGCACGGGCTTCAACCTCTCAGTTAAAAGAAAATGAACAAATTGAAGAATTATATATTAATAAGAATAATATACTAAAAGGTAATAATATTAAAAATGCAGAGACAATGTCTGAAATGAGTTTTTCACATTTTTAAATGGAAACACAAATTATCGATTTTAGTTCTGGTTCTTTAGCCAGAAAAGAGATTAAACAAGAATTTTTATTACTTAAATGGGAATTATTTAGAAATTGGTTTTTTGATAATATTAATTATACAGAACAAGATATAATACAAAAACAATTCTATGATACTTGTAAAATATATAACACAAAAATATTATTTGTCCCATGGTTTATAGTTACTTACTGTAAACCACATATAAGTGTGTTAGAAAGAACGTATAAATTATTAAATGGTCAAACCATAAAAAATATTTATCCCCCTAATCAACCATTCCAACTGGAAAATAAATCTGAAATATGTAACTTATAGCATTTTCAAAATTATTCGAAAATGATACTCTGATAGTTACTTGTAAACATATTAATATATTATTAGAACAACAAAATTATACAAATTTATTTTGTAATATCTTAGGAGAGCAAATAAATTTTTTAAGTAAAAGGATTGATGATTTAACCAATCTAATTAATAACAACATTCTTAACTCCACAAATAGACAAATGGCCGTAAACATAAGAAATAATAAATCACTAGATATAAATACAGAAAATATTAAAAATACAATAACACATCTAAGACCGAATATACAACCTCCTCCTGAAATAAAAGACTTTAAATTAAAACCTATAATAGAATTAGAAAAATTAATAGAAGAAAAATTCAAAAACTTAAGCATAAATACTTTAGATCAAGCTTTTGTTAATGAAATGGAGAATAAAGATAATCATAAAAAAATAGTAGAATCTCAGATTAATAAATTGGATAGTAGATGGGCTGATAGACCCACATCAAGTATATATTATTATTCAAGACCCTCTCCAATAGATGTTTTACATGAAGAAAAAGATCTTTTAATTAATAATAGTTATAGTGGCAGAAATATTTATGAATGAAATATAGATGGATTTGCAGAAAAGCAAATTTATAATATGGTACATAGAATGTTAATGTACTCTACCATTTGTAAAAATAGTGGTAATACAGATAAAAATATTGCTAGGATGATAGTTGCTGGATTTACTGGCCAACTTAAAGGCTGGTGGGATAATTATCTTAAAATAGAACAAAGAGATGAAATATGTAACTTGGGTGTATTGTGAATAATATCGATGTTTGGGAATTTAATAGAAGCAATATCGATGAAATATGTAACTTAAAGGCTGGTGGGATAATTTTAGAATTACAAGTTCTTGTTAAGTGTATTGTGAATAATATCGATGTTTGGGAATTTAGAAAAATCTAAAGAATCAGAAAAATTGATCAAAATCAAAGGATCTTGATGAAGCATGTTTCGGCAATGATGACCTAACTTGGGTGTTGATTCTTGATTAAGGATGTTAAGAATTGGGACGGAAAGTTAGTGTTTTCGTTAAGTTTCTAATGGAAAGAAAACAAAATCATTCAAAGTATTGTTAACAAGTTAGAAAATTAACTTGAAGAAATAGAACAAGTACTTTTAAGACCTTGAAGGTTAAAAAGTTAACGAGGAAGGAAAATATTAGAAATTTCAGTTAGTTTCCTAACGGGAAAGGACTAAACTGAAAAGAATTAAAGTTAGAAGAAAGAAAAAGGGAAACTTTGAAGTTAGAGGGGCCTAAGTGATTAAAAAGAGAAACTTAGGGGACCTTATGAACAAAACCAAAGTCCAAGGACCTTTCTGTAATTAAAGGAAAGTCGAAGGACTGAATTGTAATTAGTCCAAAGTGAAGGACCAATTTACAATTAAACTAAAGTTGAAGGACTAAATTACAATTAATCCAAAGTTGAAGGACTAAATTGTAATTGAACTAAAGTTGAAGGACCAATTTGCAATTAACCCAAAGTTGAGGGACTAAATTGTAATTAACCCAAAGTCAGAGGACTTAATTGCAATTATATAAAGTTAAAGGACTGACTCGTAAATCAAAGTCAGAAACTTAAACGTAAAGAAAGAAGTAACGAAGTAAAGAAGTTAAAATGCATCTCTCAGTTAACTAAGTAGAAATAGTTAACAATGTAGAGAGTACTAAAGTAAATTACTCCGTGCCTTGTAGATTCGCACAGAGAGGAGATTGCGAGGAAAAGCAATTCAGGTAAGGGATTACGTTCCTTACAGTATTTGAACTCCTGTTTATTGGAATTCGGTATTTCTTTCTAAAGTTAGCTATCAGTATGGCATGATAGTATTTGAATGAACTCTGCGTTATTGAACGTTCTTTGAAAGAATCTATACTTAGTGATGTCCCCATCGATCTACTAAGTATCGAAGTTTGAAACTTGTATCACATACTTGTACCATGGTATGTTCTAATTTTAACTTGTAAGTTAATCGCTTACTCGTTAAGGCATCTAATTTTAACTTGTAAGTTAATCGCTTACTCGTTAAGGCATCCAATTTTAACTTGTAAGTTAATCGCTTACTCGTTAAGGCATCCAATTTTAACTTGTAAGTTAATCGCTTACTCGTTAAGGCATCCAATGTCCAGTTAGAAAAGACATTGACGGACAGTCCAGTTAGAAAAGACTCGTCCTTAAACTAGGGATTGCATGAGTGATCACATGCCTTCTCTCAGGAATTGTCTGATTACAAGGATGATTCTAGACCCCGAGAATATGTGTGTGGATACCATATATGTTACGACCCACACTATTGGCTGGAAAAGCTAGGTGTATAAATTGTACCTTTGGCATTGAGGTTATAATGTACGTTACCAAGGAATTGACGGAACTTGAATGAATCCCTTTGGATTGTAGTGCCATAATCCTTTGAAAGTAAAATCTTAAAAGTAATATGACTGCATTGTTCTGCAGTCTTGAATCCAAAAGTAACTGAACCTATCCTTGTAAAAGTTATTCGAAGTATTCGTTCTGGTCGTCTCTCCTTAGTAACCGGAGAGGCCACGTATGAACTTACTGAGCATTCGTTCGCTCATCCCTTCTCTATAAATTTGTTTTCAGGATTTAAGTAGAAGGACAAGACAAGGAAAGCAGCCGTAGGAAGACGGTGGACTGAAGATTCTTAATTTAATAGTTTAAGTACGTTTATTTATCTTGATGTAAGTTGAAGTACATTAATGGTTAGGGTTGTTACCTACCATGACAAGTTTAAGTTACGCTTCCGCTATTGTTTGAATTTATGGTTAAATAAGGGGCCGTTGTGAACCCTAATTTGAAGTATTTATTATTGTTATTTATGGATATTTAATGCCATTAAATGCTCAGATATTATAAGAAAATTCGGGGTGTTACAGTTATTCCTATGTTTTCTTCGTTTGCCAAAAGTAATACTTATTATAACTAAAATGTAACAAACGTGTTATTTATATGTAATAGTATTTGTAAATAATTGTAATACATATGTATAGATATCTATTTGTTTTCAAACAATAAGTTACAATGGGGTCAAATTTATCATGATACATGTAAAAGTATTACATTATCTATAGAAATCTGTTACAATTTCGTCAATCAAAGTGTTATATTTACTTGTATAAACTTACTATTACATTCATATACATAAGTTATTACTTTTCAAATGGGTAAAAACGAGCTTTTGTTTTTTTAAAACAAGTATTACGTTTACTTATGAACAATGTTACTTTAAGAGATGGTAACTATTATTTTTTGCTAAACCACTGAAAAGCCGAAAAAAAAATATAAAAACTCAAAAAAAAAAAAAAAAAAAAATCGGCCAATGGTGGGTTGCCACGTGGCGGGTTCGGCCCATGGGTCATGGAGCGACCCGTCTTATGCATGAGACGGATCCCCTTGTTCTCATGGGAGACCACCTCAATAAAAAATTAATGTTGTGAGTGTGAAAAGTAAAGTAAGAAAGAGAAAGTGGGTAGGGAGTTTGTTTTGAGAATGACAAATGGGTCCCATTTTTAATTTTAAGTAATAAAGTAAAGTAATAACCTTAAATCGGGCCAGAGAGAGTATTATATTTTCATTAATTGTGGCAAAACCCTAGTTAACATTCTCATTGTATATTATTCAGCGAAGAGAGATAGAGAGAAGAGAAGAAGAAGAAGAAGACAGTACCATGAAAGGAACTCGGCAGAAATACGACGATCGGCTTTCAAGCTTCACCTATTCCGTAAGATTTTACACTTTAACATCTCCTTCCTTCCTTCCTTCCTTCCTTCTGCTTCGATTTGTTTGTAACTATTCTCTCAATTTCTTCTGGGTAAGCTGATATTAATTTAATTTTCTTGTTAAATTTGATTTATTAGCATTAATATAAGTTGTACGAATTGATGAGACCGAGCCTTCTGGGCCGGATGCTCGCCGGTCTAGAATCAATGCGATCTAACGCGCCCGAACCGGACCTGAACTCTGGAGGCCTAACCGACAAGGAACGCGGGCTAGTAAGCCCGAGAGGATTTATCTCCTGATGAATATGCCCGAGTTGACTCTGCCTCCCGTCATCCTGAGGAGCCCGTAGTGCCCAGCTGGCACAAACGTACGCGAGGCGTCACCTAACCGTACCTGACACACCATAACGGTTGGTGATGGAACCATGCTTCCCTGACAGACACGCCACCTTCCCAGCCACTCTCCTGACCGATCCACTGGGGACTCGCCACGTGTCCCCCCAGTACCGGGGTGGTTAGTACCTTGTGCAGGTTTCTTTCCCTTGGTCATATATATACCCCTTTTCGCCCCATGAGAGAGGTACGTGCTCTATCCTATTCACACACACAAGGTCTTCATTGAACCTTCTTCCTAGGTTTTCCTCAGAGATCTTACTCTCACACCCGAGGGCCTAAGCCGGATTCCAACCCGGCCTTGGTCTTAACGGTGTTCTTGTTTGTGTTGTGATCAGGATCAAGAGACAGCAAAGTTGGAGTTCTATCTCCGTGACCCCAGAAATCTAGGGCGTCATCAGTGGTTCCATTGCCGGGAAACGAAAATCTTCCTAGTGCAATCTTCTGAGTTCTTTCGAATTCCCAGTCTAGTCTGACTCGACAAAACCATTCTTTTGTTTCTACGGTTCTAAAATACACTCGACATTCCAAATATTTACAATGACTGGGAAAGAAATCTTGAACCCAAATGCTAGCCCATCGAAACAAGCGCCTCAAGGATCCATCTTTGCCAGATTGGGAGACAAGGCGCCTAGTGGCTGCTCGGGAACTCCCTCTCAGAAAGCAAGAAGAGAGGCGGATCTGAGAGATCGTATCGAAACATCAAAAGCACGCAAGGTACAGAAAATCCCCGTCACCCCCTCACCCCTGAGCAGATTCAAAAGAAAATCCAGCTCCTGAAAGACAGGCAGGATCTAGTAGCGGAAGGGCTTCAGTTAAACCTGGCCCTGGAAGAGCTATTTAATGCCGAGGCTGACACGGCAATCCCTCTTGAAAGATCAAAAACTCATGGTTCTAAAAGCATAGCCAGCAGGGTGGAGGGAAAGAAGAAAAGAACGATCGTTGTGGAAGACGACGATGAAGAAGGAGAAGAAGGGAGAAGGAGTGAAGAAGGAGAGTCTCAACCTCGAAGGTCCAAAGGCCACTACAAGGGAAAAGCAACTGTTAGAACCGGAGAGCAATTTGCGGGAACGGCAAAAAGGGTGAAAACCGGGGAAGAGATTGATTACAAGGTTCAGGGGATGATCAGGGACCTATGGGAGTCTAAGCAAAGTGTGGCAAAATGCATTGGACCCATAGATGCTTTTGCCTCCTGGATAGCTGATTCCCCGATCCAGCGGGGAAAGGTCCCCACGCTAGACGCTTATGACGGCTCGTCTAACTCCAAAATCCATGTTGGGCGGTTTGAAGGGCAGATGGCTCTATTTTCAACGGATGAGGCCGTAAAGTGCAAGGCTCTAGCATCCACCTTCAAGGGGAAGGCGCTGGGATGGTTGTTGGCCCATAAGCCCCGCTCCATTTGCAGCTACGAGCAGTTACGGACGTCGTTCCTGAATTCGTTCGCGGGCGCTGGGGAGGTCGCAAGACCGAAATCGGATCTATGCGGTGTGAAGCAATATCCCGGAGAAAGTACAAAAGCATACATTACTCGGTTTAGAAAAATGACCGAACAAATCGTGGACCTAACGAGAAATGACATCGAGCTGTGCTTCTTGGGAGGATTGACATCCTATACCTTGAGGCAAGAGTTCGCTTGTCGAAAGCCCGAGGGAACGGAGGAAATGTACAATCGAGCCATTGCCATGGCCGGAGTTGAGCCCTCGTTCATGGAAGATGCCCGCAGGAGTATTAGGGATAGGCTCGAGCCCGCTCATGACTCAAGGTACCACGCTGGCTATTCGGGGGGCAGTGGCGGCCGAAATAGAGGAAGACCGAGGGCCACGACCAATTTCAAAAGAAATGACAGCACCTTCACTCCTTTGATAGCCCCAAGGACGGAGATTCTGCGGGCAGAAGCCCTGCCTCCTCCCCCACCCCTAGAAAGAAAGCCTTATGAGGCGAACAAGAAGAAGTGGTGCGGCTACCACGAGAGCCATGGGCATAACACGGATGAGTGTTTTCAGATGAAGAAGATAATACAACAGAAAGTCGAGGCCGGAGAATTGAAAAAGTGGATCGAGGGACCCAGCAATAAAGGAGGGGCCCCACGGGGACATGTCCAGTATGTTAGGGATAACGATGCCGACGGGGAAAAACGCTATGACATCCTGTATATCGGGGAAGAAGCCCCGAGCAACACCCAACTTTCCATTCAGATCAAGAAATTGGAAAAGGTGTTCCTGATACCAGCCTACCCACCCGAGCAAGAGGAAATGATCGGGTTCAGGAGGAGCGAGCTGGCCTCCACACTCTTCCATTCAACACAGCCATTGACAATCAAGATGGCTATTGGTAGAGCGGATATTGGGAGGGTCCTCATTGATACCGGGGCTTCACGGGACATACTCTACTTCCATTGTTTAGAAGAAATGGGGATGTCCGAGGCGCACTTAACCCCATATGCGGGCTTGTTGGAAGGGTTCACGAATCATACGGTCTACGCAAAAGGGACCATTGACTTCGAAGTGACCATTGGAGAGAGGCCGTTCGAAAAAACAGCCCGTGTCACGTTCATGGTGATCGATCTGAAGTCCCAGTACAACGCAATCTTGGGAGTGACCGCTCAGGCTGCCTTAGGAATCGTTGCGTCAATCCCTCACCAGAAGATCAAGTTCAGCACCCCCGCAGGGATAGCGTGCATCGAGAACAAGCCCGAGCTTTTTCTCAAAATAATAGAGAAGAAAAGAAGGGAGAGCGCGATGGAGGCAAGATTGGTAAGCCCGAGGGAGGCAAAGAAGGTCAAAACCAACAGCGATAGGACCGAGGAGGCGGCCATGATTGGAACTTTGTCGTTCCATTCAACACGGGCTGAATTTAAACGGAGTAGGAGAGTCCGTCGTATTGCCGCAAAGACCGAGCAGATAGACATCGTGATCGATTCGCTGCACGACAGGGAAATAAGGGACATCCGCCCCAACGATGCTCTGGAGGATGTAGTCATAAACCCCGCTTACCCCGAACAAACGGTCAAGGTAGGGCTGGAAATCCCCGCAGAAGAAAGGAAGATTCTGATCGAGCTGCTGCGAAAAAGCGCGGACATTTTTGCCTGGACTGTCGAAGATATGAAGGGGTTAAGTAGAGAGGTCATCGAGCATGAACTGAACGTCGATCCCACATTTACCCGGGTCCTCCAGAAAGAAAGATACTTTTCGCCGGAGAAGAAAGCGGCGATCAAAATCGAGGTGGATAAGCTACTGAAGGCAGGAATCATAAGCCCGATCAAATATCCGAGATGGTTGGCCAACGTCGTCATGGTAACCAAAGCAAATGGAAAGTGGAGGATGTGCGTGGATTTCACCGATTTGAACAAGGCCTGCCCTAAGGATTGTTACCCTCTTCCCCGGATCGATCAATTAGTAGACTCTATCGCCGGGCATAGGGTGTTAAGCTTCATAGATGCGTACTCGGGCTACCATCAGATCAAAATGAAGGAGGATGACGTCCCTTCGTGCGCTTTCTATGCCGCGGGCAAAACCTACACATTTAACAACATGCCGTTCGGCCTCAAGAACGCAGGCGGCACGTATCAAAGGATGGTAGGAATCGTCTTTGATGATCAATTAGGCCGGAACCTGGAGGCTTACATCGACGATATGGTTATCAAGACCAAGGAGACCTCTCACGACATTGATATGGCAGAAACCTTCACCAACCTCCGGGAAAATAACATGAAGCTCAATCCCTCCAAGTGCGCTTTCGGAGTAAAGGCAGGAAAATTTTTGGGGTTCATGGTAAACCAAAGAGGGATCGAAGCAAACCCCGAGAAAATCACGGCGTTGATAAACATGCAGCCCCCCAGATGCGTTAAGGAGGTGCAGAAGCTTAATGGCCGCATTACGGCTTTGGGAAGATTCATTTCTAAGTCAGCCGAAAAGTGCCTGCCTTTCTTCAAAACCTTAAAAGGAGGAGGAGAGAAGGGCTTCGAGTGGAACGAGGACTGCCAGATCGCTTTCGAGCAAATAAAAGCTTACCTGGGAAAGCCGCCGCTATTGAGCAGCCCGGTGTTTGGGGAGGAACTCTACGTCTTCTTGGCCGCAACAGATCATGCAGTGGCCGCTGTTTTGGTAAGGGAAGAGGGCAAACTTCAGAAACCCGTGTATTATGTCTCCAAGGCACTTTCTGCTGTGGAAGGCCGCTATCTAAACATTGAAAAGCTAGCTTTCGCCTTGCTGGTGGCCGCTCGGAAGCTGCGGGCATACTTCATCGCCCACCCAATCACGGTTTATTCAGACACCCCGCTGAAGAAGATACTCCATAAGCCCGAATCCTCGGGGAGAATGCTATCGTGGTCCATAGAACTGACTGAATTCCAGATTACCTACTCCCCACGGAAGACCATCAAGGCACAGGCACTGGCAGACTTTGTGGCAGAGACCACATTTGAATCAAAGGAGATCGAGCCGGACGGAACCCAACCTGCAAAGACAAAGAAAAAGAGAGGCGAGAAGGCAATAGTTGCAGGGGAGAGACCGGAAAATTGCTGGTCGTTAAGTGTGGATGGATCCGCGGGAAAGACAGTCAGCGGCGCCGGAATTCTCTTGACCGCCCCGGAGGGTCAAAGGTTCAAGCGAGCCTTGAGATTTAAGTTCGCGGTCTCAAACAACCAGGCCGAGTACGAGGCATTGATAGCGGGTTTGGAATTAGCCCGGGACATGAAAGTATCAAAGCTGGTCGTGAAGAGTGACTCACAACTAGTAATAAACCAGGTGAAAGGGGAATACGAAACAAATCACCCGGTTTTGGTCAAATACAAGGAGCTCGCGATAGACTTGTTAAAGGAATTCGAATACCATGAGCTGAACCAAGTTAACCGGGCCGAAAATTCCGAGGCGGACTTGCTCTCCAGGATCACAAATGAGGACATTGCCAAGCTTAGTGTGGACTGCTGGATAGAGTTCACCGAGCGCCCAGCCATCGACAGAATAGAGATCCACCAAATCGGAGATTCGGAAAAAGATTGGGTTGACGAGATCAGGGAATATATCGAGCGGCAAACCCTCCCCAACAACCCTGACCGGGCAAGAGTCTTGATGAAACAGGCTGCTCGATACACAATTATTGATGGCGTGCTTTATCGGAGATCCTTTACCAAACCACTGCTGAGGTGTGTCAGGTCCGAGACAGTCACCAACCTGTTATATGAAGTTCACGAAGGCGTGTGCGGAGGGCATCCCGGAGCCCGGACTCTATCCGACAAAATCAGATTCCTCGGGTATTATTGGCCCACAATGAAAAGAGATGCAGAAGACTACGTCCGCAAATGCGACCAATGCCAGAGGTTCGCCAACATACCAAGGCAGCCGTCCACCGAGCAGAGTTTGATAGTCCCAACTTGGCCTTTTGATATGTGGGGGATTGATTTGATTGGGCCTTATCCCAAAGCGCCCGGGGGAGCGCAAATGGTAGTGGTTGCTGTGGACTACTTCACAAAATGGGTTGAGGCAAAAGCACTGGCTAGTACTACGGAAGCAAGCATCATCAAGTTCGTACATGATCACATCTTCTGCCGGTTTGGTCTACCGCGGGCTATTGTCTCCGATCACGGGCCCCAATTCCAAAGCAAGTTCACGGCGGAGTGCAAGAGACTCAACGTGGAACATCGACAATCCTCAGTCGCAAGACCACAGGGAAATGGACAGGCCGAGGCCGCGAACAAGTTGCTCATGACCGCTTTGCACAAAAGTTTGAAGGGAAGGAGTGGTCGCTGGATGGAAGAGCTCAGTACTGCTCTATGGGTTGTCCGAACCACGACAAGGAACTCAACGGGAGAAACCCCTTTTTCCCTGACATATGGATCAGAGGCGGTCGCACCTGTGGAAGTAGCCTTACCCACGTATAGGGTCGCCCAATTTAATGAAGCAGAGAATGAGGAAGCCCGCAGAAAAGACTTAGACTCTACCGAAGAAAAACGGTTGGAAGCGCGGGCAAAGATGGTCAATTATAAACAGAAGGCAAAAGTCCATCATGACAAAAGGGTGAACAAGAGATCGTTTGCCGTGGGAGACTGGGTTCTGAGGAAAGTTGAAGTCACAGGGAGGCAGCCCGGATACAACAAGCTTTCGCCCAACTGGGAAGGCCCTTATCAGATTGCCCGCATAATCAAAGAGGGAACCTACAGGCTTCTAACGGCAGAAGGAAAAGACTTGAAAAACGCCTGGCATAGCGATCATCTGAAAAAGTACTACCTTTAGAAGACAGAATGGTAGATCTTGAAATCTTTTTGCAAATCAGTAGCAGTTAGAAATTATGGAAATACTCATGTATTGTAACAAAGTGGCAATGTAATCTGTTCGAGTAAAGTAAATAAAACTGCTATCGTTCTATGAAATTACTCAAGTATGTTCGTTCTCAAAGCGCGGTCATGTGCTCTCGAACCAGACCGCATGCCCGCGATGCGGATGCCGTTTGCAAGTCTACGAACGATGCGCGGTCATACGCCCTCGAGCTAGACCGCAGGGCCCACGTCTTACGCCCTTGAGCTAGACTAAAGTGGGAGAATGAATTCCTTGGTGGGATCATTTCCTTGTGAAATTCCTAAGACCCAAGATGCGCGGTCATACGCCCTCGAGCTAGACCGCAGGGCCCACGTCTTACGCCCTTGAGCTAGACTAAAGTGGGAGAATGAATTCCTTGGTGGGATCATTTCCTTGTGAAATTCCTAAGACCCAAGATGCGCGGTCATACGCCCTCGAGCTAGACCGCAGGGCCCACGTCTTACGCCCTTGAGCTAGACTAAAGTGGGAGAATGAATTCCTTGGTGGGATCATTTCCTTGTGAAATTCCTGAGACCCAAGATGCGCGGTCATACGCTCTCGAGCTATACTGCAGGGCCCATATCCTACGCCTTTGAGCTAGACTAAAGTGGGAGAAGGCGCGGCCATACGCTCCCGAGCTAAACCATGCGCGTGGAAACAAAGACAGTTCGTGCGAGAACAACCCTTTAAGCTATGTAATCAAAAGAGTGATAACAAAAGAGCACGCAAGAAAAAGAAGTCAATAGCAAAGCTGGAAACAATTATTCACATACAAACCAAAAATCACTTGTTCGAGAATGTCCGGACCTACACTATTACAAAATTTCCCGGGATGCAACCCGGTCTGATCTTCAAAAGGCCGGGGGAGGAGCATTCTCCATCTCTGGAACAGAGGCAGAGGCATCAGTGTCAGGCACAGGCCCAGACTGATCCTGAGAAGCATCAGCAAGAGCGGAGGCATAAGGAGAGTAAGGAAGAACCATACCATCAATGTACGGGCCGCCGGGGCCAAAAGTCCTCTCCAAAGCTGCGACCAGAGGCAAGGTACCCGCGGCAGAATATCTGAACCCGTCGATAGCAGAAAGAAGATCTTGGACGGTGACCGGAGCGACGGGAGGGAGAGTTGATCTGACAGACTCGGGTAACTCGGAGAGTTGGTCCGCGGTAAAGGGCACCAGAGCGTGGCCGGTAAAACATTGAGGGTCTGAGGCCGTAATGGAGCAAAGGATCGCAATCTCTTGCGCACTGTATTTGCCCGTAGCTGCCAGGTTACGACCTACTGTATGGAGAGCTGAGTTATATTGCTCTATGCTTGCCTCCTCCACCTTTTCTCTGTAAGCATCAGACGCCTCAAACTCGGCCACGGCTTTCCCTCGCTCTTCATTCAAAACAAGTTCCCGGTCTTTCTCAAACCGCATGGCATCTAAAACCTTGCCGTCCAGTTCATCAACCTTCTCAGATAAGCTCCTGTTCTTCTCCCTCTCCTCCTCCAACCGCTTCTCAGCCTCGGCCAGGCGAGCTTCGAGTCGTTGCTTTTCAGACTCAACGGTTGCTTTTTCAGCCTCAGCCCGGTCTTTGGCCTCGCGAGCTGCGTCGAGATCGTTGCTCAGTTTGGAGTTCTCCTTGACAGCAGTCATCAACTCGGCATCTTTATTCTTAAGCTCCTCTCCCGAGCCCTCCAGGACCTTGGACAGGCGGGCAATCTCATCCTTCGCCTCCGCCAGATTCTTCCCCCTCGCCGCGGCCAAGGCAACTTCGGCTTCATACTGAGACCGCATATATAGCAGGTCATTGCTAACCTGATTAATAAAGGAGCATGTGGAGATTATATTAAAAATCGGGACGAGGAATTAGAGGGTCAAAGGATCGATGTATAAAAAGAAAGAGCACGTCGGTTTAGACATGGAAAGTGAGACACTAACCTCAGTCATAGCCAAGCCCGCGTGACCCAGGGCGGTCAGGAAGTTGGTCTTGGACAGCACCTTCTGTTGATAGTCCGGGAAATTCATCCGGTGCAGAAGCCCATCGCCAACATAAGAATTGAAGCCGCGGCGGCTATGGAGATCAACCCCATATACCTCAGGGGCCTCAGCTACTTTCTTCCCAAACTCCTTAGCTCGGTCCTTGTCTTCAATTAGTTCGACGGGGAAGCGCTCCGAGCATAAGGTCCCTTTGGCGGGGGAGGATACGGTAAAGCCGCGAGAAGGAGACTCCAGGCGGGGCTGTTTATTTTTTGGAGGCAAGGGGTCAGCGACCGGACTCGGTCCCCTTTTCTTCGTAGCCTCGGGCACTGTTCTGCCTGCATCATGCGAGGGAGTGGGAAACCCCGAGCCTGTCAAATCCTTTCCCCGTCCGCTCCCGCGGGGCCGTAGAGGAAGCTCGCCAGTCGTCGGGACAACTGCAACAACCTTCTTTGCCTTGTCCAGAAGATCCGTAACCGGCAGTTTTCTCCCTGGGGCCTCGGCCTTGCGCATTTCGGCCTGCCTCTGCTGCTTCGCCTCAGCCTCCCGCTGCTTCGCAGCCAATCTTAAGGCATTAATATTCTTGGGAGGCATGGTATCAGTGGGATCTGCAGGCAAAAGTAACAGTCAGTCAGATATGATCGGATAAACTAACAGGTATGGAATTCCAGTTGATTAAGTATGAAAAAGACCAGTCAAGCCCGGATCCGGGCATTGTTCCCCCAATCGGCAAGCAGAGCACTCATGGGCAAAGGCAAAATCCTGGTGAACCCTCCAGCAAGGATCCCGCCACATAGGAGTCATGCTAACCCTGCTCTCAAAATCAGGATTTCGGCATGGGGCCACCCCAGCGTAAGCCAAAAGACTCTCGTTGTTGATGATGGCTTGAATGTCGAAAACTTGTTCAACCACGACCACAGTCTGGTCCTCTAAAGTCACTGATTTCGTATGCCGGGCGAGGTAATCCTGCATGGCGGACGCGAGCTCAATACCCCCATCTGAGCTAGGATAATCCTTGGAAGATATGGACAGCGGGGAAGTATTATCAGGCTTAGAAAAGGGCCACCCGAGTCGATTCTGAATCACCAGAGGATATCTCTGCCACTGATCGAATTTATTAGAAGCCGCAGAAAAGATCTTTTTCGACCTAGGCTTCGTTTTCAAGCTCAAACTGCCCGCGGTGACCTGATGAGTGAAGAAAACGTACAAGGCGGACAAAGAGGGTTCATATCCCAATACCCTGCTCACAACAATAAAAGACACCAGGTAACGAATCGCGTTGGGAGTCAAGTCCATGGGAAGGCACTTGGAAAACTCCAGGAACTCGCAAATGAACGGGTCCAAGGGAAGCCGGAGGCCATTCTCAAACTGAACGGGATAAAACACGCAGGCGATATTATCTGCCCGGACGCGGGCAGGACCAGCCAAATTGCTCCCTGACAGAGAGGAATAATCATCGAGACCGCCGACAAGGTAGACTTTGCGATCGATGTGGTACACGGTTAAAAACTCATCATCGGAGTCCTGCTCCTCCACCATGCCCGCTCCTGAGCTGGAAGCTCCGGCCTGGCTCTTGACCCTATCGTCGGGCCCCTCGGGGAAGGAAGCCAATATTTGAACCGGGGAGCGAATGCGCTTGACCATACGCGCTGTACCTGGGGCCATTCTCTCTAAATCCCCCCGGGGGTCAGAAGGTGTCTCAGATGACTCAGACTCATCTACTAGCCCGTGAGCCACGATCGCCCCAACCTCATCCTCAAGAGCGGTTTCACCATCAACCCCCACTTCTTGATCGGAAGCCTCCGCACTGCTCGTGACTTCAATAACACCAGGGGCCAAGCCCGGAGATCGTGCCTGCTCGTCCTCGTTAAAAGGAGCGTCCATCCAACTGAGAGAATCAGGGCCACTCGAGGCTACACGCTCCCCGCACGACCTTACCAACCTTCTAGCATTTCCAGCCATATCTACATTATCGGGGAATCGAGTTAAAACAGCCGTGACAAAATGCCCAAGTGTTCCTCTCCCCCCAACACCCTCATCCTTGTGGAGTCATAATGGACGGAGGGACCTGTTTCCCACAACAGGGGCAAGACCCAGGGTTCCCAGCTATACGCTAAACCTATGGCAATGAACTCATTCAAGGACAGCCGTTTCCAGGCGTTTAACAGGAGCCTGTATACCCCACCGGTCCTCCGGCAGCAACCAAACAGGTCGGGACGGAGTTTACGCCCTAAATCCAGCCCTTCCATGGCTACAACAATATTTCAGCAAGTTTTCAGAAATTAGGGGCCAGAATTTGGACTCGAAGACGCGAGGCTACGAGAAGTCACACAACTCTCGTACAAATCCGAAAGCTCGACGGGAGCAAAATTTTTAGGGTTCGCGCTCGAAAAACGGCAACGAAAAGAATGGCAGAAATTAAAACGACGAATCGAAACAAAGAAGAAAAAAGCGAGGTGCGGAACAATACCTGCGAATTTGAAGGGAGGAACGAGAACGAGATCTTCGGAGTCAGGAATCCAGAGAAGCAAAGTATTCGTTGGAACTGGAAGGTAGAGAGACGGAAGTTACGAAAGTTTGGAATGATTCAGCATCCGTGGTATTTATAGCGCCAAAAATGGGTCGGACCGACCCGAAATATCTGGTAACCCGATCGAAACCCGAAAAGTGAAGAGGCGGGAATTGCTTTTTCGAATACCGATGACGGTTCGCATTTAATGGACGTGCTCCTGGTCATGTCAAAAGACAGATGGCTACGCCACTAGCCTGACACAAGGGGCCCCACCTGTCCTTTCGTCAACCACTATTCTAAGACTCCCGTCCCATTGCAATCCGTGCCCGCATTAATTGCAATTTGCCCGAATCGAGCCTAGGAAGTATAACTCCTCGCGCCGCACATGAATGAGCTAACCCTCGGAGTTAGGGGCCACTGATGAGACCGAGCCTTCTGGGCCGGATGCTCGCCGGTCTAGAATCAATGCGATCTAACGCGCCCGAACCGGACCTGAACTCTGGAGGCCTAACCGACAAGGAACGCGGGCTAGTAAGCCCGAGAGGATTTATCTCCTGATGAATATGCCCGAGTTGACTCTGCCTCCCGTCATCCTGAGGAGCCCGTAGTGCCCAGCTGGCACAAACGTACGCGAGGCGTCACCTAACCGTACCTGACACACCATAACGGTTGGTGATGGAACCATGCTTCCCTGACAGACACGCCACCTTCCCAGCCACTCTCCTGACCGATCCACTGGGGACTCGCCACGTGTCCCCCCAGTACCGGGGTGGTTAGTACCTTGTGCAGGTTTCTTTCCCTTGGTCATATATATACCCCTTTTCACCCCATGAGAGAGGTACGTGCTCTATCCTATTCACACACACAAGGTCTTCATTGAACCTTCTTCCTAGGTTTTCCTCAGAGATCTTACTCTCACACCCGAGGGCCTAAGCCGGATTCCAACCCGGCCTTGGTCTTAACGGTGTTCTTGTTTGTGTTGTGATCAGGATCAAGAGACAGCAAAGTTGGAGTTCTATCTCCGTGACCCCAGAAATCTAGGGCGTCATCACGAATTAAAATAAGAATTACCAATACCGGGTGTTGTTATACACACCCGTAAAGTTAATTAATACACCCATAAGCAAGCAGCTTGAAATTTTAAATTGTACAACCCTATAATTAATGCACAGTTACGGGTATACTATACTGTATTCATTAATATTACGGGTGTGAATAACAACACCCTTATCAATATTGTCTGATTGCGGCTTTAATTTTATTGTTTCTGAGTTGATATTCTTAGTTCTTGATTACATCAGTTCGCTAGGTGCTTAAGTATGAATCCATTACCATGTGTTCTTACTTCTTAGGTTTCTAATTGTTTAAATAGTTTTTGTTTGTTTATTTCTTAAATTTTAACAGCCAAAAAAGTATTTAGTGTACCAGATATTGTGTAAGGATCACACTACACCAGCTTATGAATAGCCATGTGAATGTGTTCCTTTATTTTATTTTTCAAGATGATTTTGCTTCTGTTACATGAACAGAGCCAAATGTAGTTGCAGAAAAAAAAAAAAAATCATTTTGTGTTTGTGCTCTTTGATTTTGATTTCTAGTTTTTTTATGCTTAGTTCATGGTGGTCCA
Organism: Campanula takesimana; assembly: GCA_026119855.1. NCBI lineage: Eukaryota > Viridiplantae > Streptophyta > Magnoliopsida > Asterales > Campanulaceae > Campanula > Campanula takesimana. The sequence goes on along the minus strand of JAOWBW010000642.1, from coordinate 296,041 downwards.
TGATTTATCTTGCTTTTTGTTAATCATATTTTTTCTTTTTTTGGCAAATGACAGACGAGCCAAGAACAACAATATACCAGTTATCATTATTCTGATCGCCATTCTCGCTATTCTAATCGCCATTCTGATCGCTGTTCTCGCTATTTTGATCGTCATTCTCGCTATTCTGATTGCCATTCCCGCTATTCTCGCTATTCTGATCGCCATTCCCGCTATTCTCGCTATTCTGATCGCCATTCCCGCTATTCTCGCTATTCTGATCGATATTCTGATCACTATTCCCATGGACCTTTGTCCATGCCCAAAATAGATATTGATATGAGACTCACGATACATATTCTTCTTAATGAAGTACGTAAAGGCTTCTCTTGTCAGAATGTGGTGTGCTCTCCCTTGTCTCTCGAATTTGCACTACAGATGGTGGCTGCAGGATCAAAAGGGGAGACTTTATTGCAGATTATGCAATTTATTGGTTTTAAAGGCAACCAATTGGACTCGATGGAGGATCTCAACCTCAAGTCTTCCAGTATCATGAGAGTTGCATCATCTTTTCAAGATCCTTCTTTTGATAAGAACAACATTTCATTTTCAAAGTGTAAGAAGCGCAAAAGGAAGGAATGTTATGAAGAGAAGGAGCCAGATTTGTCTTTCGCCAATGGAGTTTGGGTCGATCAGTTTTACCCATTGAAACCATCATACAAGGAGCTTATGAGAAGCATTTACAATGCCAAAGCTGAAATCGTTAATTTTAAAAAACAGGTATTAGTCTCTTATCTTATATTGGTAATTCTTTTAATGTACACTAAAAATGTACCCCTTTTGTTAGTTTTATGACAACAGAGGAGGGGGAATCGAACCCTTGATCAGAACATTAAAACAAAAACTTGACTTTTCTTGTTTTTTTTTTTTTTTCCAAGGCTGATCAACTCACTGGAGACGTAAATTCTTGGGTGGCGGACAAAACTAAAGGTCTCATCAAGCAGATTGTCGCACCAGGATCTATAAGTAGAGATACGATTCTCATCCTAGTCAACGCTCTCTACTTCAAAGGACATTGGAACTCCAATAGTGAATTTGATGAAGACATGACTGAAGACAGAGACTTTTACATGTTAGATGGAAGCAAAATCTCTGTTCCTTTCATGACAAGAAGCTCACCGAAGAACCTTTATCGAGCTTTTGACGGTTTCAGTGTTCTTCAACTAGATTATCAGAGTGGGAATGACAAACGGAGACAGTTCTGTATGCAAATATTACTTCCAGATGAGAGAGATGGACTGCAGAATTTGATGAATAAGTGCGTGTCAGATCCAGGGTTCGTGAACCAAGATTTTGGACTGGAGAGTGAAAGGTTTGAAGAAATACGCGTACCAAAGTTCAAGTTCACCTACAGTCCAAATGATTTAGTGGATATGATGAAGAGTTTGGGACTAACGCTACCTTTTAACGAACACTGTAAAGATTTAACAGAGATGGTAGCATTGACACATGGTGGTAATTTAAGGATCTCTAAAATATTTCACAAAGCTACAATTGAAGTTAATGAGTCAAGTACAGAAGCTTCTGCTGTCACCTACATAGAAGTTACTCCTGGTCGCGCTCGTCGTCGTTCTCCTTCGCCTCCGACATTGAGATTTGTGGCAGACCATCCTTTCTTGTTTGTTATCAAGGAGGTATATACAGGGGCTATTTTCTTCATTGGAGCTGTGTTCGATCCCCTAAAAAAGGATTGAAATATCCCCAATCATTCGATTAAATGAGAACATTAGGGTCAGTTTTTGCCCTTGATTTTGATTAGTGAATTTGATTTTTACTTCTAGATGGAAGAAGAGTTTATGTTCCCTTCATGTCAAAATTTCAAATTTTTGAGCAATGCTATAACTTGTTAAAATAAATTTACTAAGCAAGTCCTCTTAAATTTTACTCCATCTGTCCCAGAAAGATAGTTTCATTTTGACTTTTAATGGTCAACAAAATTGAACTTTGACCAACCATTGGCGACGATCTAAGCATTCTAGTGAAATTCCAAAATTTGTAATTGATAAATCATTAGGTGATTTATCAATAACAATTTTTAGAATTTCATTATGATCACTAAATTGACACCAATGTTTGGTCAAAATTCATTTTTATTGATTATTAAATGTAAAAATGAGACTATTTTTCAAAGACCGAGGAAGTATTTTTTTTACTGGTTGTTTTCCAACACACAGCCAGGCATGTTCATATAACCAGTGTTTAATGAATTCCCGTGCCCATGGATGGTCAAACATCGAACCACAAATGACTGAAATGGTTAATTATGAAATGGATGTTCACATTTTTTTTTATTACGCATTTTCACTTGTTTTAATTTTGAAATGGTTAATTATGAATATCGTAATTGACAAAAAAAACTTTTTTTACCCACTTGAATTATGAACATCGTTTTAGGCGTTTTAGGCATTTTAGGCAAGTATGCAATCAACACACTATTATATATTGATAAGAGTTGGTTTTGGGGAACCTAGTTCCATAAGTTAAATAAAATCATTTTTCAACTCTTAAACTCTAAGCCTTAAACCCTATAGGACTTAAACCCTAAACCCTAAACATCAACCCTTATAAAAACATGACTTTTTATCTTACGAAGAAACTAGCTTCCCCCAAAATTTTCTCGTATTACTATATTAGATTTGAGACTTTTCGGTTGTAAGAATTAACGTTGTTATGAATTACTCCCTCCGTCCCAGCTCACTTGACACTTATTTCTATTTTGGTCCGTCCCAGCTCACTTGACACTTCCTAGAATAGCCAACTTTTTATAATTTTATATTCACTCTACCCTACCACTCATTCTCTCTTCCTTTTCCACCACTCAATTTATTCAACTAACACTACTATTTACCCCACTCATTCTCTCCATTTTTTACCACACATTTTCCTTATTTTATTCTTTTCCTTAGTTATTGTGCTCACCTCTTGGGTGTCAAGTGAGGTGGGACGGAAGGAGTATATGACCGCTAATCGTTGGGAGTTAAAATCTATATATATAATAAGAGAGTTTTTTATTGATTCTACGTCGCGCCACGTGGATATATGACGTGGAAATCCATGTGTCATCCCACTATCTAATAACTTATGCATAAATGTTATATATATATATATATATATATATATATATATATATATATATATATATATATATATAATATGAGAGTATTTTATCGATTCTACATCGCGCCACGTGGATATATGACGTGGAAATCCACGTGCATCCCACTAGCTAATCATTTATGCATAAATGTGAAAAAAAATTAAGTTTCAATATTGTTTAACCTCCAAAATGTTCTCTAACTAAATTTTTAATTATCAAATATATCCAACTAATTTAAAACTTAAGCAAAATGGGTTTGTATCCTATAGATTCTATAATACCAATTAAAAATATACATTCTATTGCTTAATGAATTTAAGTTGACATTCACTGCCTTTCATTTTCCTAATTTATAGTATTTTTTATGAGTTGTTTCATATACTCATCTACTCCCAAAGTCTAATATGTTTTAAGTTTTTATGGTCCACTAAACTTAATTTTAATTATAACTTTCATAAAAATTTAAATATTTTAATGCAATTTGAAAAATATTGTATTCTGATAGTAATGGTGAATGGATAAGAAAATAATAAATTAAAAAAACGATAGACTTAGCAATAAGTATGAGAACCAAGTTTACTTGAATTTGTAATGTAATTGGATGGAGTTGGCTCAAACAATGGTTCATCTATAACAGATAGTTTTATTTAACATGATCTAAATATATAATATAAGAGAGTTTTTTTATTGATTCTACATCGCGCCACGTGGATATATGACGTGGAAATCCACGTGTCATCCCACTAGCTAATCACTTATGCATAAATGTTATATAATTAATACTCCTACGTCAATTCAAGATATGATGATTGAAATTAATAATTTAAAATCTGAAATTAAAAATCTTAAGGATGAAAATAGAAAAATTGACATAAGAATTTCTAATCTTGAGAAAAATAAACAACTTGATATAAAAATTCCTGAAAATAATCCAAGTACAAGTAATATATATCCTAATACAGACTTTATTAATATTTTAAAAACGGTTACTGTACAAAAATGGTTGCTAAAAATTACTTTACGTATTGACGAATATTTTTCAAAAGAATTCTTAGCACTAATAGATAGTGGAGCAGATTTAAATGTAATAAATAAGGGATTAATACCAACAAAATATTTTGAAAAAACCACTAATAGTTTATCACATGCTGGTGGAGAAAAATTAGATATCAGGTATAAACTACCAAAGGCATATGTTTGTATAAATGGACAATGTATCTCAACTAGTTTTTTACTAGTCAAAAACATGTCTAATGAAGTAATACTAGGATCTCCATTTATAAATAAAATATACCCTTTTCAGAAAGTGGATGAAAAAGGCATAATAGGTACTTATAATAATAAGGCAATTGAATTAAAATTTGTAGAATTACCAATTACAAAAATGCTTCATAATATATATGATATAGTAATAGCTAAAGAAAATCAATTGAACTTTCTTAAACAGGAAATAAATAGTTTAACTGTTGAAGAAAAACTAAATAATCCCAAATTACAAAATAAAATCAAAGACATTATTGATCACTTTAGTCTTGAAATATGTAGTGATCATCCTAATGCATTTTGGGATAGGAAAAAACATATAGTTTCTCTTCCTTATGAAGAAAATTTTGATGAAAGGAAAATACCTACTAAAGCTAGACCTTGCCAAATGAATTCTGAATATTTAGAATTATGTAAAAAGGAAATTGATACTTTACTTCAGAAAAAGTTAATAAGTCCGTCTAAATCTCCATGGTCATGTACAGCTTTTTATGTTAATAAAAATGCAGAACAAGAAATAGGTGTTCCTAGATTAGTTATCAATTATAAACCTCTTAATAAAGGTTTAAAATGGATTAGATATCCTATACCTAATAAAAAAGATTTATTGGATAGATTATGTAATGCAATTATATTTTCTAAATTTGATTTAAAATCAGGATATTGGCAGGTTCAAATAGATAAATCAGATAGGTATAAGACTGCTTTCAATGTCCCTTTTGGTCAATATGAATGGAATGTTATGCCATTTGGATTAAAAAATGCTCCCTCTGAATTTCAAAAAATCTTGAATGATATATTTTATCCGTATAGTGATTTTATAATTGTTTATATAGATGATATTCTGGTATTTTCAAAAGACATAGAAAATCATTTTAAGCATTTAAATATATTTAAGAAAATTGTAGTACAAAATGGTTTAGAAATTTCTAAACCAAAGTTGAGTTTATTTCAAACAAAAATTAGATTTTTAGGACACAATATTGAAAAGGGAAAAATATTCCTATCAATAGAAGTATTGAATTTGGATCAAAATTTCCTGATATAATAACTGATAAAACTCGATTACAAAGATTTTTGGGAAGCTTAAATTATATCTTACCTTATTATAAAAATTTAGCAGAAGATACATCAATATTATATGATAGGCTTAAAAAGTCACCTAAACCTTGGACAAATCAGCATACAGAGGCAGTAAGGAAAATAAAAAAAAAAGTAAAACTTTTACCTTGTTTAATGTTAGCAAATCCTAATTGGGAAAAAATAGTAGAAACAGATGCTTCTGACATAGGATTTGGAGGAATTTTAAAACAAATAGACCATGAATCTAAAAATGAATATTTAGTTCGATTTTATTCATGAAAATGGAGAGAAAGTCAAAAGATTCATTATATGAAGAATTTTTAACATATAAACAACAAAAGGCACAATCAGACAATAATTATGCCAAAATAGTTGGTAATGAAAATAAAGAAGACCCAATGGCTGAATTTACTGAGAATGATCTAGAAAGGCTTATAATGATCTTAGAAGAAAAAGATTTAAAGTGGGAAAATGATCCCTATAGATTAATGGAAAGATATTTTCAAGAAAAAAGTGATAAATGTGAAACTTATAAGTATCAGCAATATTATGAGCACTTACTAATGCATAGTGGCTCATGTGAAATTACTCATTTCACAAATGGAACCAAAAGAGATAGTTATAATTTTTCTAAAATTATAATAAAAAATATTATATCTATTGAAGAATTGGGAATTTCACCATTCAGAGAGAAAAATTTCTCTTATCCCAATTCAGAAATTTCGGTAAAATATAATTATTGGGATTATATCCAGGCTTTTGATAAGGTTTTATTATATAAAAATGAAAATATGAAATATTCATGGTTCATAAAAATTTGTAGCCATGTATATGAAAATTATACACCAAATTGGTTTTGGAGATGGTATCTATATCATGGTCCAATGGACAAAATAATTTCAGATCAAATAAAATTAACCTTATATAATGAATGGAAAGAGTTGACTCGTGCAGTTAATAAATGCAAACAATATGATGACAATGTTCAAGAAAAAATGATATGTGGACATTTCTTTATGGAATTTTCAATTCCATGGATATGGAAATGGATCCCGAAAGTCGGTAATACCGATGACAATTTTCCTTGTTTAAAGAGAATATCTCTTTCAAAATTTTGGGACAAAATGACAAAAATAAATCCAGAAACAGGAAAATCATATTCTGAAGATACAATAACTCTAATAGAGAAAAAAATTAGAATTTATAAAGCTAAAAAAGAATATGAAAAATCATTAGAAGAGCATGTGGAGAAAATGAAGCAAGCTTTGCTGGATCAAATGGATGGTGATACCAAGAGAAGTGAAACTTCTAATTCTCAAGATGAGTTAATGCAAGACTCACAAGATCCAAACGATTTGGACATAAAAGACTTATTCGGAGCAATAAAAGATGCTCTCAAGGAAAAATTGAAAGACTGAGAAAAAAATTTTGGACAAAAACAAAGGAATGACGGAAGCAATGATGAAAGAAGGCAAATGACGCAAGCAATGACGAAGATGGAAGGCAAATGACGCAGGCAATGTCGAAAATGAAAAGAATATTGGCGAACACTGTTCACTTTTACTATTCACTGTTTACTTTTACTATTCACTTTTACTGTTCACTACTGTTCATAAAGTAAGTTTTGAGAAAATTTGAAATCCGGATGTTATAAAACCCGGACGTAGATAGGGAGGAAGGCAGAACCTTCCCTTGTAATCTCTCTTTCGTCTCTCTAAGCTCATGTGTTGAGCAAACCCTCTGTGTAATATATTTCTTATAAATAAAATCTTGAGTTGCAGTTTGTACAGAAAAACCCACTGTAAGATTTTCTTTTTATCTTATTTATTTTATATTTGTACTTTTATATGAGCCTAATGGGCTAAGTTAATTTGTGTTGAATTATGCTTATATTAAATAATTGTCTAATGATGGGTCTGGTCTAACTTAGACAGACTAATTTAGGATATTAGGATTAAAATATAGAATTAAATAAATAGGTTGGACATTTAAACTGGCGATTATTTAACTCAGTTAGGTTGAGTAATTAGACTGGCGGATTTACTCAGTTACGCCCTGTTTAGCCCACTTAGCCTAGGAAATTGGCGTTAGGGTGTTTTTTTGGGTTTGTAAGAGTGAGATCATTAACGGTCTTGTTATTTGTAAAATTGCCTAGAGTTAGTAATCTTGACGGTTTAACTAGTCTGTAAAAATACCTAAGATTATTTAAATCTGTATTTTTAATTCTGATACTTTAGAAAGGTCCGGATATCATTTGGTATCAGAGCCTAGGAACATTAGGTATATTATTTGATATAATCATAGTTCAACACAACAAAATTGAAATTATTAGATGACTCATTATCATTCAAATATTAAGAATACAATAAGTAATGAATATGAATTTCCCATGGAAATAGAATCATTAAATAAATGGACAATTCCTAAAATTAAACCTAGGGTAATATACCAGTTAGGAACATTTGAAAAACTAGGACTTACACAAATTGTGAAAACAACAGAAGAATCAGTTGAGTTAAATAATGAAGAAATGATAATTAAATTATTACATAAAAATGATATTAATTTATATAAAAAGACTCATAAATTTTTACATATAGGTTTAGTACAAATAGCATTTAAACCTTTAACATTAGAAGGATTACCAGAAAGTTTCTTAGCAGTGCTAAGGGATTGAAGAAATTTAAATTGGAAACAATCTTTGATGGGAATAATACAATCCAGTCTGGCTCATGGTCCAGTTTATTTTGATGTATATCCAAATCTATCATTATCATTAACTGATAAAAATATATTAGATGCTTTGACTTTAAATGTGAAGACACATAATTACAATTATTTACCAGGAACAGAAGTAATATGTATATGTTACCGAATATATTTTAAGCCTTTATATACTTTAAATCATAATTGTAAAATAATGGATAAACCGTCAAATGAAACTATATTAATAGAAACTAATTTTGTTAAATCTAAAATTACAACTAGAAGAGCAATAAAATTGGAAGAAATATAATTTCCAGAACATTGGCAAATAGAAAAAGCAATACCACCTCAGGTTAGAATTGAGTCTAATTTAATAGAAGTAATACAAAATCCTGAAGGAACCGTAGGAATAGAATTTGAAAATATGAAGGATAAGACAAATAACAGTTTAAAAAGATCTTTATCATCTATAAGATCATACATATCACCAATAGATTATACTGTAGAAATTCCTTATACTTCTGCACGGGCTTCAACCTCTCAGTTAAAAGAAAATGAACAAATTGAAGAATTATATATTAATAAGAATAATATAGTAAAAGGTAATAATATTAAAAATGCAGAGACAATGTCTGAAATGAGTTTTTCACATTTTTAAATGGAAACACAAATTATCGATTTTAGTTCTGGTTCTTTAGCCAGAAAAGAGATTAAACAAGAATTTTTATTACTTAAATGGGAATTATTTAGAAATTGGTTTTTTGATAATATTAATTATACAGAACAAGATATAATACAAAAACAATTCTATGATACTTGTAAAATATATAACACAAAAATATTATTTGTCCCATGGTTTATAGTTACTTACTGTAAACCACATATAAGTGTGTTAGAAAGAACGTATAAATTATTAAATGGTCAAACCATAAAAAATATTTATCCCCCTAATCAACCATTCCAACTGGAAAATAAATCTGAAATATGTAACTTTATAGCATTTTCAAAATTATTCGAAAATGATACTCTAATAGTTACTTGTAAACATATTAATATATTATTAGAACAACAAAATTATACAAATTTATTTTGTAATATCTTAGGAGAGCAAATAAATTTTTTAAGTAAAAGGATTGATGATTTAACCAATCTAATTAATAACAACATTCTTAACTCCACAAATAGACAAATGGCCGTAAACATAAGAAATAATAAATCACTAGATATAAATACAGAAAATATTAAAAATACAATAACACATCTAAGACCGAATATACAACCTCCTCCTGAAATAAAAGACTTTAAATTAAAACCTATAATAGAATTAGAAAAATTAATAGAAGAAAAATTCAAAAACTTAAGCATAAATACTTTAGATCAAGCTTTTGTTAATGAAATGGAGAATAAAGATAATCATAAAAAAATAGTAGAATCTCAGATTAATAAATTGGATAGTAGATGGGCTGATAGACCCACATCAAGTATATATTATTATTCAAGACCCTCTCCAATAGATGTTTTACATGAAGAAAAAGATCTTTTAATTAATAATATTTATAGTGGCAGAAATATTTATGAATGAAATATAGATGGATTTGCAGAAAAGCAAATTTATAATATGGTACATAGAATGTTAATGTACTCTACCATTTGTAAAAATAGTGGTAATACAGATAAAAATATTGCTAGGATGATAGTGCTGGATTTACTGGCCAACTTAAAGGCTGGTGGGATAATTATCTTAAAATAGAACGAAGAGATGAAATATTAGATACTGTGAAAAGAGAAAATAATCAAGAATCAGAAAATGCAGTTTATACTTTAATAGTGACTATTGTAGAACATTTTACAGGAAGATATTCAGACAATAGTGAAACAATTAGAACATTATTACAAAACTTAAAATGCAAAACATTAACTGATTTTAGATGGTATAAAGATACATTTTTAAGTTAGAATTGAGTCTAATTTAATAGAAGTAATACAAAATCCTGAAGGAACCGTAGGAATACAATTTCAAAATATGAAGGATAAGACAAATAACAATTTAAAAAGATCTTTATCATCTATAAGATCATACATATTACCAATAGATTATACTGTAGAAATTCCTTATACTTCTGCATGGGCATATATATATAATATATGAGAGTATTTTATTGATTCTACATTGCGCCACGTGGATATATGACGTGGAAATCCACGTATCATCCCACTAGCTAATCACTTACCATGTACAATGGTTAAACAAAATTTTCTCATTCAACACCCACTTTATCACTCCACATCATCTTCTCTCTCTTCCAACTAATTTATTCAACACTCATTCAATTTTTACCTCTACAATGGTTTGTTTAATCCCGCACTCAACACTTTTCCCACTCATCATCCTATACCCCACCACTTTTCCCACTCATCATCCATTTCAAGAAAAAGATGAGGTTTTTTTTTTTTTTTTTTGTGTGTCGGAATACAATGAAACTTACGTCAATTTAAAGAGAATTTTTTAAAGGAATTTTGGTGTAAAAAAATTAAAAAAATACATTTTCTGTGAAATAATTGAGCTCAAATAATTAGGATTAAAAAAAATAAGGCCAACCAATTAAGAGCCAACACGTGGCCAAAAAAAAAAAAAAAAAGCGCAGCCTGGCTTCACGGCCCATCACATGCGCGTGTATCTCAGGCTCGATTTCGGGCCAGTCCCAGCTTGCCACGTGTCCCAAGCACCCGACAATTCTGCATTCACACCCGTTTAATCCATTCAACAAAATTGTAAATTCCTCCCCATTCAACAAACCATTGTAGTGATTAAACCCTTCATTTTGTGTGAATGCTCCATTCAACACCTTCATTTCTTCCCATTGTAGATGGTCTTATGCATAAATGTGAAAAAATTAAGTTTCAACATTGTTTAACCTCCAAAATGTTCTCTAACTAAATTTTGAATTATCAAATATATCCAACTAATTTAAAACTTAAGCAAAATGGGTTTGTATCCTATAGATTCTATAATACCAATTAAAAATATACATTCTATTGCTTAATGAATTTAAGTTGACATTCACTGCCTTTCATTTTCCTAATTTATAGTATTTTTTATGAGTTGTTTCATATACTCATCTACTCCCAAAGTCTAATATGTTTTAAGTTTTTATGGTCCACTAAACTTAATTTTAATTATAACTTTCATAAAAATTTAAATATTTTAATGCAATTTGAAAAATATTGTATTCTGGTGGTGAATGGATAAGAAAATAATAAATTTAAAAAAAAAACGATAGACTTAGCAATAAGTATGAGAACCAAGTTTAATAGAATTTGTAATGCAATTGGATGGAGTTGGTTCAAACAATGATTCATCTATAACAAATAGTTTTATTTAACATGATATTCACTTGTATAGTAAAATTATTTTCAAAAAATTATTAGATGTTGGGATGGGCTTTTTTTGATAAAATAATTGGGTCTTCACTATATTGTTATAAATTTTAAAAAATTATCCTTTGACTTATAAAGAGGTGGTGAAAAGTTTTAGAAAGATATATCATGCACATTCAAGTTTACTTCTTTAAATATATATTTTATATTATAATGTTTAATTAATTAAATTTACTATTTCCGTCAAAAATTGACGGGATTGTTAACTAGTTGTAAGAAAAGATAATTCATTAACTGAAGGGGGCGATTAATGAAAAAAAAAATGTAAAGGGGTAAATATATACTAATGGAGCAATATATATAGTCGTATACATATGCAAAACCCTAATCCTTGCTTTGGTCGCCATCTTCCGTTTACTTCATTCAAGACTGATCAATCCTCAAGGTAACTCTCTCTCTCTCTCTCACCCCTTATACTATACTCCTATAGCTACATCTTTCATAGCGTCAGTCAGGAGTCCAAATCTTCTACGCCACTTTGTGTACCACTTTATGTGTAACAAGTGATCTAATGGCTCACAGTTATTGAAATTGGTATTATTGTACTCCCTCTGTCCATAAATGAGTGTCCATTTTCAAGAAATTAGTGTCTTTTTTTAACATAACTTTCTCCCTAAATGTTTTTTTTTTAATTTTTTTTCACTGGTTTCTTTATACGTGCAAAACTAAAGGTTTGGAAAGGAGATTACAAGATTATATATGAATCGTTGTTACCAAATTATTCAAAAATTTGAGATTTTCAATTTCCCTTGAAATGAAATTTGGACACTCATTTAGGGACAGAGGTAGTAATATTATGCAAACATGTGAATGGTTGGATTACAAGTGCTACATAGAGTAGCACATAAAAGTGGTACATGAGATCTCAACTCCTCAGTTAGTTGGTAAGGTATAAAAATATTAAAATTAAATGATATCAAGTTTGCTCTCGAATTGATCAAGAAAAAATTTGAGAATTTATTTTGAGACGAGTGCAAGAAAATAAGATTCCTGTTTGAGATTCTAGAGGGCTTGATTTTCACCTATATGAATATATGTATAAATATATACTCCTTCCGTCCCAAAATGATATTCACACTTTTTTCGTTGTTATTGAGAATGAACTTTGAGCAATAATTTTAGGTTGATACAATAGTTTTAGGTTGATACAATTGTCGTAAAGAAAATTTAAAACTTGGTATTGATAGCATTGTTGATGGTGTATCCCTAACAAGTTTTAGATTTCCATTAGGACAATCAAATCAACCTAAAATTATTGCTTAAATTTCCTTCGCAATAACAACGAAAAAAATATGAAAATTATTTTGAGGGAGTATATAAATACATTAATGTGAAGTTATGTATTGAATGAATCCATTTTTCTCAAAAAAAAAAAAAAAAAAAAAAAAACTCAAGCCTTTTAAATATGCAGCATTACTAGTTCATACGTTTATGAAACTGCCTTAAAATAAGCAGTTCAGGCCCATGTTAAATCGAGTTGAGTTGAAAATAAAATACAGTATAAATGTGGAGAAATCACTCTTGACAGAGTAGATATGAATATTGCTATGGTTTTCAGGATATTGTCAACATAAGGTTCTGGAACCGCTCCCGCTCCCGCTCCTGTTCTACATATTACTCACTTTCTTACTCTGTCTATCACTCTATCTTTTAACACAGAACAGAGTAGTTACTAGCCTCAAGTGCAGTCCCATCATTTTTACAAGTTATAATCTGTTATTACATGGTGATCTCTTGTAATTGGGACATAAATTCAAGAATTGTTACTATGTCATTCACAAAAAGAAAAAAAAGATGGTAAATTATAGTGTATGTATACGTATGTTGGAAGAGTACTACTTTTTGAGTGTGTATATTCAAACTTTAATGAGCTTAATTTATTCATATACTATATGCTAAATAACTAAAATGTAACATTATTTTGAGACAGATGGACATGGAAGAAGGAGAAGGCGTATTTGAAGAATTAGAATGTTTCGATTTCAAAACAGACACAAATGAATCATTGCCTAAATTAAACGTAAGCACATGACTTGCAGCACAAATTCTTTCATCAGAAGCAAGTAACGGCTCCTTTGGTCAGAATGTGGTGTGTTCGCCCTTGTCTCTTGAATTTGCTCTACACATGGTCGGTGCAGGATCAAAGGGAGATACTTTATCCCAGATTTTGCAGTTTCTTGGATCCAAAAACTACCCACTCCACTCAATGGAGGAACTCAATTTGAAATCTTTGGGAATCATGAGAGTTGCCTCGTCTTTCTGCAAACCTGAATGCAAGAAAGTCGAAAAGGATATATTTTGGTTTCAAGTGGAAGAACAAGAACCGGAATTGTCTTTTGCTAATGGAGTTTGGGTTGATCAGTGTTACACACTGAAACCCTCTTACAAAGAGCTTATGAGTAGGATTTACAATGCCAGAGCCGAAACTGTTGATTTCAAAAACCAGGTAAAAAAGTAGTATATACTTACATATATATATATGAAGTTCAATATATATATATATATATATATATATATAATATATATATATATATATTTAGTAAATGAAGCTAATGAATATGTTTAATTTTTGAAGTCTGAGCGAATTTGTGAAGATATCAATTCTTGGGTGGCCGAGAAGACAAAGGGTCTTATTGAAAAAATGCTTGAAAAACTAGAACCAACTGTAATGCTCGTTCTTGTGAATGCACTCTACTTCAAAGGAGCTTGGTCTTGTCCGTTTGATGCAGAAAGAACCAAAGACTTTGACTTTCATCTTCTGGACGGAAGCAAACTTTCCGTCCCCTTCATGTCAAATAACGCCGAAGCACACTTCTTTCGAGCTTTTGATGGCTTCAGAGTCGTGAAACTTAACTACCAACATGGAGAGGATATGCATAGAAAATTTTCCATGTTAATACTATTGCCAGATGAGAAAGATGGATTACAAGATTTAGTAAAGAAATGCGTTTCTGATCCCGAGTTCTTGAACCAAGATTTTGGACTAAAAGTTGAATCATTTGATTACATGTGGATACCGAAATTCAAGTTCTCTTACACAATTGATGATGTTGAAGGTGTGATGAAGGGTTTGGGATTAACACTTCCTTTCATGTTGGAGTGTAAAGATTTAACGGAAATTGTTGAACTGGGACCTGGAAATAGCTCAAGAGTGTCCAAGATACTTCACAAAGCTACAATCGAAGTTGATGAGTCAGGAACAGAGGCTGCAGCTGTGACTGAAGTGGAATATGAGGAAACGTGTTGCAATCTGGATTATGAGCCTCCGCCTGGAATCAGATTCATAGCTGATCATCCGTTTGTTTTCGTGATCAAGGAAGAAATGAGCGGGGCAATATTCTTCGTTGGAGCTGTTTTGAATCCCGAGCAGGGTGATTGATATTATTTTGATGTAATCCATTCTTTCGTAAACCACATTTCTCAAGTGTTGATTTGTTATAAGAATGTCTCTTAATGTGTTTTTTTTTCTTCTTCTATTGAAGTAATTGAATCCAAGTTTGTGAATTATCATTTTCGAGCTTGCAATCTTACAAGTGCTGTAAGTTTTTAACAAAAAAAATGTGGTGGGTCCACAATTGATGTGTCAAAAAAAAAATCTTACAAAACTTAACTCACAAAATGAGTAGACATAGGCAAAAGGAACCGACCGGCCCAAATTAAAAGTCAGCGAGAACCCGAAATTCTTGCATCAATTGTGGAAATATACCCCGGGAAGGAGGGAGTACAAAAGTTTTTTGAAAACATAACTTTTCCTCCATTTTAACAAACAAATATTCCATTTTTAACCGTCTGTTAACTGTTAAAAAAAATACTCCCTCCGTTCCGGACTAAATTTCTTAGTTTGACTTTACACGGAGATTAAGAAAATGTAAATGTTGTGAGTATGAAAAATAAGTGGGTAAAAAGTTTTTGTTGTAAGAATTACAAGTAGGTCCTATTATCGATTTTAGGTAATAAAGCAACTTAGTCTGAGACAAACCAAACCTTAGTCTGGGATGGAGGGAGTAACAAAATTCTTACCGTATGTCAGAAACTATTATATCGAAGTGCTTGTAAATATAAATTCACAAAAAAGTGCCACAAAATTTGATCTATAAAATGAAGTGTCATAATTTTATTAGTGTTTTTAATTAGAGTATGACGAGTCTACTATCGACTTAACTAATAAAATATCGTCATCTTGTTTTGTATCCATCATTTTGTGAACTTTTTTTGTACCGCTAGCATTGCCCGGAGTGCATAGTGCATGCTCAGCCTTACATCCAGTGTTCTAAAAGACCCCCACATAGACGCTAGCTAGGCGTTCATGAAACGCTTAGATCCTGTCAAGAATATTATAGTTATTTCTAAATTATCGGCCCCGCCTGAATCCCGCCTAGCGTTTTTAAAGCTTGCTTACCTCCAATCCATTAAGTTATCATGAAAGAAGCTCATGGTACTGCTCCGCCCTGCATCAAATTCCTGTTATTATCACCACAGATAGCCCTCATGCAAATTTAATGCGACGACTCTCTAAGTCTCAACCATACCAAAATGGACCCTCACAGAAATTAAATGCAAACAGTCCAACTTTTCCCTCTCCCACCACCACCCATACGTACTTCACAATCACCGAAAAAGGGTTTTTATTGATTCACATTCAAAAGTGGTTGTTGGTTACTACCGACTCAACTAATAACATCATTCATTCAAACCTCATTCCTATTCAATCATACATTTCCTTCCCCATTTGTATCTTTTCACCCTTATCTTTTCCAAAACAATTTCAGCTAAAAGTTGAAAAAAAAAACAAGAAAAAACTTTTTGGATTTTTTCCCAAATGGGTAATATGGAGATTGAAGTGGGGAGTGGCAGTGGCGGCGGCGGTGGAGGTGGGTTTGAGCCGGATCTGGAGGAAGGTGGTGAAGAATGGAGTGGTGAAGATCGGCCGGCGGCGTACTTGGTGTGGCAAGATCTGACGGTGGTGATACCGAATTTCGGACATGGGCCGACCAAGAGGCTGTTACGTGGGCTTAGTGGGTTTGCTGAGCCCGGAAGAATCATGGCTATTATGGGTCCTTCTGGTTCTGGGAAATCTACTCTTCTTGATTCATTAGCAGGTTTCTCTCCCTCATTCTGCGTTTAGTAGCGTGTGTGCATCTAATTTGATCACACTTTTGGGCTTAGCTAATACTCATCTCTCCCGATCGTCTCATTTGACTTTTCAAATATTTTAAAGTTACGTTAATTATAAGTTTATGGCAATCCAGTAATTTTGAAGCATTAGTTTTGCACTTTTGCTTGATTAAGAACAAAAATGAATATTTATTTGGGTTAATTACAAGTAAGGGTATAAAGTTTAGGTTCGGTCTCACAAAGTTATCTGATTTTTCAAAATTTGGCAAATCAGGGTCTATAGTTGATAATTATTAGCAAAAACAATGTTTTTTTTTGTTTGATTTTTCAATTAAGTCCGCACTTTCATGTGCATGACACATGCTACTTAACTGTAAATATGTTACAATTCTATTTAAATGCTCCTACCCGATAATATTTGTCAACTTCAAACCCTGATTTGCGAGTTAAGTACATCAGACCCCTTTCTACGAATGATCCATAAACTTTAGACCCTTATTTGTAATTAACCAGGTTTATATTGGAACATTTATTTGGACGAAGAAAATATCAATTATGTGGGTGGTCTTACATGCTGAAAATTATTTAGTGGGACATATGGAAGGGTGTCACGTTTCATTCACATTTCGACACATTGATGTGACAATTGATCAAAAATAAAAGCAATCACCCTGATTAAGTTAGTGAGCAATTAGGGCACATGATACCTATATCTTGTAGTTATCCATCCGACAGCCAATATGGCTCTTTGTTGATCAAATAGCTAAGTCATGAATCAAGTTGCCATCTTTTTTCTTTTGAAAAGTGCAATTATGTAGCCAAAAAACTAGAAGATGCACATTTCATTAACTTCTAGTGCGGAGGACGAGAAGGTTGAAGTAAGCAAGGTGCATCCCCGTGTAATGGACGGGCTCAACTTTACATTCGCCTCCTTCCTACTTGTACAAGAAAGTAGTATCTTGTTCGCACGTTGGAGCGAGTCTAATTCCCTTCAAATGGTCGCACGTAGTTGATGCTTCATACCACGCCACCCTTGTGAAATGGCATTGTTGTTCCACCTACTAGTCTACAAAAAACTTTTTATGATGTGCTCAATAACTTGCTAGATCTAAGCAGATAGTTTCATTTTGAATTAGACAGTAATTTCTTGTATTAAAGGATAAATTAAGTACAGTGTCGAACTACTTTAGCAGGATTAGGTGGCTATGACACAGTGACGTGATAGTTTCACCAAATAATTTTGCCAATCTCATTTACTTGCCGGGAAGAAATTCTTGATGTGTTTTCTTGCACTTTTCTCTTTTGTTTTTCTTGAAGTTTAATAGTCTAATATTTTACGAGTACAATCTTTTTCTCATAACTCATTATGGTTAAGAAGTACGCCATCAAAGCATGTACTATATGAGCAATTCTACTGTTTTAAGTAGAATTGAACTTTAGTCTTCAGTAGTGACTCGGTAATCTAAAAGGTATGTCTAGATTCAGGACATTGCAATCCCTGAGGCCTAACGTTTGATAACTGTCATTTATGTCTGAAGATAATGGAACTAGAGTAAATTATTAGGTATTTGCGTGCTTGGTTATAGAGTTTTTAGATTATAAACTTGATGAAACGTACGATAAACACAAGTTTATTCTTTTAGAAAAGAGAATAAGTTCATAGCGACTCTAACTTGAAGAATGTTTAATTAATAGATATGCATAAACAGAATGATTCTTTCAAGTGAAAGGAATGGTGAGGATTACAAAATCAGTTTTGAACAGACCATTGACAAAGCTTGTCAAGTTTTCCGTTATTACTTCTTCATTTCCTCTCTTCCTTCACCTTCCATGGATTTCGTAAAACCAGACAGCCTAAACAAAAATTTGAAGTTTAGGAGGCAATTATTTGGGAGCACAGATAAATGATTTCAGAGTTCTGCTTCAGACATCAAGAACTCGTTCATGAGTATTATATGCATAAATCAAAAGTTAACCTCTTCAATTGGGAAGGCGAAAATACAAGTCTAAATCTTTTGCGGACCAGCTTAATATCCTACCATATCTATGCATGATTTCATGTCACTGTTATTTCTATTCTCAAATAATTGCTGGACTGTCTACAGGTAGATTATCACGGAATGTGGTCATGACTGGTAATATTATTCTCAATGGCAAGAAGAAGAGACTAAGCTATGGGGGTGTGGTGAGTAAGACTTTGATCATCTATTCAGCGTGCATTTAAAAAGTTACCTTCATTTCAGTTGGTCTGTAAGTTGTGTCAGATATTAAGCAGAATTAGAAATTATTTGATTTCTGAAAGAGATAGATACTAAATTGAAATCTGTTTTTACCTTAAATTTGCTTGATTCTTAAGATAGAAACATTTTCAGTATGTAAAATCACCATTGCCCAAAGGAATGCGTTTAGATTAAGCAAGTCTCCTACTTTTCAGTATACTAAAATTGACGAACTCAAATTTGGAAATGGTCGTAAATTGCAGGCTTATGTTACACAAGAGGATGTGTTGTTGGGAACTCTGACAGTTAGAGAAACAATCACATTCTCAGCTCATTTGAGGCTCCCAACCACCTTAACAAAAGTAGAGGTGAATGAAGCAATAGAGGGAACAATTCAAGAGATGGGTCTTCAAGATTGTGCCGATCGTCTTATTGGAAACTGGCATTTGAGGGGTATAAGTGGCGGGGAGAAAAAGAGATTAAGTATTGCACTTGAAATTTTAGTTAGACCCCGTCTCTTGTTTCTTGATGAACCCACAAGTGGCCTCGATAGTGCTTCAGCTTTTTTTGTGATCCAAGCTTTAAAAAGTGTTGCTCGTGATGGAAGGACAGTGATCTCTTCGGTTCATCAGCCTAGTAGTGAAGTTTTTGCTTTGTTTGATGACCTTTTTCTGCTATCGGGAGGTGAAACGGTTTATTTTGGAGAAGCAAAGCAGGGTATAAAGGTACGTAACATAAGTATAAGACTCCCTCCGTCCCATAATAAATGTCACACTTTCCTTTTTGATCCGTCTAATAAATGTTGCGTTTCTAAATAAGGAAATAGTCTTGGTGCAATTCTAACGCTGTACAAGCAATGTACAAACAAGTAAAGCAGTCTCCTTAAAAAAGTTGATTAGTCAAATGCGACATTTATTATGAGACGGATGGATTATCATCTCTTCAAAAATAGATTGTAAAAACATCATCTAATCTCTAGTCTTGTTTCTACAGTTCTTTGCTGAAGCAGGGTTTCCATGTCCTACGAAGAGAAATCCTTCTGACCACTTCCTACGCTGTATAAATTCAGATTTTGACAGAGTAACTGCAACGTTAAAGGGATCACAGAGACTTCGTGTATGTAATTTCATTCTTCAACGTTTGTATATCTGTTCTTTTTCTTACGTCATTTTTTGGTGTTCGGATATCTCCGTCTTATACAATGGTCTAATTCATCCTAGACCATTCCTATTGACACTTCCTTTTACAATCTGTAACTCTCTAGTTTCCTTCCTTTTCTTGTTTCATTACTGCAGGAAGAAGACAACACATCAGATCCGTTTACAAGATTAGCAACGGCTGATATTAAAGCAATGCTTGTGGACAAATACAAGGGCTCGGAGTATGCTGCAAAGGCCAGATCCAGACTAAAAGAACTTGCCACCACAGTAAGAATCGAGTTTTTTCTGTGTCACGTTTCTATGTTACGTGCTTGTTTCCATTTTCCTATCATTGTTACGACGGTTCTTTTCATGGGTTTCTTGGGAAATACTCTTGAAAGCTAAACCCGCGATTCAATAATCTTTTGATGTTGTTTTAGATGTAATACAAATTAGGAAAAGATGATGAATGCATACTTAATTAAATTCACATTTCTCCCTCCGTCCCATAACAATGGTTACCTTTGGTCAAACCTACTTGAACTTCGACTAACCTTTTATGCTAAGTTATTTATCTCCATAAAAATGAAAAAGAGCTATTGATCATGTTTCTATTGATGATTCTATAGCCTTCCTATGCCTTATCTTCTGTTAAGCTTACTAGTAGCTTGACCAGAAGGGAATGGAAGTTTGGTAAAGAAGACCCGGTCCGGTACGCGAGAGGAAGCCATAGTAGAAGAAGAAGAAGAAAAAGCACGAATCACACGAGCTATGAACTTCTGAGGAAGAATGACCATGGTCTTACTTTCTTTAAAGCAGATGACTGCTCACAGACTATGATTCTATAACCATTTTTAAATTTTTATGGAGATTAATATTTCAGCATAAAATGTTAGTCAAAGTTCAAGTAGGTTTGACCAAAAGTAACCGTTGTTATGGTCTTTTTTGGTCTTCTTTTTCTTTATCCTATTTTCCATGTCAAACATAATGTAAAATTGATATTCTAGAGATATATTAATAGAAGAGTTCATATATTGCAGCTAGGACCTGATATTAAAGGGGGAGGTGCGAACCAAGTTGGATGGTGGAAGCAACTCGCTACATTAACGCATCGATCTTTCATAAACATGTCTAGAGATATCGGGTATTACTGGCTACGGATAATTATTTACTTGGTCGTATCCGTATGCGTGGGCTCCATCTACTTTGATGTCGGCACCAGCTACACCGCAATCTTGGCTCGTGGTGCTTGTGGTGGCTTCGTAACAGGTTTTATGACCTTCATGTCAATTGGAGGCTTCCCATCCTTCATTGAAGAAATGAAGGTAACAACTAAATTACTCCCTCCGTCCCAAAATGATCTTCCCATTTGCCATTTCTCACTGTCCTAAAAAGTTTTTCTCATTCCTACAATTTAAACTTAAAAGTGCATAAACAAAACATTTCTAGTGAAGCAAGTGTTATATTTTAAAAAGTTTGAATTGTCAAATGAGAAGATCATTTTGGGACAACGGAGTGAGTATATAACATCATTCATTTCATCCATTTGTTGATATATATATGTGTGTCATATATATATATAGGGTCGTGCTCCTGTGAGAACCTAAATATTGTGAGAACCGTGAGAACTTGGATACATTAGGTTTTTACCTAATGTATCCAATAGTTCACTTGGATACATTGGATACATTAGGTAAAAACTAATGTATCCAATGGTTCACTTGGATACATTACTTGGATGTTCTTTTTGATTAATTTTGTTCGGTTTCTTGAAGATGTTCTATCGGGAAAGGCTCAACGGGTACTACGGAGTTGCTGTCTTCATCCTATCCAACTTTCTGTCATCTTTTCCATATCTGGTGGCCGTTTCTCTGGTTACGGGGACCATCACGTACAATATGGTCAAATTCCATTCTGGATTTTCCCATTATGCTTATTTTTGTCTTAATCTCTTCTTGTCCATCACTGTCGTCGAGAGCTGCATGATGATTGTGTCCGCATTAGTCCCCAATTTCTTGATGGGAATCATTACTGGAGCTGGAGTTATTGTAAGAACTATAATCAAATATTTTTAAGATATAAGTAGTATAATTTATATCACATCCTCATACTTACAATGGGATTGAAATATTCAGGGCATCATGATGATGACCTCAGGGTTCTTCCGGTTGCTCTCTGATCTTCCCAAGCCTTTCTGGCGCTACCCGATTTCTTACATAACTTATGGATCATGGTCACTACAGGTATTTCTAAGAAACACCTACTTGTGCTGATCTGTTCTTCAGTTAGAGTTTGTTTGACATTTCATAATTCCAATACTACCCCCGTCCCGTAAAGATAGTCCTTTTTTACTTTGAAGAACTTTGTCCAAACATTAATGTAAAATGTAATCATCCTAGTAAAATTCCAAAAATTGTTATTGATAAATCACTTAATAATTTATCAATTTGATGATTTTCATAGGATGGTTAGACTGGCATTAATGTTTGGTCAAAGTTCACTTGTGTTGACCATCAAAAGTCAAATGCTCATATCTTTCTGAGACAGATGTGAGTAGGTATTGGACTTTACGGAAGTTTCACATATTTTGTCAAAATTTGAAACACAGGGGGCATACAAGAATGACATGCTCGGGCTCGTGTTTGATCCTCTACAACCTGGTGACCCAAAGTTGACGGGCGAGGAAGTTATAAAGAACATGTTCAAGTTACCGCTTGATCATTCCAAATGGTGGGACCTATTTGCTGTATTTGCCATTCTCATATTATACAGAACCCTCTTCTTCGTGATTCTCAAGGTTAAGGAGAAAGCATCACCATTTTTCCAATCACTTTACGCCAAGAGAGCCCTTCACGAACTCAATAGGCGGCCTTCATTCAAGAGGAAGCCATCTTACTCTTCAAAGAGGTACCAAAATCTCCATCCTTTGTCTTCTCAAGAGGGTCTTAACTCCCCGATCCCCTAAAAATTGCACGAAAACAACCCAAGGAAGGTGCGAGCTACATTACTTAATACAACACCCGTGCTTTGCCAGCTGAAAAAAAATAAAGAGTTGTTTTAGCATTTTCAATATTGTACAAGTTTGGTTTCGTTTGAAAATAAAAATGGTGAGATAGCGGAAAACTGAATATATATTTTCCGCTGCAAACGGGTATGTATTTGTGGCTGGAATTGTAGTGTTGCTGTGTAATCTTTGAGAAAAAAGCGTATGTAACTGATACAAGTTGATAACTACCGTTGTTTTCTGTAATAGTGAAACAAGAAGTACATACATTTTTATTGTTATTGTTTATTGTTATTTTTTGTGTTTGCTATGGAGAAAAGAAAAATTGTTAACATATATAAATATAAATACTAGTGTTTTCTTTTGGTAGAACTTGTCTCTTATGTTTGGTATCATTTTGGTGTTGGTTGGTGATACTGTGATTGTGGATTGTTGACTTTAGCACAATCGGACTGTATAGCGGATACAAGAGTTACTACTTAAAAGATGGCTTATATAGTGCACGCTTTCCTTCTTTTAATTTATAAAAATGACTCTTAACATAAAAATTAATAAAATGATTTAAAAGGTGATATGTGACTGTAGGCTTTCCGTCTTTTAATTTATAAAAATGACTCTTAATATAAAAATTAATAAAATGATTTAAAAGGTGATATGTGACTGTAGATAGTTGTTGGCATAAGATTTAATAAAATGATTGAAAAGGTAATATGTTGTGACTGTAGATAATTGAGTGGGAAAGAAAAAGTGGAGCAGAGAATAGTGAGTGGATAGTTGTTATAAGTTTGATAAGTGGGTCCCAGTATTTAAAAAGCGGTAGAGAATAGTGAGTGGATAGTTGTTATGAGTATGATAAGTGGGTCCCAGCATTTAAAAAGTGTTCAAACATTTCCATTTTGAGACTTTGTAGATTAAAGTGAAACAACCAATATGATAATTTTTATAGATTAAAGAGGGACGGATGGAGCATTTGTACATGCACTTAAAATTTGCTCTGGGTGGTTTTGTGTAGTTATGAGAGATTGTGCAAAAGTCCACCGCTGTGATCAAGGTAAATTACTTCTTTCTAGGACAAGGATTTGAGATTTTATTATCGAGACTCGTATCATGTGTGTTGTTGGATCTCACTTGCACATTATTTTGTATGTTCCACCCATGTTTCTGACTTAAGAGCAACACTCCAAATACTCCCTCGGTCCCAAAATGATCTTCGCGTTTGACTATTCAAAATTTTTAAGGACATGAACACTTGTTTCACTAGCCATGAGAAATGACTAATGAGAAGATCATTTTGGGACGGAGGGAGTACTACCGAATCTTCACAATGAAATGTTTGAAATTATGACTGGATGTGAACCATGAACCCTTTTAATTAGAAGTAGGTCAAAGAAAAATTATTCAACAATGTTTATGCCTTAAAGCACAAAGATGTGTATGCATTTTATTTTCTAGACATTTAATATGAAAATATTTGTGTAATTATAACCAAATTAGAAGAAACTCTAATCCCTATTTGTCTCTCGTCTATTAGAAGGAGATTGACTGCGTCGGGCTTTGCATGAACAAAAGATGTTCATGACAGCGAGGTAAAACGAATCGTATAAGCAAATTGAAAGGAGATGTCGATATCAAGTTGATTTGAGTTAATGTGTTGAATATCCTGGATGGTGACAGAGACCTTCAAACATATCGGGAGTTCAAATGAGAAAAGAGCGTGAAATGCACAAAGCGGAAAGAATATTTTCAAAGACGGAGATTTTTTTCAAGCTTCACGATTGGAGCTACTTGTGATCCATTGAGTTTGTCCTTTCCAACAACGATTTCCTCCTCCCTTTACGCTCGTAATCTATCCATGAATGTAACAGAAGATAGTCACTTGATGTCACACAACTAGTTTTATAACGATTTTTTGGATGGAATGAAGCCATTTCAAAAATGTAGATAGTAGAGTGACGATGAAAGAAAGAAAGTGATGCCATTTGAAATTGGCAAAAACTTGACTATATTATTTTTGCCATTCAAGAAATGAGGTGTGGTAAAATCCTCGTCCCATACAACACCAACATGAGGAGCAGTCCCAATCGAAAAGTTACTAGCCATTAATTCGACTTTTAAAGACATTCTAGTGTTTGACAGCACAAAAGTCAAAATTTATGTTCCAACAAGATGTTACTCGTGTAATAAAAGATGATTTTCAATAAAAATGTAACATGAGTGTTATAGAATGTTACTCATGTACTATAAAATATAACTCATCTACAGTCGGAATGCACATTCCCCAAATCTCGATCTCGTGGTGATTGCAAACTTTATGATTTATGAGGTGACAAGCAGACGCAATGGTGAGTATCCACAAGAAAATGGTCAAACTATGGGGAGCTTGATGTTATACACTGGGTTCAAGGAAGAACTAAGTAACTCAAAATTAACTAGCTCCTGTTGGTGAAAGAAGGAGATCATAAAACGAAGCATCCAAAAAATAGAATATTGGATTACTGGGTGGTTAAAACTGAAGCCGTGTAAAATTGCATTAAAATTTGATCATGAAAAAACAGATATAAAACTGATAAGCCTGGGCCTGATAGACCGGGAATAAGCTCGTGTGGACAGCTCAAACCGGATAGAAACCAAGTCGCTCCAGAAAGGGACCAAACCGGGCACGTCGAATTAATCATATCCGGGCTCCTAGTCCATGTCCTCAGTAAAGCCCGAGAGGACTAACCCGATGCAGGCAGGTGCGTTCGAGTATAAGCCTTTCCATAGTTCGAGCCTCCCGATATCCCCAGACCGAGCTCACGCCTTCGGGCTCGTAGTCCATACCAAGTACAGTCCAGGTTGTGTCAGATACGTCTTACCAACGATGCCTTACTTTTTAGTATCATTTCCTGACAAACCAACCGGGTCGTGACACGTGGAAATACAAGGACAGAGGCGGTTAATGTTGAGATCTTATCTCTTCTCTCTCTCTTGCCCTATAAATACCCCCATTCGCTCCATGTGCAAGGTACGTGCTCTATCCTAAATCACACACTCAAGGCATTCAAAGTCTTGTTCTTAGTTTTCCTCATAGATCTTACTCTCACACCCGAGGGCCTTGATAAAGTCTGAGGTTCAACGTGGACTTAATCGGGTGATGCGAAGCAACATCGTGGGCCGTTGGGCCAGCACGTGTAACGGGCCAACTCTGATACCATGATAAAGTCTGAGGTTCCATCCCAAAACCTATTGGTAATGGGAGGAGTAGCAAGGATCTATAAATAGTCAAAGCATGGCTTTTGTTAATTCCCGATGTGGGATAATGTCTCTAACCGGCCTAAGCCAGATTCAAACCCGGCTCTAGTCCTAACGGTATCCTTATTTGTGTTGTGATTCCAAGTTTAGGAGACATCAAATTGGAGATCAATCTTCTTGACCCCAAAAGTCAGGGCGTCATTAAAACCATAGCAAGAGTAATATAAACAAATAAATCTAACAAACAATCTGTGCTTCAATTTAAGCATCAGTGCATCCATCAAGGTCAAAGCAAAGCACCAGACCCTGATAACAAAATGCCAAAACCTACTCAACAGATACCTCGGGGATTGGAGAAAGTCTAGCCGGCCAGTTACATTACATCTGGATAATGTTCTGAAACTCCTTTGTTTTTTTCTTTTCTGAAGCAAGTTCTGAAACTTCTTTGGCCCTTAAATATGGTCCAACGGGGGATACTTCCTAAAGTAAAAAGAGGCATACCCGGAATTGACATAATTTCTCACCATAAGCATTCTTACAAACGTCCAAGTACAAGCCATCTTCGACAAAATACCGTGCCCAAGGTACATGAAGCAATATTCGGTAGATGGTTAGCAATGGGTAGTACCTGATGTGGATAAACACCCTAATTTATAGTTGTAGATAGCTCTAAGCCTCACCAGTAACACAAAGAGTCACCACACCGTTTTATTTGCGTCTAAAACTTAAATTGTAACAAAGATCTAAGTTCGGAGGGCTAATTTACAAAATGGGAAGATTATATATGAAAATTACCCACTTTGCCCTTTTCAGAAAGCTCTTTTAATATGCGTGTGTTTAATTGTGTTTGGAGGAATAGACAGAAGAATTAGGGATCATACAGAAGGTGAAATTGGGAAATAAAACAATCCAAGTTACACCACCACTGACCAGAATTGTCGAGCCTAAACAGCATTTTAAAGAGTATTTTCTTAATAGTCCACATAGGCCTATTTCTGGAAATTTCTAAACGATCCCTGACATACTTTTAATCCCTTAAAAGTCATTTTCAGGTTTTATGACTACGGAAATATTACTTTCCGGGATGAGGTACTAACATGTGCCAAGCTAGACATCTATGAACTCACCATATACGATGACCAAAACTCCACAAGATTCGCTACTACATTGAAATATATGGGCGAGATGCGGCCACATCTCCAACTTTGCGAGATGGGTGACTGAGAGGAATAGGATGTTCAATGGGTCCTACATATTACCCAACTCGCATAGTGATATGCAGCTTTGCAACAAATCCTACGGAGTAGCAGTTCCAGTTCTGCCGCCTAATCACCGCATCACAAATACAACACATACCAAAAGTTTTGAAAGTAGTCACACCCAACCTTTAAACCCTAGTTTATCGAAAATATATACTCCTCCCTCCATCCCAGATCAAATTTGATTTTTTTTTTTTTTGGATTAAATAATAATTTGGTCTCTAAACTTGACAGTTTTTATTAGTTTGGTCCTTCATGAATAAATTTTATTAGTTTGGTCCCTTATGATGGCTTTTTTTGCCTATTTCCCCTTCCTTCTGTGAGATTTTTCAAAATGCCATACCCCTGAAACTAATAATAGTTTGGTCCCTAAACTTGGCGCTTATTTGGTCCTCCATGATGGTTTTATATCTTAGTTTGCCTCTTTTATTTATTTATACTAATTTTCTATTATTAAAGTATATTTAAAAATTGTTTATAATCCGCTAAAATAATTAATTAATTTCAAAAAAGTCTCAAATATTTTTCTCCTCTAATTTTTTTCGAGTTATTCAATCTTAAAATTAACTCTTTGATGGGTTTGTATGTTGACAAAGTTTATATGATAATTTTTTTTAAAAATTATAATATACCTTTAAAAAATATGGTGAGAGACATAAAGAAGATCAGTAAAAAATATTTTTTTTTAATAAATTCAACAATTTTATTCAACCGACTCACATTCAAACCAATTTTTTTTAATAATTTGGATTTGAAAAAGGAAATTCATTATTAATTTCATGGATTAAAGACATCATTTTTTTTAAATTTTTAAATACTTAATATTTGAGGTTGAATAACTCAAAAAATTAGAGGAGAAAAATATTTGAGACTTTTTTTAAAATTAATTCATTATTTTTAGCGCATTATAAACAATTTTTAAATATAATTTTATAGTAGAAAATTAGTAAAAATAAATAAAAGAGGCAAACTAAGATATAAATCCATCATGGAGGACCAAATTAATATAAGCGCCAAGTTTAGGGACCAAACTATTATTAGTTTCAGGAGTATATTCGGCATTTTGAAAAATCTCACAGAAGGAAGGGGGAAATAGGCGGAAAAAAAAAAAAAAAAAAAAAAAAAAGCCATCATAAGGGACCAAACTAATAAAATTTATTCATGAAGGACCAAACTAATAAAAACTGCCAAGTTTCAGGACCAAATTATTATTTAATCCTTTTTTTTTGGACATTCATTTTAGGGTGGTAGGAGTAGTACAATCATGTATTTGTCGCATCCCTCTAACCTTCTCACCGTCTCTCTCTCTCACTATCTCTCTTTTCCATTATAAGAAAATATGTATATAGGATTAAAGAGAATCTAGACAAACCACTCCCACCCTGTTGGGTAGTGGCTTGCACAACAAAGATGGATGGATGCGTACCAAGGACACAAACAAATAAAGAAAAAGATGAGATGACGCAAGAAATTTTACAAGATCGGCCTCTTGCCTATGCCAATGGGCACAACAACACTACACTATCGTAGTTTTAACATTACAAATGTATCACCCTGCAAATCTGAGTTTCTCACTCAAAGATTACAAAGAATGAAAGCATCCGTCGGCAAAAGGATCACCCTAAGATGATCATCTCATGGCTATTGAGTAGGCTACGCTCACAATACTCTTACAAAAGACACCCACTTGCACTCTTGTTGGAGGTTTTTCTCTACATTTTAGTGTATATCTCTCTCCACATACGCGGTGTGTCTCTACGCACACACTACAAATTGCTATTCTATTTAATTCATAGACACCAACACAACCCACTTGATGATTCTTGAATTTTCTAATAGCAAGAACAAAGGCACCCTTTAATCTTGCCGAAATAACTTACTATCATTTAAAGAGAACATCCCATCTAGATAAACCAACTAATTATTCTTTTCATCAAATTGTACCTCGAAATTTAATTGTATCCCAACAATTCCTCTCTCAATTAAAATTTATATATTTCTTCTTCATCCGCCACGGAACTTACAGCAGGAGACACCTCCTCATCAATAAGGAAGACTGTTGACACCAGGCACCATTCGCGAGGTCACACAAGGGGGAATCCAACACACATCGCACACACCGCCAACATGTCGTGCCCACGAACACGGCTTTGATACCATTGTTAGGTAGTGGCTTGCACAACAAGGAAGAGATGAGATGACACGAGAAATTTTACGCAGTTCGGCATCTTGGCTACGTTCATAGGCACAACAACAATACATTATCGTAACTTCAAAATTACAAAGTGTATCATCCAATCCTACAAATCTGAGTCTCTCACTCACAGATTGCAAGGAATGATAACATTAGGCTACTCTAACATTACTCCCACAAAACTCACCCACTTGCACTCTTGTCGAAGGTTTATCTCGACATTTTGGTGTGTATCTCTCTCTTCACACATTGGTGTGTCTCTACCACACACACAACAAATTGCGGCCCTCTTTAGCTTATAAACACTGACATACAACCCACTTAATGATTCTTGAACCTTCAAATAGTAAGAACCAAGGCACCATTCAATCTTCCCATCATATTTCAAGAAAATAATCCATCTAGAGAAACCCGCTAATTGACTTTCTCATCAAATTGTTCCTCAAAATTAAAATGTATCCCTAACACTCTTCATATTTCAACTAAGCAACACATCTAGAAAAACTCACTAATTATTTTTTCTCATCAAATTGATACACAAAATTTAACTTTAGTGAACATACCCATAGTAAATAATTTGGAAGACGTTAATTTTAAAAAATATTATTGCTTCTCTCAATCCATAAGCACCAAAATATTATTGGAATCCTACGATCTCATTTGGACTCCATCGTTACCTCTCCCAAAACCTTGGAAATGAATCTCCAAAAAAAGATCAACAAGCCCACCCAATTTTCTCTCGTCACCATAAATAACAAATTCCAAATATAATGAGCAACAATACAAAGTTATTCACGCGACTCGTTGTGCAATTCCCACACAAATAAGGCGAAATATACTTCATACACACGAGATAAAGAGTAATGAGAACCCGCCTCAACTAGGGGTATAACGATTCGGTGCAAACCCTGGATGCCTTGGGTTCGGCTTCCAAACATGAGTGGTTCATTTTGGGAATGCCGGTAGGGAACGGGGTACGCTGTTAAAAATATTTTGGGTGGCCACTAAACTTAGTATGCATATAAAATATATATTGTGAAACATGTAGTCATAATGTTAAATAACAAATACATAAACAAATTAATTTCTTGATATTATTAATCAAATCCAAAAGAATAGTGGGCACTAAAATTTGACAAAACCTCAGGGGTTTGTAGAAAAATTAACCTCACCAACAATCAATAGCATCTCTAGTTTAAACCACCATCCAACCTAAACGAACAATTAAACAATGAGAAAAAGAAGGAATCCTAAGCTTTCATCTCCGGCGCTGTCAGCAACAAACCCACCCTCTCTTCATGTCTTAGTCATCAGAGTCCTCCAAGATCCATTTCTTCTCTTCCCGTCGCTCTCTCTCTCTCTCTCTCTCTCTCTCTCTCTCTCCATCGCAAAACGAAATGAAACGTCAATTTCTACATATACCTTTTTATTGTTTGGTACTATGGTTTGAGCGACTTGGTTGCGTCCGTTCCCTGGCGACTCGGGACGAAAATGACCCTTGATCAGTGACTCGCATTCCAGAACGTGGGACGACGGGGGAAATGCGTTTCCGGTAACTATGCTTTATCCACTCCGTGGTCCTACTGGACTCGAATCTGGATCGTTGAACACTCTAAAAGTGACTATACCTTAAAAGTATGTGTGTACACAACTCTACGTACTAGTTACACCTTTGCATAGCCGATCAAAAGTCTAGAAAATGAGGAAGGTTGCACTACTTAAGCTAGCTTACAACTTTGTCAGAAAATTAATCGAGGAAGTATCGCATAAACGCAAGGAAGTCACTTGTATGTGACCCATTGCATAAGCCGATGTTTTTTCTTTGGCGTCGGGGTGATGATGATGATGACAAAGGAATATCACATCTAGAGCTGTGGTCCATGTTTTGCAAGATCACCAAACCCCATCGCTGGCTAGAGAAACAAGAATACGAGTTCACTAGACAAGAAAGATGAGTGTTTTAACCACTTCATTGATCTTTGTTGTACTAACATACTAAATTGTTTCAACAACAAATATCAACACGCAAAACTAAAGGTAGCCTGGACACAAACACACATTCAATCTGTACAACAACCATTCATGATGCTTTCACAATTAGGGAAGAACTAGAGCACTCTATCCACTTGGAAAAGCATAAGGGAAGGCATGGTAAAGGATACAAGGCCAAGTACCTTATCAATAGGCTTTTCCATTTCAGAGGCGAGATAGCCTATCAGAGAAAATTCCTGGTGGTCATATGATCATTCACCAGCATCGATAGCTTTAGCATCATGCTCTTTGACAAGTTTCAGCCTGGGGCATATTCTGGGTGGACCCCATAGATTACCTGCAATAAAAAAGATAAGTCATATTATATGAAACCCGATACGAGGCTTAATACACTTCCTCTTGCTCCGGATCATAAAGAAAATGTCAGTAAGACAATTATGGAGACTAAACCTGGACAGAAAAAAAAAAAAAAACAGCAGAGTACTGTTAAACAACAGCTGCTTTAAAGTACTTAATGACCATCTCAAGCACTGTAAAAATGATCAAATCATCCCAGGAGATATGGACACACTATGAAACCAACTATTTCTCTGTAAATGACCTAATATAGTAATATCCCGCCATTACTCACCATAAACAAGTAACTCAGAAAAGAGAACCTAGAAAATAAAGGGTTAATTCCACTTCCCACCCCAGAGGGTTGGTCAAATTTCAGTGGCCACCCTTTTCCTTCACATTTTCTACTTTCAATTGTAACTACATAAGCTTGGGCACTGGAATTAGGACAAACCTCAAGGTGGACAGTGAAATTAACCCGAAAATAAAAAGTGCCTTCACAAGAAAAAACACTGACAAAATATGACAGAAAAATATTTGACAGAGCAGATGAACATAAAGGTGTAAGACACATAACTGCCACTTGACACAAATATTTACAGTATTCTATTGGCAATGCACGAAGTCTCTAAACTAAATAAGTCAGGTTATCCAGGTTTTTACTCTTCAAAAGAATTGTTGATCTTACAACAGTCTGTCAATATGTTACGAAAGTTACAGTTGAATGAAAACTTGAATAAACCCTCACAGGAGGAAAATAAAATCGTTAATTGATGTATAATTAATGTTTCTTCTCGTTGGACACACCATTTTCAACTCTGGTGTCAAAGCTACGATAAGGAACTTCAATCATCGGCCTTGGGAGAGGGCGCCCACCAAAGTCTTCTGGGAAGGCTTCAAACTCAGGGCCAAAATTGAACTTAACAACGCAATTAGGTTGATTAGGGAGAGTGTACATAGAAGCAGCCGGGTAGTAACGCCCACCATACAGATCATTGAAAGCAACCCCTTGACATTTTCCATTTCTAAAGAAAGAAATCTCGCTTCCTGCAAAGAGGGAACATGAGTTTATACACGAGTGATCAATGAGCCTCTTTCTATTCATCAAAATTTGGTGAGGCGTGATTAAATCATGTTTCCAGCAGAATGTTAATTCAATAAAAGCATCATTCTAGCAAAAAAAAAAAAAAAAAAAAAAAACAATCACAACATGGTGCAGTTCTATTTTCACTTCAAGTTACCAGATAACGGTCTACGGGCCAGCAGACTACTATATTTTTGCCCTTCACTAATTAAAATATGATCGTGAAAGAGTACTTTTCTTTAAGTATGAACATCATCTCTTCAATTTTCATTGGCGGTTGTCGCAATCAACCAATTTCTCCTTCGACACCATACTAACACATTCATGCCTTACTAACGGGTGTCCACTTCACAAACTTAATTCTTAATTGTCTGACAAATCAGAAACTGCAAGAAATAACTGAATAGAAATAAGATAATCAAAAAATTCAATCAAATAACTTTCTCCTTCAAAATCTGGAATATGAAACCTCATAATTGATTACTCTAGAGGCTTTCCGGTGATGGTATCATTCCCTCTGATATGAAAGCTGGTGCAACTTGCAAGACAACAGCAGGAAGGAGGATTTGATTTTTATTATTGTGGTTGGATTAGGGGTTTAGCGAGGAATACAAGTATCCGAGACTGCAAAACTTCTTCTTTCATTAACAAAAATAATACTCCCTCAGTCCCAGAGTAAGAGTCTTATCATACAGTGTTCTAGAAATCGTTAGGCGGCAGGGCTGGGCCTAGCGCCTAGAACGCCTAGGCGGGGCCGAGAAATTACACACAGATTACAAATATTTTCATATCACTACACCTACGCCTTACATTTTTCTTTTAATTTTTAATTTCAATAACTGTTATTATGGGATGGATGGACGAAAAATCAGAAAAATATAACTCACAATATATTAAAGTAGGAGTTTATTGCACTTTCATTTGAAAAATTGACACACACACACACGAAGGCCCACTTATCACAGCAAAAGGCCCAATACATTGACACACCCTACACCCAACACCCACACCAAAACCCTAATTCTATTCTCTCTTTCTCTCCAAAGGATCTGCCGTATCCTGTCCCTCATAACGTTAAATCTTCTCTCTCTCTCTCTCTCTCTCTCTCTCTCTCTTTCTCTTTCTCTCTTCTCTCTCTCTCATCAAAGATGGTGTCTCTCTCTCTCTTCTCTTTCTCTCTTTTCTATTCTCTTTCCAAAGATGGTGACCTTGCGGACGCCGGACAGCGAAGGCGATAAAACTGAGGACGCGGGACAGCGAATGCGCAAAAACAGAGGACGCCGGAGGGGGTATAAAACAGCCTTTATAAAAGGACTCTATAACACAACAGCAAAAACCAAATGAGAGAGATAATCACTTGTGATAAGACTCTTAGGGCCATTTAAGTTTAAGAAACTTCAAAACTCCAAATCAAACAGGACAACACAAAAATGCATTTTTCCTATCTTAGGAGGGCTTCTGCTTGTTGCATTACATGCACACATGCAAAGGCAGAGAGAGAAAGAGGAAGCACAAATTTATATCAACTAGGACCCCACTACTCAGTCGACCAAAAATTAAGTGTCTAGAAGCAAACTCCTATATCAGAAAAATGTCAAGACAGTCTCATATCCCACATAATCAAGAATTCAAGATAGCATCAAAAGGTACATGCAGTATGAATGCATCAGAAGTGCCCAGCAAGGCCATCTCTTAACATACAAATTTAACCACCTCCCCCTGCTTACACCTTTCATCTTTCACTTGGTACCCAACTAAGTATGGTTGTCACAGTTCTGCCTTAATCAATAATCACATACAGTACTTCTCATTTGTGCACACGTATGATATTGTGAAATGATATTCAATCATAACTACAACCAAAGTAGATTCAAAGTTCAAACACTCCTATATGTGTATTGATCAGCACTTTCAACAAACCAGAGAATAGATCTCTATGCTTCAGATGAGAACTGTGATCCAGAGTTGCTAGATTTTGGAAAAATATAATTATATATGTAATATACATACGCATTTCTTAAAACAAGTAAGTGAATGAACCAACGATTTTAGGCACAACATAATCTACACAATAAATTTTATATTCAATGTCCTTCAACCTACAAGATCTGAAAAGCTGAGCGCAATAATCTTATCACTACGTCCAATTCAGAGGATCTTCATTCTGTTAAGCATACAACGTAATGTGGTAAATAGAACTACATTCCGTACTATCTCAAAAACATATTACTGAGAACAACAGTACTTACAGTCACATCATTATATCAATATCAATTATCAAAATCTTCACGGAATCAGATATGCAACATGTGATGCAAAATATGGATAAGCATAGGTGAAAAGTTGGAAATATTCTTCTAATGCGGGTGAAGCCAATCAAACATGATCGCGTCAAGCGTAAACCAATAAGGCAATGAATGTATATTACCCTATGCGTTGAGTCCATGTTAGAAAAGTTAATTTCATAAGATGTATATGAAGCAAGTTAGTCCTAAATGGAAAAATTCTTGAAAACTTGTCATAACTAATTTCATATTAAATGTAGTCCCACTTGTCATCAAACATATGTCTTCAAATAGTCAATTTTATATAGAAGAAACATATTCTTGTATTTGACTTGTTTTACATGCATGACGGATAAATTTATAAAATCAGGAGAGCAACAAGCTTAATTCGAAAATGATACTCTGAGTGTAGCTTCTAAAGAAGAAATTAGACCTCTTTGGGTGAAATGGATGGAGTATTTATATTCCTTAGCATATATAAATCCCAAGGTTGGTTGGTTGGTTGTCCAGAGATGTAACGAAGAAAACCAAGAAATGTTCACAAACACTAGGCCATTTAAAGTATAAACCCATGCCTTTTCAATCCTACATAATCATATTATAGACACAGCTTAAGACAGAATTCTAAATGAGCTAAATTTTAAGCAAACAAAATAATATCACAACTGAACCAACATATAAGCCGCGAAAAGCAAAGACTAACCAGGGACTATTTTTGGAGGATCTTCCTTTGCATCAGGCGCACACATATACCTCTGACCTTTAAAATAAACCAACTGTGGTGGCTTAGGCTCATACAAATTCCCTTCTGGCAGATTAATATAGAACCCGATCACATCACCTTCAACATACCCTTCCTCCCCATACTTCTCCCTCAAAGCCTTATGTACTTTACTCCCATCAATATCCCTATACCCAAAACTATTCGCATCATACCCAACCGGTGCCTGCAAATCCCCTTTCTCTGTTGACCACCCGAGACGAGTATGACCAGTTTCCCCCAAATTCACAACCTTAATCTCAAAATACCAAGCTCCCTCTGTTACCCCTCGAGTAGCCCTAACCATTCTGTACCCTTTACAGCTACCAGCACTCATTCTGTCTTCACTCAATTCGACTTTCTCCGCCTTGTAGACCTTCGAAAGGCAGATTTTTGCATCAACACTATCATCATTCTTATCCGGAAATCGAGGAATAGGAGATATCAGAACAGTGTCCTCAACCTTTTGGGCACTGGCATTACTGGCATTGCCTTTGGTTTTCTTTTTACCCTTTCGCGAAGTAGGTTTGGTCCACACATTGTTGTTTTTCCCTTTGCCCTTCTTCTTACTACTAGCAGACGCACTAGACGGGGGTTTCACCTTGGAAATAGTAGCTTCAACGGTCGCCGGTGACTCCGGCTCAGCCTTGGCCAATTCCGGTGGTGACGGCGGCAACGCAGATAGCTGTTTCTGCTTTTTAGCAGGAGGAATGTCGTTGTCGTCAAGTAATACGTCGTCTTCGGAGGTGGAGGAGAGTTTGGTGAAATTGGGGGAGTCTTTGGGATCGAGATCGGATAGGTCTTCGGAAGCCATTGGCTCATCTTTTAGATCAATTACCGGTTCAATTTCGGCTTCTACGATGGTGGTGGTGGTGGGAGGTAGTGGAACGGTGATGGCATAGTCGGCGCTCTTGGTGGTGGTAGAAGAGGAGTTGTCGTCGTCGTTGTAGGTGGCTAGGAGGGTGTCCATGGAGGAGGATTTGAGGGGGTTGAGAAAGTTAGGGTTTGTTAAAATTTGACCGGCGGTAAACGGAACATTGTGAGCAATACCTCAACCTCAACGTAGAAAGAGAAGGACAAGTACAGTGTAATTATACTTGGTGGATCTTCGCAGTTATTGGGCCGTGGTCTACATATACAAGTGGGCTTATATTGGGCTCGAGCCGCTCCACCTTAATCTAAACTAAAGAACTTGATACACTTCTATATACATGGGTTAAAAAAAAAAATGCGTCTTGACAAAAGAACATTTTAACCCATTTTTGGCGCTCCATCGTCAAAATGCATTTATAACAATGAACAAGTAACATTTCAGTCCATTTTAACCCATTTTAAAGAAGTCAAATTTTAATTATATTGATGTTTAGCTATAAATATATAACAACAAGATAAAGTTTTTAGATTTGGAAAGTGGGGCCACACTAAAAAGTATGAAGATCATTTTGGGACGGACGGACGGAGTATTATGCAAACGGACTACGTGACCTCACAATCTCATTTTTGGCCAAATATAAGTCAAACAAAAAATGAAGAAAACTAAAGCTAGTTGCAAAACTTACCTCTTTCTTTGTTTCTGGTTTCATTATCAGCCTAGCCATTGTGTTAGTTGTGTGTATTTGTCTTAGAGAGATACAAAGGAAAATATTTAGAAAAAGCAAAATGTAGGATGTGATATGCGGCCACCATAATCGGTTATCGTCACCATCACCAACCACCATGTGAGTTATACTTTGCAGCTGCCATTCTTCTTAGACCTTAATCTGATGATAGGTAATTTTCGGTTTACAAGTGAAGAATCTCGGAATGACAGGAAATTTGGCATGTACATGCGAAACGTGCTCTAGATATCGAGACACATCATTGCGGTGACCAGATGCGATTTTAGCCATCCGGGGTCGTTTGAGTGGCGAAAACGTCATTTTACTGTTTTTAAGATTTTAATTTCGTAATTTCAGAATGTTTTTATATTTTTAGTTTTTCAATGATAGTGGGTTTTGGTGGAGCAGTTAGTTAGCCATTGTATATATGATGTTAGGAGTAATGGGTCAAGGCAGTTTTTGGTTTTGATGAAAGAATTATTAGTTTCTCTCAGAAGCTATCTTTGTTCTTGAATTGATTTTTTGAGTTCGGTCATTCTCACATAGATTCAGCATCATAATCTGTAACGCCCGTCCTAATTCCTGATAAATTCTTGACTTGCATATTTATATGCTATTTTATTTGAGTTAATTATTTAACTAATTGAGCAGGTTTAGGTCCTAATTGTTCAAGTTGAAACATTAAGGTCATTTGTAAAAATTAAAGCTTAGGGGCCTTTTTGTTAAAGTTAGAACTTGAGGGGCCTAATTGCAAATCTTTGAAAGTTGTAAGGATAAATATCCTTCCTTCCTCAGAGAAGATGATGATCCTCATTTTTCTCTCGTACTTTCTCTCTGCCTCGAAAGAAAAGTTAGGGTTTTCCCTATTCTCGACTCCTCTTACTTAATTATGCCTCTGTTCGAAAATCCGACTCCGCATAAATGATCAGGGCAGTGAGTAGAGCATTTCCTGCCGAACAAAAATTAGTTTGGGTGAATTTGATTTCGGAGTAGGTAAGTCATTAGCTCCCCTTGCTTGTAATAACATGCCTATATGTTATTCTTGATACTTATGCTTGTTAATTTCGTGATTGGAATGAGTTTTGTGATACTTGTAAATTTGGGACGAATGGAGTATTAGTATGAATTACTAAGGTGTTAGAAAATTTATACTCCTATTTGTGGGACGGTGAAATATTAACTTGATTAAATGTTTATACAAGTATATTAGAAAATTATACTTATACTTGTGGGACGGTGAAATAAATGAAAGTATCCCTAAATGAGTATATTAATATATTAGAAAATTATACTCGTACTTTTGGGACGGTGAAATATTTAAATGGAATAAAGGAAAATTATTCTATTAGTTGTGGGACGGTAAAAAGAATGAAATACACTTGAAAGGATGTCCTGGGTGTGTTAAGTACTCCTAGGTAGTGTATATGTGTTAGTAAAAGTATACTCCTACGCTTGGGTCGGAGAATTCTTAACCTGGGAAAGAATTGAGCATTTGCTGAAATAGCCTAGTGTGCGACCGCACAATATTTCCTGGGCGACCGCCCATCTTTCTGAAGCAATTTTCAAATGATTCACCTGCTAGTGTGCGGCCGCCCGGTCCATTTTGAGCGCCCGCCCGGGTGCCCTGAAAAATAAAAAGTTTTTTTTAATGTTTGTATAAGTTGGAAATAACCCCAATTGAGGTATATAGCCTTAGTATAAGATGTTCTAGCAAGTGTTGTGACACCTTAGGGCAACTCCAATGGTGGGTATCAAAACCTAATTTTGATACCCACCTCAAAGTCCTAGCATCTCCAATGGTGAAAATGATGGGTACCAAAATTAGGTTTAGTCTCAAGAGAGGTACCAAAATTGCTACCATGGCTAGGACCTTTTGGGTGAAAGACACGCGCTCGTTTGGGCGAAATCCGGATGAATTACAAGGGGGACAACCCCACGTGACCCTTGTTCCCTTCCAATTCAAACCTTTTTTTTTTTTTTTTTGAAAGCAAACTTTTCAAACCTTTCAATCTTCACACAGTGACTTTTTTCATTTATTTTTTTTACTGTTATTAATCCCTTTTTGTTGATATCCTACAAATAATCACGGCCACATGAGTTAATTTTGGTAGAAATAACCATTCCGTCCCAAAATACTTGTAATTTTAGTTTTAAGGTAGATTTATTATCCAAAAATAATTTAATTTAATTAATATGTATTAATTGTTTTTTAACATGTGTGAATTCTTCAAAACAACAAATATTTTGGGACAGAAAAAGTAGTAATTTTATTTTAATTTAAACAAAAAAAAACGAGTTTTGTTGTTTGCTTTTTTCTTTTATTTGTTTTATTTGACTGTTTTTTTCATTGAATAAACATTTTGTGTATATTGCATTAAATTATCAAATGAGTAAAAACAATTATATTTAATTATTAATTTAATGATTATTTTAAATTAAGTATACTTAAATTTAATTATTATTTTGATAGTAATTTTATTTTAATCAATAATTTATTTAAACTTTAACTACAAAAAGATAATTTGATACCAAATATTTAATATCCATCATTGGAGAAGCATTTTTTGATACCCATGTGAATAGTGTCAATGGGTATCAAAATTTGGTTTTGATACCCATAGGACTAGTACTACCATTGGAGTTGCCTTTAGGGGCATCAGAAGTGAGTCTTGAACATGATTATTCAATGATTTGAATAGAGAATTTGAGCCTAAGAGTAAGAACTCTTTTAAATGTCTTAAAAGTGCTATGAACAAGCACTAATGTGTTATATGTGTCTTGATTCCAATGTTGTGTACCTTAGGGGCACTAAAACAATGTCTTGAGCTTGAACATCCAAAGTATAGAATGATGAACTTGTATGTATGAGATGTATAACTCATCTACTTAGCTTGAACTTGAAGTATAAGATGTCTAACTCTTATATATGACTTGAATATCCAAAGATTGGAATAATAACTTGAAGTATAAGACAATTAAATCGTGTACATGACTTGAATATCCAAAGATTGGAATAATAACTTGAAGTATAAGACAATTAAATCAAAAGATTGGAATAATAACTTGAGTATAGGATAATTAATTTTTGTACATGTCTTGAACATCCAAAGAATTGGATTGAGAACTTGAATGTAAGATGATAAAATCTTGTACATGTCTTGAAACCAATACATGTGTATGGTAATGAACTTGAAAGTTCTATGTACAAGCACTAACGTGTTAGAACTATCCTTGGTGTGTATGTGAAAATCTTGCACATAACTTCTTGATAGAATGTGGCTTGTTGATTACTTGATATATAGTATGAATAACCAAAGAATTGGAATCTGGAACTAGATAGAGAATGAACAAATCTAAGACATACTTGAATCTAATACGTGTGTATTGAAAGTGCTATGAACAAGCACTAATGTGCTAGTAATTGGTTTTAATCGTGCATATACTCAATGAAGTATATAAAGTATAAAGAAGATATCTTGTTCTGAGTTGAGTTCCTAAAGAATGAGGAACTAGTGTAATATGAAGATAATTCATAAAACAATGATTATAGAACACAATATGTGTTGGAAAATGTATTCGATTATTAACGATACATATACGCGAGATATGATTGTGACTAGGTACAATACGACCTATTCAACTACGTGCTTAGAGTCTAAGATGTTGGGCTCTACTTGGAAGTAAGGTTATCGTGTTAGACACATTAGTGTGTTAAAGGTTATATGAATATGTACGTGCAAATATTTCATATGACAAAGTGATATAGTATGACTTACCCTACTACTTGGTTGGGGTCTGTTATTAATAGACTCTAATTTGGTTTGATTGTGTTACGTGGACACATTATGTGCCATTGTTATACTGATTTGTATTCGCAATTATTGCATACGTGTACTGATATTTGGTGAGCACATAATTACATGGTTCATGAAGGACTGGTCCACTACTTTTAGATTAGTTCTACTCTCGTAGTTCAAGTAAATACCTACTTGTGTATTCTTGTGTGAGTCCAGCTGGTCCTTGCTTGTTCGGAGATATATAGGTTCACGCTTATCGCGAGTGCTGGGGCTAAGTGATAATCGGGGATCTATGTATCTGCGCTTGACCCCTTACTACCGATCATAGTAAAGGCATATAGCCTCCTTTGTTAGAGAAATACGTCTGATAAAGTGACTGCTATACCTCTTATCTTAAATCTTGTTCTCGAGTGTGACACTGGTTACCGGGTCCTCTTGTGTACTGCACAGCAGTAACTTGATTGATCGTGATTTGTCAACTGCAATAAGCAACGACAACAATGGTTTATTTGGGAGGAATAAGGCTGGAATATCCTTTGTAACGTGATAGTTTAGCCTTATGTGTTAGCTACTTGATGAGTTGGCTTAGCCTCTCATATACTTGTTACTTGATGACATCTTGAGCATGATTACTTGATAATCTTCTTGATTTGCATGATTACATGATAACATGCTATGTACTTGTACCTAGTAACTTACTGAGATTTATCTCACCCCGTTCCTTGTTTATTTGTCCCCCCCCCCCAGGAAAGCAAGTGGTAATACGTTGTGAGGCTCGACTTACCAGGGGCCTACTTGGCAGGTTGTTCTTGTTTGGGGATTATTATCCTTTCCAGTTTTGGTGAGGACGATCTTGTATCAGTTGTTTAGACTCAGTATATTGGGTAGACTTGTATAGTTCTTGAAATGCTAGCTTATGTGCTAGGCATGTTTTCCGCTGTGTATAACCATATTTGGTTTAAATTTCTTGTCTAGAACTCTTGTTGTGAGCTATTTTAGCTCGTTCCTCTTGAGTATATATATGATGTCAGTTTGATATAAGCATATGTCATTCAGTTTCTCGTTTCTTGTTAGTCATGCGCACCAGGTTCGAGGTTTTATTAGGGAATCCCGGGACTTGGGGGCGTGTCAGGTTGGTATCAGAGCTATGGTTTAGCTCTAAGCCTGGATAGGGTCTATGTCCTAGGTTGGGTTAGTCTTGGGTGTGTTTTTGACATCTAGTGCTTCGTTACTTGTTGTTATACCAGGCATAGGACTGGTGTTGATAGTGTTGATCTAGTGGGGACTAGATGGTTTGAGAATCGAGAGCGCGAGTCTTTAAAGACTTAGGCGTATCTATCTTGTGCAGTGGACATTGTTTCGTGCTATATATGCATGCTTGTCCTCATTTCTTGATTTACGTGGAGGCGTATGCTCTAGTAAGAGACTACATGCTTGATATCGTTATTTATAAGAGCTTGATAGAAGTGTGGG
Organism: Campanula takesimana; assembly: GCA_026119855.1. NCBI lineage: Eukaryota > Viridiplantae > Streptophyta > Magnoliopsida > Asterales > Campanulaceae > Campanula > Campanula takesimana. The sequence continues at coordinate 252,929 of JAOWBW010000642.1, read as the reverse complement.
TGATAACACCCTATACGTTATAAGTTGACTTGGTCATGTTACCTATATGGGACATTGATGTGATACGTGTTATGGCTTGGCTTTTTATGTGTTAGGCCTTTCTTGTTTGCCACAATAGATGGTGAATATTTCTATGCTAGTATGCTTGACTATTTTTATGAGCATGATATAATTATGTATAATATTCATGTTCTGCATTGAAAGCTCGAAAATGGTTATCAAGGTTGTGCTGAATATTTAGCATATGTGGTTGACGGAAGAATATCTACACCAAAATTGAAGGATGTATCCATTCTTTGTGAGATCTCAGATGTAATTTCTACTGAGTAGTACATGATACATGAAGAGAACCTTGAGTTACCTTTAGTTGCTACGGTACAAATATAGTGCTGATATTTAAATCAATGTTCATGACATCGGTTGAGTTCAAAGTGTTGAAGGTTCAACTTGAGAAATTTCTTGATAGAGGATTCACCCAGCTTAGTATATCTGCGTGGGGTGTATCTGTATTGATTGGCATGAAGAGATATGGTACTTTGCGATTTCATATTGAATGCAAAGAGTTCAACCAGGTGACTATAATGAACCAATACTTGTTATCGTGTATGGATGAATTATTTGATCCCTGAAGTTAATCAGTGGTCTATTCAGTGTTTGATTGATAAGTGGCTATCATTATTTGGAAAGTCAACTATGAGGATATACTGAAGACATCTTCTTATATCAGGTATGCTTGTTATGAATTCGTGATTATGCTATTTCGATTGATATATGATCTAGTAGTATTGATGGATTTGATGAATGATATCTTCAAACCATAATTTGATTTCTTTGCGATGAATTGATTAATGACCTTTTGGTGTATACAAAGTCGCAGACTGAGAATTGATTGTATTGAAATTTCTCGAGAGAAACAATTGTTTCCAAAAGCTAGCAAGAGATAAAGGATCTATTATCTTGAATGTTGGGTTTCGGAGTAACATGCGCAGCGGAAGATAGCATTTAAAATTTAATGAAACCCAAAACCCATAGATCCATTCATATGATTAAGTCAAATACAATATGATGAATACTAGAATACTAACCCTTGATGCCTTTGATTATGCAACCTTGAATTCGAAGGAGGCTTGAAACCATGATCACGAGCATAGTAAGAATCACGAACTTTGAAGATGATAAGTTTCACCCTCTAGCGGTATCCACACCACGAACGAATATCAAGAACACTTGATCTTGGTTGCTAGACCAAAATTATGAAACGCGTTTTCATAATTAATATGAACTATATGGAATTTTATTTGTGTATTATTTTGTTCTTCAATCTAAGATCTCTTAGAACAAAATAAAACTCTCTCAAACTCTTTGGAGACACACACAAAACATTAGGGTTGAGTTGTGGCCGAATTCTGATGTTTATACACAAGTAAGACCTATTCCAAATAGGAAACTTTTGTTAAAACCCGTCCAAAATTCGATTCCAAGTCAAATTAGGAATCTGTCCCCGACAGTACTGTGTGGCCGCCCAAACTGAGGCGTGCAGCCGCCCAAATCCTTGTGCGGTCGCCCAGCCCTTTTGAGCGGTCGCCCAAACAGCCCAGAAAATCCAATTTTCCAAAATTTCCAATATAGTCCTTATTTAGGATTCGTTCTATTGTGTGTGACCCTCTAGGATTATACTAAGTTGGCAATGGGTTCAAACATGAAACCATAAGATATGATTAGGTTCTAGCAAACCGTCATACCTACCCAAATAGTATAACTAGATACAAGTTCGCATTCCTTTAGAACATGTCATAATCCATTTGTCCACGATGTCATTGAACACAATTCATGGTCAATAAGTCAACTTGTATTGTTCAATACTTTCTCGATTCCGAATATGTTGATAATCCAAATGACATTGATCCAATCAATCCATTTGAGTTTTGCCAAACATTTCACCAACATCATTCCTTCGAGGGGCCCAAGCTTAACATTTCTCCGAAGAGGGACAAATCCATTTAGCTTATTATTCTTCCCTACGTGAATCCGATTATGCCAATCATACCCTTTATAACTACTGTGTTAAGACAGCGTTTGAATATGTCAAACATAATCTTCATCAAGTGGAAAACTATAATAACTTCATGTCTAAGGATTCAAATGACATAACTTATATGAGATTTATATATGACATCGACCATGACATAAATCTCATACCGCGGGTCATGTCCAGTACCTTGTTCCAAACAAGTACCCATAAATCTAATATGATCATCCCATGATCATTTAGCCTTTATACTAGTGCTTAAGAAGCTCTAGGGACGGAGATTATTATAAGCAAACACGATCCATAATAATAATCTTATTATCTCTTTATCATTATGAATAAAATGATAACTTATACAACGTTTAACAAACGTGCCTAGGGCACCAACACCAATAGTCTCCCACTTGCCCTAGGCCCAATTTCCTTGGTATCCAATACCCATGGACCTAACATGACCATCATGTTTAGCTTTATGGAAGTCCCATTGTTTATCGTGTCTGTAACGTTATCATTAGTAGGTACTTTGCATATATGTACGTCTCTTTTATCAACGATTTCTCGAACGATAAAAAAACGCCTAAGTATGTGTTTGGATTTAGGATGTGCCCTTGGTTCCTTTTGCTTGATCAATAGCACGACTATTATTGCTAATAAAGTCTATTTGATTAGCAATGCTAGGAACCATCTTAAGTTCACCCATGAACTTTTTAATCCAAACAACTTCCTTTGCAGCATCCAATGCAGCAATATACTTAGATTTTAGTATGTAAAATTAGTGACTGTACTCTGATTGGAACCATTCCAACTTACAGCTTCACCATTAGTTATAAAACTCGATTGCGATTTTTCTATTATCTTTGTCAGTTTGGAAGCATGCATCCGTGTACCCATATACGACGAGATCAGCTTCCATCCCTCCATAGATGAAAACAATTCTTTAGTCCTTCTAAAGTGATTTAAGAATTGTTTCATAGCCATCCAGTGACTCTCACCGGTTGTCGGATTAATATCTACTCGTCATGCTCCAAGCATTAGATATATCCGGCTTAGTACTTATCATGGCATCATGGATCCAATTGCCGAAGCAAATGGCATCTCATTCATTTTTCTCATGCTCATCTTTTGTCTTTAAGACATTGAGTCTTGCTTAGAGAAACTCCATGTAACACTGACAAATGTCCTCTCTTAGAATTTTCCTTGCGGAATCTTCTTATGACTTTGTCAATGTATGTACATTGGCTTTAAACCATTCAGCTTCCTTGATCTATCTCTATAGATCTTAATGCCAATGACTTATGCGGCTCCATCCATATTCTTCATTGCGAAACGCTTTCTTAGCCAAATCTTTACAGATTAAAGTGTAGGAATGTCGTTTTCAATGAGCAATATGTCATCCACATATTTAATTTAAGGAATAGCGCTATGCTCCCACTAATCTTCTTGTATATACAAGGTTCATCTTCGTTCTTGATCAGGCCAAAATCTTTGACTTATCAAAACGGAGATTCCAACTCCCATAAGTTTGCTTTAATCCATCCAATGGATTTCTGCAACTTACATAATTTATTAGAATTTTCTTTGACTGTCAAATCCTTTAGGTTGTATCCAATACATCCTTAAGTGAGTTCCCGTTGAGGAACGCTTGTTTTGACATCATTTTATCAAATTTCATATTCCAAATATGAACATGTGACTATGAGAATTCTAGTAAATTTCTGCTCCCCATGTAAATTTTCTCCAAGAAAACTCATTCCTCTCCTTTGGTTTTTACGCCTTAGGTTAGAATGATCAAGTTCCAAACTTGATTATTATACATGGATTTCCTTTTAGATATTATGACTCCAAGCCATTAATCTAAATGTGGAGTTGATGTTGCATCTTTGATAGGTAGTAAATACTTCATTCTAAATGAACTTTACCTCAATACTTTCTATTTTGAAATATCCAATATTTCTACTAGTAGATTGTATCCTATCATGTATTGCAAGTATTTGTATATCTTGAACGGACTTTTCACGACTCCTTGTGAAAACTTATTCAACTTCCATCTTAGGTTAAAATATATTTTCTAGGTCTCGAACCATTCGAGATACATTTCACTCCCACTGATTCTTTTAGAGATAAACCATTTATCTAGAAAAGTATCATCATAATCAACAAACCATTTGTTTCTTATGAGTAAAATTATTATCCTCAAGTTTCCTTAGGATATCCCATGAAAGTATATTTATTAGATTAAAATGTGAGTGTGTCCCAGACAGCTCCTTTCCAAAAGGTCTCACAATCTTAAATCTTTACGAAAGACAAACCGAGTTTTTCTTTCATCATTTAACCTCTTTTGATGGAACTCAAATTAGTGTAGTTATAGCGGTTTGTAATACATAACCTCAAAATTAATAATGGAAGATCAATTTGACTTTATCATCTAATGAACCATATCCAATAAGATTCTTGTACTTCCATGTAGACACATCATTTAGAATGGTGTTCTTAGTGAAATTAATTTGTGAAACCATTTCACAATTTTAATGACGACTGTCAAATTCTTGGTTAAATTATTCATCATCATGATCCAACCAGAATCTTTGAATAGTATTACCAAGTATAACCAAAATTCTCTTTTAGCATTGCTTCTTAATGCACCATATACATCAAAATGTATTAGGTCGACTAAGATATTAGCCTTTTACCAATCATAGTAAAAGATGTCTTGGTCCAATTAAATAAGTTTGCATAAATCATATGATTCCAAATCATATGACTTAAAACTTCGTCTCATGGAATTTTAGTTATGCATTTCTCATTTTTTTGATCAAAACAATAATGCATAAAGAATTTTAATTATTTATGTTATAGCCTTTATTACTTTGTTCTTCAAGATTTAGGATACAAGATTTATTTATATGATAACACAATGAAGTAAATCATAATAAATAAAGCACCTTTCTTATTCCAAATAAGAATTAAATATCATTCATTATCTTATAACAAAATAATATTTCCTACTTCATTAGTAAAGTCACTTTACAAGTGTTCTTATGAATAATGTTGCAACTCTTGCATCATTACCATTCATAGATCAACCTTTACTATAAGTAGTCTTTCAATTTACTAATTATTCTGATATCCAATACCCAATAATTAAATTTAGAAAGATTAATTTATAATATAAATATCCCAAGTGGTAGTCCCACTACCATTCTTTTTATTGATCATCCAGAATTTTGACTACAATTCTAAATGGTCAATCCAATTACCATTTCACCAAATTGCATCAATTAGAGTTATTATTTTAACCATAATTATTTCCTTTAGTTTTGAGAACGCTTGTCTTATCTTTCTTTTGGCACTTGGCCCTTTTCCATCATAACCATGAGCATTGGAGAACCTTTCTCCACTTTTTTTATCTCCGCAGTTTTAAGCATATTATGCAACTCGGAGAGATTCTTTATTCATTCCATATATGTTATAGTTTATCACAAAGTGATTATAACTTTTGGACAATGAATCAAGAATGAGATCCGTGGCTTGCTCCAATCCAATTGGACAACCAAGTTTCTCAAGGTGCTCTACGTGACCCTTATCTTAAGCATGTGAGGTTCCACTTATTGCCCTTTACTCCTTTTGCAAGAAGTGAATGCAATAATGGTTTTATACCTCTCTTGCCTAGATTGCTCTTTGAAACATGTAACTCAACTCCACGCCTATCTAATAGGCTTCCACAAGTTCCAAACTTTGTTGGAGTTTTGAGCACATAATCGCGAGCACGAGATAACTCACATCCCTAGAAACATACTCATGTCTCTTGTGATTGTCTTTCTCTGGCATTGGGTTCTTTTAGGAATAGATCCATCAAGAATGTACAACCCATCTTCTTGCCTTAGAACGATTCTGAGGCTCAGGATCTAATCCATGAAGTTTGTACCATTCTCTTGAAGCTTTATCCTTATCAAGGATTGATCGCAAGAAGTTAGTTGTCATTATCTACAACTCATGCAAAATTTCCAAAATTTTACAAGTACCAATCTCATTAAAGAGATAAATAATGTATTTTCCAAAAATACTCCCACTAAATTATATAACCTTCTTATACATCCAATGTATAATATAATTTAAATGGGCTAAGATCCAACTTTAATTTAATTTTAAGTCCGCTATGGCGGATTACACAAAATCAAATTAATTAGGTAGACAACCCTGTCAATCATATCTCATATGACTCTTAGATCCTTTTATGAGATTCTTATGAAATTGGGCTAAGATCCAACTTTAATTTAATTTCAAGTACGCTTTGGGGCACCGCTCAAAATAAAATTAATTAGGTAGACAATTTCTTGTCAATCATATCCAATATGATTCTTAGGGATCCAATTTTAAAAGCATGTTTAATCTCATCTTTGCCTAAGGCCCAAAACTGTTTTGACGCCCAATTAAGTCTAACCATTTTAAAAGCATGGTTGATGTGCCTCGCTAGGGCGTGCCCACATCATCCATCTTGCTCATACATAGATAAAGTTAATGCACCTCGCTAGGGCGAACCCACATTAAAATCACCCATGCACTAACAAGTGTTTTAATCATGGCGTGGCAAAAAAAGGACTTAAAACTTTCTTGAAGGTTCATCACCATATAGCGTACAACACATTTATGAGCACACAAGATAAACATGTTACGCATCAAGTTTAGCCACTAAATTAATAACCATTAATTTAAGCACAACATTTATTTGTCATTAGTTTCTCTATAATTATGAGGATGAGACTCTTTGAACTTTGGTTATCATCTCCAAATCAAGACAACAAGAAGTGCGGTCGAACTAAGCCATTAGGCAACCACAATCCCGCACTAATTTAAGAAACCAAGAAAGTATTCCATGTGGCCGAAACTAAGCAATAGATGGTCCCGATAAACGTAGGCCAATTGCATCCACAATTCCACATGAAACTCCAATCTTGATTCAAGAACTTTGTTTCTCAATTTTAGCAATTATGAACTCTTCATAATTCTAACTTCGTTTTATCTTTGAAACTTTGATTGCGATCAAGTTTGGAAACACAATCTCGATGAACGTAGATTAGCCATCCAAACCTTGAACCAATCTTAGAGTCACAAGACTAGAACAAATAGGAAAATCAAACCCCAAGATCCACACCCAAACCAACTACCCAAAACTCATTCCAGATCAGCAGGTCTGGCCTGGTTTTGTTACTGGTTCGGTTGGACCTCTCGAAAATTCCAAATTCAGATTTTCACCAAAATCAGAACAGAAACCTAGTACTGTGGGGCCGCCCAGAAGGCACTGTGCGGTCGCCCAAAAGTGTGCGGCCGCACACGTGATTCTGTGCGGTCGCCCAAGTTGATCAGAAGGGATTTTTAAGTTTCAAAAATTTGTCTCAAAATTGTTTTTCCCCGATTATTAAAACCATGATCCAATCAGAATTAATAATCAAACTGACACGCCCCCAGGTCCCGGGATTCCCTAATAGAACCTCGAACCTGGATGGGAGTGCCTAACGGGAAACAAGAAACTTAACAAGAAACTTAATGACATTTATTTAACAAATTGACATGATATATATACTCTAGAGTAAGGAGCTATACTAGCTCACAACACGAGTTCTAGACAAGAAAATTTAAAACCAAACTTAATACATACACAGCGGAAACATGCCTAGCACATAAGCTGGCATTAAGAGTACTATACAAGATGTCTAGTGACAACCAGAACTGAACAAGACTGTCTACCCCAAAATAAGGAGTTATACAACCCAATACATCGTCCTCACCAAGTGTAAAAGGACACAAGCCCCAAAATAATCACGACCTGCGAAGCAAGCTCCCAACTATGTCGAGCCTCACTGCGCACTATCCTTCTTTACCTGGGGGGGGGGACAAATAAAGGGGTGAGATAAATCTCAGTAAGCTATTAGATGCAACTACATGACATGTTATCATGCAATTCAAGTAGATACTCAAGTAATCATATATTAAGTATCATCAAGTAACAAGTATATGAGAGGATAATCCACTCATCAAGTAGCACATAAAGCTAACCAAGCAAGTTATAAGGATATTGCTTCCTTCCTTATTCCTCCCAAGAATACCATTGTTGTCGAAGCTTGTATTACTTTGACATCACGATCAATAACAGGAACTGATTATTCAGTATATATCAGAAGACCCGGTAACCAGTGTCATTCCCAATATCACGACTCATGAATATTCACGAGGTGATCAAGACAAGAGTTTAGCATTCACTTAAGTCAGGCTTATTGCTCCAACTAAGGAGGCTATGCCCTTACTATGGCCGGTAGTAAGGGGTCACACGGAAATACATAGGGACCCGATTGTCACTTAAACCCCAGCTCTCGCGACAAGCGTGAACCTATATATTTTCGAACAAACAAGGAGAACCAGCTGGACTCACACAAGAAAGTACAAGTAGATATTTACTTGAACAACGGGAGAGGAACTAATCCAAATGTAGTGGACTAGCTCAACAAGGAACATGCTTCAAGTAATCAAGAAGTCACCTTGTTATCAAGCAACTATATGCAATGTTTGCACATACACAACAAGAACATGTCTCATACACGTTAGTGCTTGTTCATAGCACTTTCCAGTTCACTACCATACATATGTATTGGTGTCAAGCCATGTACAAGATTTTATTATCTTATACTTCAAGTCTTAATCCATTTCTATGGATGTTCAAGTCATGTACAAGCTTTTAATGTCTTATACTTCAAGTTATAACTTCCAATATTTGGACATTCAAACAAGTATAAGAGTTATACATTTACTCTTACCAAATCCCAATCCTATTCTTAGGATGTTCAAGTCTAAGACCTTATGCTAATGCCTCTAAGGTGCACAATCATTGGATTCACAACAAGTATAACATATTAGTGCTTGTTCATAGCACTTTCAAGACATAAAGAAGAGATACTACTCTTATACCTATGTTCTCATTTTAATTCAATGAGTATACATGTTTAAAACCAAGTCTGATGCCCCTAAAGTATCACAACACTTGCTAGGACATCTTATATTAAGGTTATATACCTTAACTAAGGTTACTTCCAACTTTATACAAACTTTAAACAAAATCTTTGTTTTTCAGACAACTGTGCGGTCGCCCACAATGGACTGTGCGGCCGCACACAAGCATGTCAATTTCTTTGAAAAATCCTTCAGAAAGATGTGCGGTCGCACACTCATTTTTGTGCGGTCGCACAGTGTGCTAAAATGCGAAATTTTCATTTCTTTCCCAGTTTAAGAATTGTCCGTCCCAAAACATAGGAGTAACATTTACTAACCATTTCAACATACCCAGAAACATAAACAATGCTTAAAACCAATTCTTTCATTTCCTTTCATTAGTTTACACAGGGGAAATTTACTCCTTTTGTCCCAAATTTACAAGTACCACCAAAGTCACCCCAAACACAAAATTAACAATCACAAGTATCGAGAATAACATTTATGCATGTTATTACAAGCAAGGGGAAGCTAATAACTTACCTAGTCAAAATTCAAGTCGACCCAAACTTATTTCTGTTCGGCCTGGAACGCTCTATTCAACGCCACGAATATTAATCCGGGATCGGAATCAAGAACGGAGGGATAATTAAACTCGAGGAGTCGGGAATAGGGTGAAACCCTAACCTAGCTTTTCAGAACAGAGGGAGCAACGTAATGAATTTGGGGAGAAATGATTTCTCCAGGCAACTAAGAAGTTGATATACATTCAAGTTTCAAAGAATTACACTTAGGCCCCTCAAGTTTCACTTTTAACAAAAAGACCCCTAAAGTCAAAATTTCACAAATGACCCAAAAGTCAAAACTAAACATTTAACCACCTTAATATTCTAAAGCAGTTAAAACTTTAACCCAAGTAAAACTAACACATAATATGCAAGTTCAGGTATTTAACAAATATGTCAAATATTTAACGATAATAAGGATGGGCGTTACATCCTCCCCACCTTAAAGAAAATTCGCCCACGAATTTTACTTACCAAAGTTTTCAAATAGGCTCGGGTATTTATCTCGCATCTCTTTCTCGGTTTCCCAAGTAGCCTCTTCAATTTCATGATTTCTCCAAAGGACCTTCACAATAGGAATCCTCTTGGTACGCAATACTTGCTCTTTCCAGTCCAGAATTTCAACAGGCTGTTCCTCATAAGACAAATCAGGCTGAAATAGAATAGCCTCATACTCAAGAACATGTGATTCATCTGCCATATACTTGCGAAGCATAGATACATGGAACACATCATGAATACCAGATAAAGAAGGAGGTAAAGCCACTCTATAAGCCAACTTCCCAACTCTTTCAAGAATCTCAAATGGACCGATATAACGAGGAGATAACTTTCCTTTCTTCCCAAATCTCTTTATACCTCTACGAGGAGAGACCTTCAAGAATACAAAGTCACCTACCTGGAATTCAAGATCCCTTCTACGATGATCTGCATAACTCTTTTGTCTACTCTGAGCTGTGCGCAATCTATCTCGAATAAGTTTCACACTTTCAACTGATTGTTGAACCATTTCAGGACCCAAGAGTCTAGCTTCTCCCACTTCATCCCAGCATATAGGAGATCGACATTTTCTGCCATACAGAGCCTCATAAGGAGCCATTTCAATGCTAGACTGAAAACTGTTATTATAAGCAAACTCAGCCAAAGGAAGATGAGTATCCCAACTGCCTTTGAAATCAATAACACAAGCACGTAACATATCCTCGAGAATCTGTATAAGTCTCTCAGATTGCCCATCAGATTGAGGATGAAAAGCAGTACTGAAATTCAATTTAGTACCCATAGCACCCTGAAGAGACTGCCAGAATCGAGAAGTAAAACGAGGATCTCTGTCAGATACAATACTCACAGGAACTCCATGCAGTCGGACAATCTCCTGAACATACAAAGATGCTAATTGAGACAATGAATATCCCATGGAAACAGACAAGAAGTGAGCTGATTTAGTCAACCTGTCCACTATAACCCAAACAGCATCATGGCCTCGTCTGGTACGTGGCAAACCAGTCACAAAATCCATAGTAATATGCTCCCATTTCCATTCTGGAATTTCTAATGGTTGCAACAAACCTGCTGGACGTTGATGTTCCACTTTTACTTGTTGGCAAGTCAAACATTTGGATACATACTCAGCAATCTCTCTTTTCATATTGTTCCACCAGAAATGTTTCTTCAAGTCTTGGTACATTTTAGTACTTCCAGGATGAATAATATACTTGGCTTTGTGAGCCTCTTCAAGAACTTTCTTCTTTATCTCAGGATCAACTGGAATACAAACTCGACCTCGGAAGGTAAGAATTCCATCACTATTAAAAAAAAAATCTGGTTGCTTTCCTTCATTCATTCCACTAATGATTTTCTGCAATTCAGAATCAATTACCTGAGCTTCTTTGATCTGTTGGAGTAAATCTGAAGTAGCTTTTATATTAGCAAACATAACTCCATGATTTGATTCACAAGGATTCCAATCACACAAATCTTCAAACATCTTCCATTCACGAATCATCAAGCAAGAAATATAAGTCTTTCTGCTCAGTGCATCTGCCACAACATTTGCTTTTCCTGGATGATAAATGATAGTACAATCATGATCCTTCAATTTCTCCATCCATCTACGTTATCTCATATTAAGCTCTTTTTGAGAAAACAAGTACTTCAAGCTCTTATGATCAGTGAAAACCTCAAATTTGGTTCCATACAAGTAATGCCTCCATTTATGCAAAGCAAAAATAATCGCAGCCAACTCTAAATCATGAGTAGGATAATTCTTTTCATAAGGAGATAATTTTCGAGAAGCATAAGCTATTACCTTGCCATCTTGCATCAGAACACAACCCAATCCTTCTTTAGAAGCATCAGTATAAACCATGAAATGCTCAGAACCATTAGGCAAAGCCAAGACTGGAGCTGTAGTCAAACGCCTTTTCAACTCCTGGAAACTTGCTTCACATTTGTCATTCCACTCAAAAGAAATAGATTTTCGAGTCATATTAGTCAATGGAGTAGCAATCTTGGAGAATCCCTCAATGAACCTCCGATAATAACTAGCCAAGCCCAAGAAACTACGGATTTCAGTCACTGTAGTTGGCCTCTTCCAGTTTACAACTGCTTCAACTTTGGAAGGATCTACTGCAATACCAGTTGCAGACACAACATGCCCCAAGAATGAAACCTCTTCTAACCAGAAATCACATTTGCTGAATTTTGCAAATAATTGTTTCTCACGAAGAACTTGTAATACTACTCTGAGATGTTGCTCATGCTCAGCCCGTGACTTAGAATACACAAGAATATCATCAATGAATACCACCACAAAGCAATCAAGATATGGCTTGAATATACGGTTCATCAAATCCATAAATACAGCTGGAGCATTTGTCAAACCGAATGGCATAACAATAAACTCATAATGCCCATACCTGGTACGGAAAGCTGTCTTTGGTATATCCTCAGATCTGATTTTCAACTGATGATAACCACTTCTCAAGTCAAGCTTCGAATACACTACTGAACCCTGAAGCTGATCAAACAAGTCATCAATATGAGGTAACGGATATTTGTTCTTGATAGTTACCTGATTAAGATCTCTGTAATCAATACACAATCGCAGAGTCCCATCTTTCTTTCTAACAAATAACACTGGTGCACCCCACGGTGATACACTAGGCCTGATAAATCCCCTTTCAAGCAATTCCTCAAGCTGTGTTTTCAACTCTCTTAACTCAGCTGGAGCCATTCTATAAGGTGCTTTAGAGATTGGTGCTGTATCTGGTAATAACTCAATACAGAACTCCAGCTCTCGGTCAGGTGGCATGCTATACTCAGAAGAGAACACATCTGAAAATTCAGACACAACAGGAATATCCTCCATCTTGGGAACAGATAAACTCTGATCAAGTACACATGCGAGATACCCGGCACAACCACGAGATAAAATTTTTCTAGCTTTTAAAGCAGAAATAACATGTATAGCACATAAAGGCCTATCACCTTCAAAGGTAAAATCAGGCAAACCAGGAATAGAAAAAGTTACTACTTTTCTATAACAATCAACAGATGCATGATGCACATACAGCCAATCCATGCCAAGAATCACGTCAAAGTCCCTTATAGGTAACACGACTAGGTCAGCAAGAAGGGCATGATCACCCACAAGGACCTCACATTTCTTGTAAACCTCAGAAGTAAACATGCAATCTCCCATAGGGGAAGATACTTCTAGCACATAAGGCATAGAATCAGGAAGAACATGCAAATGCGACACAAAATGCGATGCCACATAAGAATGAGATGAGCCTGGATCTATCAAGACTCGCTCTCTCGTACTAGAAAGTAATATAATACCTCCTATGACTGCAGAGGACTCAGCTACACCCTGCTGATCTAAAGCAAACACTCAACCCTGAACTTTTGGTCGACCCCCACTATCTCTCTTGGAACCTGAAGCCTGCTGACTTGTAACCCCAGCTTGATTTCCTCTATTTTTAGGACAATTTCTAGCAAAATGCCCCACTTCACCACACAATAAACACTTTCCTTGCTTTAGCCAACACTTGTCTTCAGAATGGCCTTCTTTCGAACAAAAGCCACATACTCTCCTGGAACCTTGGACTGTTGTCCTCGACCCCGTTGATACACTACCTTTGCTTTCAGTTGACTGTCGGAATCGACGATCTTGGCGGCCAGATTTACCACCTTTAGAACCAGATCCCTGAGTTTTTTTCTGATACACGACCAGTCATGGTTGTTCCCAACTTCACCTTGTGTTCTTCGATATCATTTTCAATAGTATAAGCCTTCTCCACTGCTTGCTGATAGCTAGTGAGTTGTAAAGAAAGAAGTTGCTTCCTGTACTCAGTCCTCAACCCTTTAACAAACCTCTGTGCCTTCTTAGCTTCATTTGGAACTAAGTGATCACAATACCTCGCCAATTCTGTGAACTTGGTTGAGTATTGCCCCACGGTCAGACTTCCCTGCTCCAGATTAAGAAATTCCATTTCCTTTCTGTCTTGGACTACTGTTGGAATAAACTGTGACTTAAAAGCTTTAAGAAAATTCTCCCATGTCTGTGGTACACCTTCCAGTTCCCAACTTTTACTCAACACTTGCCACCAATATTCAGCGGCTTTCTCAAGTTTAAAGGTTGCAAAGGTTACCTTATCACCACCTGCACATCTCAAGGCTGTAAAGATCTTCTCAATGCTTTCAATCCACTCCTCTGCCTTTTTAGCATCAAATTCCCCGTCAAAACTGCGAGGTTTCAGCTTCAAGAACCTTGTAAGGCGATTAGGATAATCCCAGTCAACATTATCAACCATTTCTTCCTGAGGAGTTATAGATCTCAGCTGATTACTGCCACTAGTACCTTCAGAACTCATTGTACCTGTAGGTAAACACTCAGCGTTATTAATAACACCCCAAGACTCACCCATACCTAGGCCATAGACCCTATCCAGACTTAGAGCAAACCAAGGTAGCTAAACAGGGTAGCTAAACCAGGGTAGCTCTGATACCAACCTGACACGCCCCCAGGTCCCGGGATTCCCTAATAGAACCTCAAACCTGGATGGGAGTGCCTAACGGGAAACAAGAAACTTAACAAGAAACTTAATGACATTTATTTAACAAATTGACATGATATATATACTCTAGAGTAAGGAGCTATACTAGCTCACAACACGAGTTCTAGACAAGAAAATTTAAAACCAAACTTAATACATACACAGCGGAAACATGCCTAGCACATAAGCTGGCATTAAGAGTACTATACAAGATGTCTAGTGACAACCAGAACTGAACAAGACTGTCTACCCCAAAATAAGGAGTTATACAACCCAATACATCGTCTTCACCAAGTGTAAAAGGACACAAGCCCCAAATAATCACGACCTGCGAAGCAAGCTCCCAACTATGTCGAGCCTCACTGCGCACTATCCTTCTTTACCTGGGGGGGGGACAAATAAAGGGGTGAGATAAATCTCAGTAAGCTATTAGATGCAACTACATGACATGTTATCATGCAATTCAAGTAGATACTCAAGTAATCATATATTAAGTATCATCAAGTAACAAGTATATGAGAGGATAATCCACTCATCAAGTAGCACATAAAGCTAACCAAGCAAGTTATAAGGATATTGCTTCCTTCCTTATTCCTCCCAAGAATACCATTGTTGTCGAAGCTTGTATTACTTTGACATCACGATCAATAACAGGAACTGATTATTCAGTATATATCAGAAGACCCGGTAACCAGTGTCAT
Organism: Campanula takesimana; assembly: GCA_026119855.1. Taxonomy (NCBI): domain Eukaryota; kingdom Viridiplantae; phylum Streptophyta; class Magnoliopsida; order Asterales; family Campanulaceae; genus Campanula; species Campanula takesimana. The sequence continues at coordinate 237,592 of JAOWBW010000642.1, read as the reverse complement.
TCCCAATATCACGACTCATGAATATTCACGAGGTGATCAAGACAAGAGTTTAGCATTCACTTAAGTCAGGCTTATTGCTCCAACTAAGGAAGCTATGCCCTTACTATGGCCGGTAGTAAGGGGTCACGCGGAAATACATAGGGACCCGATTGTCACTTAAACCCCAGCTCTCGCGACAAGCGTGAACCTATATATTTTCGAACAAACAAGGAGAACCAGCTGGACTCACACAAGAAAGTACAAGTAGATATTTACTTGAACAACGGGAGAGGAACTAATCCAAATGTAGTGGACTAGCTCAACAAGGAACATGCTTCAAGTAATCAAGAAGTCACCTTGTTATCAAGCAACTATATGCAATGTTTGCACATACACAACAAGAACATGTCTCATACACGTTAGTGCTTGTTCATAGCACTTTCCAGTTCACTACCATACATATGTATTGGTGTCAAGCCATGTACAAGATTTTATTATCTTATACTTCAAGTCTTAATCCATTTCTATGGATGTTCAAGTCATGTACAAGCTTTTAATGTCTTATACTTCAAGTTATAACTTCCAATATTTGGACATTCAAACAAGTATAAGAGTTATACATTTACTCTTACCAAATCTCAATCCTATTCTTAGGATGTTCAAGTCTAAGACCTTATGCTAATGCCTCTAAGGTGCACAATCATTGGATTCACAACAAGTATAACATATTAGTGCTTGTTCATAGCACTTTCAAGACATAAAGAAGAGATACTACTCTTATACCTATGTTCTCATTTTAATTCAATGAGTATACATGTTTAAAACCAAGTCTGATGCCCCTAAAGTATCACAACACTTGCTAGGACATCTTATATTAAGGTTATATACCTTAACTAAGGTTACTTCCAACTTTATACAAACTTTAAACAAAATCTTTGTTTTTCAGACAACTGTGCGGTCGCCCACAATGGACTGTGCGGCCGCACACAAGCATGTCAATTTCTTTGAAAAATCCTTCAGAAAGATGTGCGGTCGCACACTCATTTTTGTGCGGTCGCACAGTGTGCTAAAATGCGAAATTTTCATTTCTTTCCCAGTTTAAGAATTGTCCGTCCCAAAACATAGGAGTAACATTTACTAACCATTTCAACATACCCAGAAACATAAACAATGCTTAAAACCAATTCTTTCATTTCCTTTCATTAGTTTACACAGGGGAAATTTACTCCTTTTGTCCCAAATTTACAAGTACCACCAAAGTCACCCCAAACACAAAATTAACAATCACAAGTATCGAGAATAACATTTATGCATGTTATTACAAGCAAGGGGAAGCTAATAACTTACCTAGTCAAAATTCAAGTCGACCCAAACTTATTTCTGTTCGGCCTGGAACGCTCTATTCAACGCCACGAATATTAATCCGGGATCGGAATCAAGAACGGAGGGATAATTAAACTCGAGGAGTCGGGAATAGGGTGAAACCCTAACCTAGCTTTTCAGAACAGAGGGAGCAACGTAATGAATTTGGGGAGAAATGATTTCTCCAGGCAACTAAGAAGTTGATATACATTCAAGTTTCAAAGAATTACACTTAGGCCCCTCAAGTTTCACTTTTAAAAAAAGACCCCTAAAGTCAAAATTTCACAAATGACCCAAAAGTCAAAACTAAACATTTAACCACCTTAATATTCTAAAGCAGTTAAAACTTTAACCCAAGTAAAACTAACACATAATATGCAAGTTCAGGTATTTAACAAATATGTCAAATATTTAACGATAATAAGGATGGGCGTTACACAAACAATTCAGAATCCATCATAATATTTATTGCGATTGAATCGTACGATTAAAGTTGTAAAACAATAAACCACATAAAATCACATAACACATAAACATCATATAATCCAATATTCATATCATGTTAGGCACATAAACAATTTATATACACACAACATGATCTAGGTATTGAAATAATCAACATGAACGGGGCTCTGATACCACTGTTGGGTTTCGGAGTAACATGCGCAGCGGAAGATAGCATTTAAAATTTAATGAAACCCATAGCCCATAGATCCATTCATATGATTAAGTCAAATACAATATGATGAATACTAGAATACTAACCCTTGATGCCTTTGATTATGCAACCTTGAATTCGAAGGAGGCTTGAAACCATGATCACGAACATAGTAAGAATCACGAACTTTGAAGATGATAAGTTTCACCCTCTAGCGGTATCCACACCACGAACGAATATCAAGAGCACTTGATCTTGGTTGCTGGACCAAAATTATGAAACGCGTTTTCATAATTAATATGAACTATATGGAATTTTATTTGTGTATTATTTTGTTCTTCAATCTAAGATCTCTTAGAACAAAATAAAACTCTCTCAAACTCTTTGGAGACTCACACAAAACATTAGGGTTGAGTTGTGGCCGAATTCTGATGTTTATACACAAGTAAGACCTATTCCAAATAGGAAACTTGTGTTAAAACCCGTCCAAAATTCGATTCCAAGTCAAATTAGGAATCTGTCCCCGACAGTACTGTGCGGCCGCCCAAACTGAGGCGTGCGGCCGCCCAAATCCCTGTGCGGTCGCCCAGCCCTTTTGAGCGGTCGCCCAAACAGCCCAGAAAATCCAATTTTCCAAAATTTCCAATATAGTCCTTATTTAGGATTCGTTCTATTGTGTGTGACCCTCTAGGGTTATACTAAGTTGGCAATGGGTTCAAACATGAAACCATAAGATATGATTAGGTTCTAGCAAACCGTCATACCTACCCAAATAGTATAACTAGATACAAGTTCGCATTCCTTTAGAACATGTCATAATCCCTTTGTCCACGATGTCATTGAACACAAGTCATGGTCAATAAGTCAACTTGTATTGTTCAATACTTTCTCGATTCCGAATATGTTGATAATCCAAATGACATTGATCCAATCAATCCATTTGAGTTTGGCCAAACATTTCACCAACATCATTCCTTCGAGGGGCCCAAGCTTGACATCTCTCCGAAGAGGGACAAATCCATTTAGCTTATTATTCTTCCCTACGTGAATCCGATTATGCCAATCATACCCTTTATAACTACTGTGTTAAGACAGCGTTTGAATATGTCAAACATAATCTTCATCAAGTGGAAGACTATAATACTTCATGTCTAAGGATTCAAATGACATAACTAATATGAGATTTATATATGACATCGACCATGACATAAATCTCATACTGCGGGTCATGTCCAGTACCTTGTTCCAAACAAGTACCCATAAATATAACATGATCATCCCATGATCATTTAGCCTTTATACTAGTGCTTAAGAAGCTCTAGGAACGGAGATTATTATAAGCAAACACGAGCCATAATAATAATCTTATTATCTCTTTATCAATATGAATAAAATGATAACTTATACAACGTTTAACAAACATACCTAGGGCACCAACACCAACATTGAAGTGGGTTTATTTCAGGCATCTTTATTGACATGTACAAGTGGAAATAACCGAGGTACGATTATTCTTGAGATTTTCTTGATCTTGTTAGAGATTCATTAATGAATTTCGAAGGTAGCTCTATTATTAACTATTTGACACAGAAAGCTACACTTTCTGATGGATTGATAAACGTGAAGCCAATTTTTTAAAATATTGAAATGATGGATGACCATAACTTCAGTATTTGACATTGCCTAGTGGATTCGACTAGTATGATGGTTAATTGGAGGATATGACCAGTGTTACTATTTTCTCGTGTATGTGTCAAGTTTCACCAATATAGTGGATATGATGAATTCATTATGCATAGTGAAGCTCGAACAAGAGATAAAACGCGTGTCAATTCAAAATGGTAACGTACTTGTATATGCTACGAGGAGATTGAATCTTTATGAATAGAATAATTCTACTCATGACTTGAAACTGATTGTGATCCTACGGCTATTGTATTAGAGGATTCATTGAACATAAAGACTCGTGTTTCATGATTGATGGTATTGAATTGGAAGAAAATTTCTGAGTATTCAACTAAATCCTTGAATTGCGATTATTTGAAAGCAGAATATCAGTGATCGTTTGATTTGTTATAATCCTTCAAGATTTGTGAATATATGAATATATTGCGATGGATTTCGTGGAAGGATTATCATTTAATAGATAAGTCCCGATGATATTGGTTATAGTGGATTGATTAATCAAATCTGCTTGACTTTATGTGTTGTGATGTTATGATCGATACATCTTGATTACAGGGATACCTGTGGATATAATATATGAAAGGGATTCTTGTTCTACACCTTGTTCTACATCTTGATTATGAGAATTTTTCTGAGCACTCTGGATATTTAACCGAGGTTGCTTCTTGATCATATGTTGCGAGCATGTGAAGTGGATTTCCTTGTGGCTATTGTATGATCTTGCTATTTAGTGGAAATTCCATCACACGAATTACTTAGTATATGGGTAATTGCTTGTATGGATACTTGATTCTAAAGGAAATGTCTTGAGCACGAATACTTCTTCTGAAAGTTTCATGGGAAAGTCACGGTATCGAGAAGGTTATGTGAGAATAATACTCGCATGTAATTGATAATATGGTGTGATATACCATATTCTTGCTATTCTTGAGTTCTATTTGTTATTTATATGTGTTATAATTTCGATCAGTAAAATTCGAGGACGAATTTTCTTTAAGGAGGGGAGGATGTAACGGCCGTCCTAATTCCTGATAAATTCTTGACTTGCATATTTATATGCTATTTTATTTGAGTTAATTATTTAACTAATTGAGCAAGTTTAGGTCCTAATTGTTCAGTTGAAACATTAGGGTCATTTGTGAAAATTAAAGCTTAGGGGCCTTTTTGTCAAAGTTAGAACTTGAGGGGCCTAATTGCAAATCCTTGAAAGTTGTAAGGATAAATATCCTTCCTTCCTCAGAGAAGATGTGATCCTCATTTTTCTCTCGTACTTTCTCTCTGCCTCGAAAGAAAAGTTAGGGTTTGCCCTATTCTCGACCCCTCTTGCTTAATTATGTCTCTGTTCGAAAATTCGACTCCCGCATAAATGATCAGGAAGCTGAGTAGAGCATTTCCTGCCGAACAAAATTAGTTTGGGTGAATTTGATTTCGGAGTAGGTAAGTCACTAGCTCCCCCTTGCTTGTAATAACATGCATATATGTTATTCTTGATACTTGTGCTTGTTAATTTCGTGATTGGAATGAGTTTTGTAATACTTGTAAATTTGGGACGAAGGGAGTATTAGTATGAATTACTAAGGTGTTAGAAAATTTATACTCCTATTCGTGTGACGGTGAAATATTAACTTGATTAAATGTTTATACAAGTATATTAGAAAATTATACTTATACTTGTGGGACGGTGAAATAAATGAAAGTATCCCTAAATGAGTATATTAGTATATTAGAAAATTATACTCGTACTTTTGGGACGGTGAAATATTTAAATGGAATAAAGGAAAATTATTCTATTAGTTGTGGGACGGTAAAAAGAATGAAATACACTTGAAAGGATGTCCTGGGTGTGTTAAGTACTCCTAGGTAGTGTATATGTGTTAGTAAAAGTATACTCCTACGCTTGGGACGGAGAATTCTTAACCTAGGAAAGAATTGAGCATTTGCTGAAATCGCCTAGTGTGCGACCGTACAATATTTCCTGGGCGACCGCCCATCTTTCTGAAGCAATTTTCAAAGGATTCACCTGCTAGTGTGCGGCCGCCCGGTCCATTTTGAGCGCCCGCCCGGGTGCCCTGAAAAATAAAAAGCTTTTTTAAAGTTTGTATAAGTTGGAAATAACCCCAATTGAGGTATATAGCCTTAGTATAAGATGTTCTAGCAAGTGTTGTGACACCTTAGGGCAACTCCAATGGTGGTGACACGCCCCAAGTCCCGGGATTCCCTAATAGAACCTCGAACCTGGTGCGCGTAACTAACAAGAATCAAGAAACTAACGGGAAACATGAACAATACCTGTTAAAAAACAAAACTGACATGATATATATACTCAAGAGTAGGGAGCTAAGATAGCTCACACGAGTTCTAGACCAAGAAAATAAAAACCAAAATGGTTACATACAGCGGAAGACATGCCTAGCAAATAAGCTGGCATCAAGAACTGTCTAGGGACAACAAATACTACCCCAATACAAGCCCAGAGTTTAATTAACTCATACAAGATCGTCCTTACCAAAATATAAAAGGACACTAACTTCGAACAAGAATATCCTGCTGAGTAAGTTCCCAGCTAAGTCGAGCCTCACTGCGTACTATTCCCTGCTTTCCTGGGGGGGGAAACAATTAAACAAATAAAGGGTGAGATAAATCTCAGTAAGCTATTAACATGCAACTATATGTCATGTTATCATGCAATACAAGTAGATACTCAAGTAATCATATATCAAGTATCATCAAGTAACAAGTATAGGAGAGGCTAAGCCAACCCAACAAGTAATCAAGCTCAAGATATGATCAGGTAACAAGTAGTCAAGTAGGCGAGAGGCTAGACCAGCTCACAAGATGCACATAGGCCTATCACGCATTGTACCTGAATCCTTCCTTATTTCTCCCAAGAATACCATTTGTTGTCGATGCTTTTCTAGCTGAGGACAACCAAGAACAAGAACAAGAACTGCTGTGCAGTATATAAGAAGACCTGGTAACCAGTATCCTCCACAAGAACAAGATCCACGTGGTGTTCAAGACAAGAGTTAGCATTCACTTAGGTCAGGCTTATTGCTCCAACCAAGGAAGCTATGCCCTTACTATGGCCGGTAGTAAGGGGTCAAGCGGAAATACATAGGGACCCGATTGTCACTTAAACCCCAGCTCTCGCGATAAGCGTGAACCTATATATTTTCGAACAAGCAAGGAGAACCAGCTGGACTCACCAAGAATGCACAAGTAGATGTTTACTTGAACTACAGAACAGAACTCAGTCCCTTATTAGTGGACTACTCTTTATGCACCATGTAATCATGTATCATGTGCTCACGAGAATATGCACCATGTAATTATGTATCATGTGCTCACGAGAATATGCACCATGTAACTATGTATCATGTGCTCACGAGAATATAAGTACACGTACTCAATTATTGCGAATACCAATCAAGTTTAACTATGGCACATAAGTGTCCATGTAACACGATCAATCCAAGTAAGAGCCCATTTATAACAGACTTCAGTCAAGTAGTAGGGTATATCACTTGTCACATGCCAAGTTTGCACGTACATATTCATATCACGTTTAACACATTAAAGTGTCTATCACTATACCCTTACTATCAAATAGAGCCCAATACCTTAGACTCTAAACACGTAGTAGAATAGGTCACATCATACCTAATCACTGTCATATCTCACGTATATGTATCGTTAGTAATCGAATACATTTTCTAACACATATTGTGTTCTGTAGTTATTCTTATTACTTAAATCGTAATATTCACGATTATATGAATTATCTTCATATTACACTAGTCCCTATTTTCTTTAGGAACCATTTCAAGACAAGATATCTTCTTTATATTTTATATACTTCATTGAGTATATACACGATTAAAACTAAATCGTTTACACTTTAGTGCTTATTTATAGCACTTCCAATATACACGTATCAAGTTCAAGTATGTAGTAGAGTTAATCATTCTCTATCTAGTTCCATAACCCAATTCTTTGGTTATTCATACCATGTATCAATTAATCAAGAAGCCACATTCTATCAAGTAAATATATGCAAGATTCGCATATACACATCAAGACTCTTTCAAGTTTATTACCATACACCTATATTGGTGTCAAGGCACGTACAAGATTTTATAATCTTATATTCAAGTCTTAATCCAATTATTTGGATGTTCAAGTCATGTACAAGATTTTATTGCCTTATACTTCAAGTTACTGTCTCATCTTAAGACATTCAAAACATTCAGGACATATACAAGATTTTATCATCTTATATCCAAGTTCTCAATCCATTTCTTTGAATGGTTAAACATGTACAAGAGTTAATTATCTTATACTTCAAGTTCAAGCTAGGTAGATGAATTATACATCTTTCACGTACTATTTCCCAAATCCTTTTCTTAGGACATTCAAGCTTAAGACATTAGTTGGTGCCCCTAAAGTACACAACCATTAACTTCAAGACACATAAAAGAGTTACTACTCTTATATCCAAGTTATCATTTAATTATGATTCAAGTCCACATTTCATTTGTTCACAAAGGGACTATTTTCAGTACTAGAGTGTTCTACAACACTCATCTAGGTCATCTAGGGTAGTACCCTAAACCTAGACCAAGAATAATTCGAGTTCACTTTAAGTAAATGAGCTATACAACTTATACTTATAAGTTCATAATCCCCTACATAGGATATTCAATCTCTAGTCATTGTTTTAATGCCCCTAAGGTGCACAAACCTTGATTTCAAGACACAATAAAGAATTCTTATTCTTATACTTAATCAATTCAATGTCTCAAAACACCTATCTAGGTGCCCTAGACAAACACCCAAAATCTCATTAGGTAATTAAAGTGTGCTTTGAATAGCTCTCTAAGTCTATCTTATTCAGCTTCTTTCGGATCTTGATTCCGACTCTCCTATAGAAAGTTATGGAGGAAACAATTCAGGAAAACAAATCAGAATTTTCACTTGGCACGACCGCGCGTGCAAAAATGGCACGACCGTGCTATCAAGGTCGAGAGGTTTTTACACAAACTTCATTTTCGGCACGACCGTGCCCATAAAAGGCGCACGACCGTGCTAACACTGTCGAGGGATTTTCACACAAAATTCATTTTCGGCACGACCGTGCCCATAAAAGGCGCACGACCGTGCTAACACTGTCGAGGAAATTTGCCTAAAGGTGATATTTGGCACGACCGTGCCAAATAAAGGCGCACGACCGTGCGGTACAAATTTTGGCCCTTTTCCCCTGAATTCAAGTTTCATTAATTCTCCGTCCCACACGTAGGAGTAACATTTAACTAACACTCCTAACATTCTCAGGAGTATACTAACAAGTTTAGAACTCCTATTTCAAGCCCAATTCATTTCTTTTACCGTCCCATAAATAATAGGACAATTTCCTTTTATTCCTATTTAATATTTCACCGTCCCCAAAAGTATAAGTACAATTTTATATTATACTAATATACCCATTTAGAGATACTTCCATTCATTTCCCCGTACCACAAATAATGGTACAATTTTTCTAATAATGTTTGAATCAAGTTACTATTTTACCGTCTCACGAATAGGAGTACCATTTTTCCTATTAATTTTTAAACAAACCCAGGAGGTTCTTTTATTCATACGCAGAGTTTATACTCCCTTCATCCCAAAATTACAAGTATTACTAAAATTGCTCAAACACAATTTTAAACAAGAACAAGTAGCGGGAATAACATATATACATGTTATTACAAGTAAGGGGAAGCTAATAACTTACCTAGTCAAAAATCAAGTTGACCCAAATTAATTTCTGATCGGCAGGAAACGCTCTATTCAACGCCACGAATATTTATCCGGGATCAGAATCACGAACAGAGGGATAATTAATCGCGAGGAGTCGAGAATAGAAAGAATTCTAAACTTAGCTTTAGAACAGAAGGAGTACGAGAAGGAACTGATTTTGGGGAATGCTTTCCAGGCAAACCCACAAGATATACATGCCACTTTCAAATAATTGCAACTAGGCCCCTCAAGTTCTAACTTTGACAAAAAGGCCCCTAAACTTTCAACTTTGATATTTAACCACCTTAATTTTCTAAAGTAGTTAAATAATTAACTCAAATAAAATAGCATATAAATATGCTAGTCAAGAATTTAACAAATAAGTCAAATATTTAACGAGATTAAGGATGGGCGTTACAGGTGGGTATCAAAACCTAATTTTGATACCCACCTCAAAGTCCTAGCATCTCCAATGGTGAAAATGATGGGTACCAAAATTAGGTTTAGGGGCATCAGAAGTGAGTCTTGAACATGATTATTCAATGATTTGAATAGAGAATTTGAGCCTAAGAGTAAGAACTCTTTTAAATGTCTTAAAAGTGCTATGAAAAAGCACTAATGTGTTATATGTGTCTTGATTCCAATGTTGTGTACCTTAGGGGCACTAAAACAATGTCTTGAGCTTGAACATCCAAAGTATAGGATGATGAACTTGTATGTATGAGATGTATAACTCATCTACTTAGCTTGAACTTGAAGTATAAGATGTCTAACTCTTATATATGACTTGAATATCCAAAGATTGGAATAATAACTTGAAGTATAAGACAATTAAATCTTGTACATGACTTGAATATCCAAAGATTGGAATAATAACTTGAAGTATAAGACAAATAAATCTTGTACATGACTTGAATATCCAAAGATTGGAATAATAACTTGAGTATAAGATAATTAATTCTTGTACATGTCTTGAACATCCAAAGAATTGGATTGAGAACTTGAATGTAAGATGATAAAATCTTGCACATGTCTTGAAAACCAATACATGTGTATGGTAATGAACTTAAAAGTGCTATGAACAAGCACTAACGTGTTAGAACTATCCTTGGTGTGTATGTGAAAATCTTGCACATAACTACTTGATAGAATGTGGCTTGTTGATTACTTGATATATGGTATGAATAACCAAAGAATTGGAATGTGGAACTAGATAGAGAATGAACAACTCTAAGACATACTTGAATCTAATACATGTGTATTGAAAGTGCTATGAACAAGCACTAATGTGCTAGTAATTGGTTTTAATCGTGCATATACTCAATGAAGTATATAAAGTATAAAGAAGATATCTTGTTCTGAGTTGAGTTCCTAAAGAATGAGGGTCTAGTGTAATATGAAGATAATTCATAAAACAATGATTATAGAACACAATATGTGTTGGAAAATGTATTCGATTATTAACGATACATATACGCGAGATATGATTGTGACTAGGTACAATACGACCTATTCGACTACGTGCTTAGAGTCTAAGATGTTTGGCTCTACTTGGAAGTAAGGGTATCGTGTTAGACACATTAGTGTGTTAAAGGTTATATGAACATGTACGTGCAAATATTTCATATGACAAAGTGATATAGTATGACTTACCCTACTACTTGGTTGGGGTCTGTTATTAATAGACTCTAATTTGGCTTAATTGTGTTACATGGACACATTATGTGCCATTGTTATACTGATTTGTATTCGCAGTTATTGCATACGTGTACTGATATTTGGTGAGCACATGATTACATGGTTCATGAAGGACTGGTCCACTACTTTTAGATTAGTTCTACTCTCGTAGTTCAAGTAAATACCTACTTGTGCATTCTTGTGTGAGTCCAGCTGGTCCTTGCTTGTTCGGAGATATATAGGTTCACGCTTTTCGCGAGTGCTGGGGCTAAGTGATAATCAGGGATCTATGTAACTGCGCTTGACCCCTTACTACCGATCATAGTAAGGGCATATAGCCTCCTTTGTTAGAGCAATACGCCTGATAAAGTGACTGCCACTACTAGAATCATATAATTTCTCAACGGAAATATGGCAACGGCCATGGTTCGTTGCCAAATAGCAACGAACAAAGTAAATTTGGCAACGACTAAGTCGTTGCTATTTTTTTAGAAAAATGGCAACGGCCTACGTGTAATTTGGCAACGAATTGGTCGTTGCTAATTTTTAAAGGTGAATGGCAACGACTTGATCGTTGCTAAAATTTAAAATGGGGACGGACATAAAATTAGCAACGACTTGGTCGTCCCCAAATCTGAGAAAAAATCGAAATTTGAGCGGGAATTCAAATTTCAAAATTTAATAGTAGTTAATAGTTAATTAATAATTAAAAATGATTTTTTTTTTATAATTAATTAAAATTAATGTAAATACAAATTAAATAATCAGTGAACATAAAAAATTATTAATATACTATTTACTTTTTATATAATATTAAATTAAATTATTGATTATTGAAATAAAAGTTTGTTCAATATAAAATTATAAGGTATTAAATATTAAATTAATCATATATTTATATAAAATAACATAATATTACATTAAAGCAAGTTAGTTACTTCTAAAAATCTTATTTCATAATATCATAGTTAATTAGATAATCTGTATTCTTTAATTAGTAATATAATATTAAATTCAAAAGTGGTGGCTATAGCAGTAATGGTGGTATTGTCATAGTTGGTGGCGGTTATATTGATCATGGTAGTGAGATGGTAGTGAGGTGCTGGTGATGGTGGTGGTTACGATGGGATAGTGGTGGTAAATGTAATGTTATCATTGTTGGTCGTTGCTGTGTTGATACTGGTAGTGGGATACTGGTGCTGGGGTTTAGTAATGAATGTTGTGGTTGAGTGGTGGTGATGGTAGTGGTGTTTCTTTAGTGATAGTGGTTGTGATTATAAAGACGACGATTGGCTGGAGTGGCGGTGGTGTTATCGTTGTTGGTGGCTGCTGTGTTGATAATTGTAGTGGGATGTTGTGAGGTGGTGGTGGTGGTAAAGATGAAGATGGCGGTGAACTTGTGGTGGCGGTGATAGAAAGCATTGAAGTATTATTATTATTGTAATTATTATTACTATGATTATTATAAGTATCATTATTAATGTTATTTAATTATTATCAATTTGTACTATTAAATACGTAATATAAAACTATTTGTATTTTTTTTTGTTTTTTTGTTTTTTTATGAATAACGGTAGTGGCACAAAAAAGTCACAAAAACATGTTCACAAAATTAGGTGTAATTATGTTATTTGTGTTTTTAATTAGAGTGTGGCGGGTCCATTATCGACGCAGCCAATAAATTATCGACAACTCATTTTGTGAGCAAGATTTTGTAACCATATTTTGTGTCCTAGCATTGTTTTATTTTTATTTTTATTTATTGCTATTGTTATTTAAGTATGACCGTAATTGTAGTTATAGTTTTAATTATCATTATTATATTTAAATACTTTTTATTTATGAGATATAATAATATTATTATTATAGATAATGATATTTTTTCTGAAATAGTATATAGGTAATGATAATAAATTTTACAAATGATAATAATAATAAGCATGTGTCACCTATTTATTGGTTTCTCCTAATTCACAAGGATCACCACTATACACCTCTACTCTCATCTCAACCATTCATTTTATAATAATTAAAAGGCTATCAATTGCCCAACACATCACCACTCCTAAATAAACTTATACCCTCATTAGGCTTATTACCCCCCAGTCCCCCACAACACCACTCTCTCTCTCTTTCTCATTTCACATCTTTCACCTCCTTTTTCATTTCTTCATCTTCTTCCTCACTCCCATTTCACCATTTCTTCACTCCGCCTCACCCTTCCACAACCACCGCCATAGCCACCCGTGGTCGTCTATCTACCAGCCACCGTCTCTTCTTCATCAATAGGTAGTCTCTCTCTCTCTCTCTCTCTTTCTTCTATCTCTCTCTTCTGTCTCCCCCTCTCTTTCGTCTCCCACCCTCTCTCTCTCTCTCTCTCTTCGGATAACAACAAGAAACAACAACTTCCTAGAACTCTCTTTTTCCAAACTTATTTAGGTTGTGCTAGATCCTAGATCTAGTGTGTGTGTGTGTGTGTGTGTGTGTGTGTTTGTGTAGATTTTAGATCTAAGAGTGTTTTTATTTTTTGTTCTAGGTTAGATCTTAGATCTAATGGTGTTTATGTTTTTGTGTGTGTTAGATCTACCTGATTTATTTGAACAGAGGATTATATTGACGGTGGCTAATGGTGTTGGTGACTGGTGGGCGGTGATGGTGACTGGCGGTGGGCGGTGATTGATGATAAAAACAATGGTGGTCTGTGGTGGCGGGTTGAAGGGAGGTTGGTTGATGGTGGTGGTTGGCGTCGGTGGTTGGCTGGCGATGGTGGTGGGCGACGGTGGTGGGTTGCTGATGGTTGTGGGCTGGAGAATTTTGAACTTGTAATCTTGTTTTGGGGAGTAAAATTAAAGGATTAATTTTATAAATAATTAAAGAGTTGGTATTAATGGATAAAGTTAATCATAAATGTGGAGTACTAAACAATATTAATTCTTTATTTTGTAATTATATATTGAAATATATAATTACAATTTTTTTTTAATTGGAAAGAAAATATTGGCAACGGATTTTTTAAAATTTGGCAACGACTTGGTCGTTGCTATTTTTAAAAGTTCCCAACAACCCGGTCGTTGCCAATTTTGATCAGCTGACAATACAAAATGGCAACGACTTTTTTTGAATTGGCAACGACTTTTCCGTTGCTGTTTGGCAACGACCACGTTTTATACCGGTTAGCGACCAGAGATTGGGGACGACCAAATTCGTTGCCATTTACCAATTTAGCAACGAATTTGGTAAAATGGCAACGAACTTGTCCGTTTCAAATTTCTATTTTTCTTGTAGTGTGCTATACCTCTTGTCTTGAATCTTGTTCTCGAGTGTGACACTGGTTACCGGGTCCTCTTGTGTACTGCACAGCAGTAACTTGATTGATCGTGATTTGTCAACTGCAATAAGCAACGACAACAATGGTTTATTTGGGAGGAATAAGGCTGGAATATCCTTTGTAACGTGATAGTTTAGCCTTATGTGTTAGCTACTTGATGAGTTGGCTTAGCCTCTCATATACTTGTTACTTGATGACATCTTGAGCATGATTACTTGATAATCTTCTTGATTTGCATGATTACATGATAACATGCTATGTACTTGTACCTAGTAACTTACTGAGATTTATCTCACCCCGTTCCTTGTTTATTTGTTTCCCCCCCCCCCCGGAAAGCAAGTGGTAATACGTTGTGAGGCTCGACTTAGCAGGGGCCTACTTGGCAGGTTGTTCTTGTTTGGGGATTATTATCCTTTCCAGTTTTGGTGAGGACGATCATGTATCAGTTGTTTAGACTCAGTATATTGGGTAGACTTGTATAGTTCTTGAAATGCTAGCTTATGTGCTAGGCATATTTGGTTTAAATTTCTTGTCTAGAACTCTTGTTGTGAGCTATTTTAGCTCGTTCCTCTTGAGTATATATATGATGTCAGTTTGATATAAGCATATGTCATTCAGTTTCTCGTTTCTTGTTAGTCACGCGCACCAGGTTCGAGGTTCTATTAGGGAATCCCGGGACCTGGGGGCGTGTCATAATCCATGTATTTCCTCGTCTCAGAATTAGTGTCGTTGAGTTGTCAGTTGTCAATATTTTTGATGAAGTGTTTATTAGTTTGTACATTATTTATAAAATAATAAAATTACACCAAATCACCTTCCTTATTTAGAAATGCAACATCTATTTTATAATTTTATAAGAAACGAATATTGAAAGTGCCATATTTATTATACGGGAGGAGAGTATTGCCAACAATGGGAACAACCAAAATCAGCATCCTTCCATTCTCAGTATCTCTCTTCCCATTCCTGGATACATTGTATTCATTTTAGAATGGATGCTGCAGTAAATTTTCATGATATTTTACCTTAGTTAGTTTAGCCAATACTCTCTTAAGTACTCCCTCTGTCCCAGACTAAGGTTCTTACTTTTCTTTTTGGTTTGTCTCCGCTTTATTACTTAAAATGGACAATATGACACACTTGTCATTCTCACAACAAAAATTCCCTACCCACTTTATCTCTCCTACTTTCTCTTACTTACTTTTTTTATACTCACAACATTTACTTTTTCTTAATCTCCGTGTAAAGTCAAACTAAAACTAAGAACATAGTCCGGGACAGAGGGAGTATAATATAAAGCCGTTAAGGATACTCCCTCCGTCCCACCCGAATTAGGATTTTTTGGTTGGGCACGGGGATTAAGGAAAAAGTGTTAGTGGAGTAGGTATTGTGAGTATGAAAAGTAAAGTAGGAGGGAGAAAGTGGGGTAGAGAATAATGAGTGGAAAGTTGTTGTGAGTGTGAATGTGGGTCCCATTAAATTTAACATTTCCATTTTTGGGTTGTCCTAATTCGAATGGGACACCCAAAATGAAAATTTGTCCTAATTCGGTGGGACGGAGGGAGTATTAATTATTTTACCATTCAAATTCGAGTTCTAAATTACAGTGTACATGGTAATGTGGAAAACAGGATACTGCATCTAAAAATGTCTACTAAACTATACTTCAGTTTCACTTTTTATGGTTTTATTTCTTTATGTTTTCACTCCCAATTTACTAGATTTTTTTTTCTTTTTGAATTAATTTGGGGTCAGTGTAGTTAGACTGATATTTATATTTTAGATCAAATCTCCTTAAACTAATGGTCATGTTAATGAGTGAGTTGATGAAAAATATAATCTTATTTTTAATGAACAAATCTAACTGTTAAAAACAAGACAGTTCTGAATCTGATACCATAAGATCGTACTGAACCCACATAGTCAGATTAGGAGAATATTTAGTCAATTATCAGTTATAAGAAATTAATTATGATCACTAAACCACATTGATCTTCCCTTCTCCTTAGGCCTTACCTCTCCACCTAATATATGATTCCATTCCACCCTACCCTTCAACCCACATGATCAAAATCCTTTGGCCAAAATACATTTACCACCCCAAAGTATCCACCGAATCCCACTTTGCCCCCCAGCGCCAAATTTGTCCCACTTTGCCCCCCAAAGCTTCAATTTGTCCCACTTTCCCCCCAGCTCCAGACTTTGCACCCCAGCACTAACGAATGTTAGAAAATTTAACAAAATAGGTAACGATTGGACTATTTTGTAATGCTTATTAGTTTTTAAGGGTCAAAATGCAAAGTTTCAAATATTAAGTACTAAAAATTTATTTATTTTTCCAAATATTTAACATTATCTTAAATCTTAAATAATTAATAAGTCTTGAAACTAATACTAATTTATGCTAATTTTTTTTTTTAAAAAAAATATGAAATTATTTTTTCTAAATAAATGAAATTTATTTTTTTAATAAAACTAAAAATTAAGTCTGTTTTTTTTATTTTTTAAATAAAAATATTTAAAAGAATATTGTACTTTTTTCAACAAACAAAAAAATACAATATTTTTCTAAAATAAAAAAAGGCTATAATGTTTTAATTTTTTTTTAAATAAAATTCTTACAAAAATTACAATTTAAAAGTTTTATTTTATATTTTTTAAAAATATAAATAAAACTTTACAATGTTTTTTTAGAAAAAAAATATTTATTTTTTTAAATATTTTTATTTAAAAAATAAAAAAAAACATACTTAATTTTTAGTTTTATTAAAAAAATAAATTTCATTTATTTAGAAAAAATAATTTCATATTTTAAAAAAAAAAAAAATTAGCATAAAATTAGTATTAGTTTCAAGACTAATTAATTATTTATGATTTAAGATAATGTTAAATATTTGGAAAAATAAATAAATTTTTAGTACTTAATATTTGAAACTTTGCATTTTGACCCTTAAAAACTAATAAGCATTACAAAATAGTCCAATCGTTACCTATTTTGTTAAATTTTCTAACATTCGTTAGTGCTGGGGTGCAAATTCTGGAGCTGGAGGGGAAAGTGGGACAAATTGAAGCTTTGGGGGGCAAAGTGAGACAAATTGGCGCTGGGGGGCAAAGTGGGATTCGGTGGATACTTTGGGGGGTAAATGTATTTTGGCCAAATCCTTTCAACCAAATGAGCTTTGTAATATGAGATTAATCATAATTGCATGCTCAACTAACATTCTGTATTCATAAATCTATATGTATTTGACCTATAGATATAACATTACACCTTGAGGCCTTTATATATATAGAGTGTATCTAATTCCCTCAATATCACCTTTTCATTCAACAAGTGAAGCCACCATGTCTATAGACATAACCATTCTCTTATGTGAACTTGTTGCTGCAATTTCACTCTACTTATTAACCTACTATTTCATTTGTTTCCTCTTCAAACCCTCTCATCATCACCACCACCTCCCTCCCGGCCCAACCGGATGGCCGATCATTGGATCCCTTCCTCTCTTAGGCACTATGCCACATGTTTCCTTAGCCGACATGGCCGTAAAATACGGGCCTATAATGTACCTAAAACTTGGTTCAAAGGCACCGTCGTGGCCTCAAATCCAAAAGCCGCCCGAGCATTCTTGAAATCCCATGATGCCAATTTTTCTAACCGTCCGATTGATGGGGGGCCCACCTACCTCGCGTATAATGCACAAGACATGGTTTTTGCAGAATATGGCCCAAAATGGAAGCTTTTGCGAAAGCTATGTAGCTTGCACATGTTAGGCCCGAAGGCACTCGAGGATTGGGCTCATGTCAGAGTTTCAGAGGTCGGTCATATGCTCAAAGAAATGTACGAGCAATCGAGTAAGTCCGTGCCAGTGGTGGTGCCAGAGATGTTAACTTATGCCATGGCTAATATGATTGGACGAATCATACTCAGTCGACGCCCTTTTGTTATCACGAGCAAATTAGACTCGTCTGCTTCTGCTGCTTCTGTTAGTGAATTCCAATATATGGTTATGGAGCTCATGAGGATGGCAGGGTTGTTCAATATTGGTGATTTCATACCATATATTTCGTGGATGGATTTGCAAGGCATTCAACGCGATATGAAGGTTATACAGAAAAAGTTTGATGTCTTGTTGAACAAAATGATCAAGGAACATACAGAATCTGCTCATGATCGTAAAGATAATCCTGATTTTCTTGATATTCTTATGGCGGCTACCCAAGAAAACACGGAGGGAATTCAGCTTAATCTCGTAAATGTTAAGGCGCTTCTTTTGGTACGTATCATCAACTTGGATTTGTATAAACATCTAACATTTTTCTGGAAAAAGAGCTAAAAAGGGCACTCTTTAAAGCGTATTTGTGACGAATATTATGCTTGAAAATGAAATGAATACTTGTTGAAATTAATGTTGTATATTTATGCTAGGATTTATTCACGGCGGGCACGGATACATCATCAAGCGTGATCGAATGGGCACTAGCCGAAATGTTAAACAATCGACAAATCCTAAACCGGGCCCACGAAGAAATGGACCAAGTCATTGGCAGAAACAGAAGACTAGAACAATCTGACATACCAAACTTGCCATATCTCCAAGCCATATGCAAAGAAACATTCCGAAAACACCCTTCCACGCCCTTAAACCTCCCAAGAATCTCAACAGAAGCATGTGAAGTGGACGGATTTCACATACCAAAAAACACTAGACTAATAGTGAACATATGGGCAATAGGGAGGGACCCTAAAGTGTGGGAAAATCCATTAGATTTTACCCCGGAACGATTCTTGAGTGAAAAACACGCGAAAATTGATCCGCGAGGTAATCATTTTGAGTTAATCCCATTTGGGGCGGGACGAAGGATATGCGCAGGGGCTAGAATGGGAGCGGCCTCAGTCGAGTACATTTTAGGTACATTGGTGCACTCATTTGATTGGAAATTGCCTGATGGAGTTGTGGAAGTTAATATGGAAGAGAGCTTTGGGATCGCATTGCAAAAAAAAGTGCCTCTTTCTGCTATTGTTACTCCAAGATTGCCTCCCAGTGCTTACACTGTCTAGGCAAATGCTTATATGTATGAATAAATATTGATTGAGAAAATAAATTATTAGGTTCTGCACCATTATGTTGAGATTGTTGTTGTTGGTGTTAAGGAAATCGATTGCAGTAATAATTATTTTAAACTTGAGTAATATTCTCGTTAATTTTTATTTTATGCCAAGTTCTTGATAGAAAGAATGTATAAAGATGGCTATATACAATATGAAAATTAAAGATGTGGTGTGACAGTTTTTTTTTTTTAAATCAGCTACTTAGCTGGTAACATGTTCCTGTTTTAACCAACCTGGTAACATTTCAAAACTTTTACTATATTATTTCATGTTGGTACTTCATCCGTCTCAAAATGATCTTCCAACTTTTTATATATAATTATTATAAATGAAATTTGTGTAATTATTTTAAATTAATTTAATTATCCTAATGAAAATCTAAAACTTATTATTGATATATATATTTATGATGGTTTATGAATTACAAGTTTTAAATCTTTACTAGCAGTACCCCGTGCGATGCACGGCGTGATTAAGTCTCTTTACTTAATAATTAAATTATAATATTTTAAAAATTATTTTACAACCAAATTAAATTCTTAAACATACAAATGATATGACTAAAGTAAATTTTTAACATGTATATGAGTAATTTTTATTCTTATATAGTAGTGATCAAATAAGGAAAAGTTAAATGTAATTTTAAAGAGTTCACAATTCCACATGACACACTTCCTCTTAATTCAAAAAGGTCATTGATTTCGTAGTTAAAAATAGGTAATTAAAAGAATTTTAAATTCACACAAATACATTATACTATTTTATAAGCTTTCATACAAATTTTGTATAATATATATACTGTATGATAAGTTGTATCCATTAAAAATAAAGAAACTTGAGGTTAGGCATAAAATTTATATGACACTCGGGAGTAATAAATGAATTTGGAAAGAATTAAAAGATGCATTTGGTTTTAATAATTATTTTTATTTAGCATTTCTAAAAAAAAATAAAGATTTTGTTAAAAATAAATTAAATCATGATTTGGTTACAATAATTATGTTTTATTTTAATTTTCTAAGAAAGTAAAATTCCAAAAATATCTTTAAAGGGTTAATGACAATTTAGGGCCTGAAATGTATGGGAGGTCTTCGGCGGGGGGCCTGACCTTTTTTATTCTACACATCAGGGCTTAACATGCCAAATTCTCGCCAATTAAGGGCTTTTTGATGGAATTTATTAGAAAAGTCAGTTAAATCAACAAAACGGACGAATTTATAACTGATATCAGGTTTTAGGGGCTTTAGTGAATATATAGAAACTTAAAGGGTAAAAAATTAAATGTACACTATTTAATGCATATTCATAAAGTTAAAAAAAATCAAATAATCAGAATTAAAGGATATTAATAAAATTATATAATATTTAAATATTTTAAAAAACATAAAATTGTTCAGAAAAAAAAGTCTATTTTTTGTCAATTACATTTTACCATTGTATTTTTATGAAATTTTGCTTCACACTCAAAAAATATTACTTCTTATCAAATTTAATAACAAATACGCATAAATATAATTTATATTCACTTTATAATTTTTCAACTATACAATACGTAGTGAAAAAATTGAATATATATATATATATATATATATATATATATATATATATATATATATATATATATATATATTGACAATTGTTTTCTAAAGTAACATACTTTTATTTTGGGATATTTTTTTATTTTTTTTTTCGTAAACAAACATTTGGGAGGAGGGAGTTATTCTTTTCTTCATCCTAACCTTATTCTGCTTTCGATTTTGCTTGAATTTTTTCACACTATTTAAGGCCCTATTCTCTCATTTTGCTTGATTTATTGTTGATATAATAATAAAGTAATATTTTTATTTAATTTAAATTTATCATATAAAAATAATATTATATATATATATATATACACACACACACACCGATTAAGATTAAGCTAAAGTCCTTATTTTGTATATTTGATTGAATTTCCAAATAATAGCTTTTTAAAAAAATATTTACCAAAACAACAACCCTAAAAACTTATTTACCAAAGTAACACTTTTTGCTAAAACCGGAAGTCCCACTTCCGGAATTGACTTTTTCCTTTACTTTTTTTTTCGTGAAATCTGTTTTTTTTTTTTTTTTTTTTTAAATCCGGAACTGGTATTTCCAGTTTTAAGTTTTTTTTTTTTTTTTTTTTAATTAACAAAAAACTGCCTTTTTAAAAAAAAATGAGTGTGTACCTGTGTGATTCTATCTTGGTTTACAATTTTGTTTTTTTACTTGTATGCAGTACCATTCCCTCCGTCCCAAAATGATATTCACGTTTGATTATTCAAACTTTTTAAGGATATAAAAATTTACTTCACTAGCCATGTTTACTTTATACACTTTTTAAGCCTAAATCATAGAAATATGAAGAATTTTTTGGGACAACGAAAAATAGCAAATGAGAAGATCATTTTGTGGGACGGAGGGAGTATTATTTAAAAACCAACCCACCCAGGAGAAGGCATAGGGAAAGAAAACAAAAGAAAGAAAAGAAACCCTTCCCATTATCCTTTCTCTTTCACCATCTGACACACAATACATAAAATTCTAAAATATTACAGAAATTTGTGCACAAGTTTATTTATTTATTTTCTATGTGACCGGGATGTGGTCACTGAATAATTGGATTTATGTATTAATGTTGGATTTGTGGAGAAGTTTATTCTATCCTATAAAATCAACGTTCTCCAATCATTTTTTATAAAAAAAATAATAATCATTTCTTTTTTTTCCCCTATGCCTTCTCCCTTTCTCTTTGCTTGCATGGGTGGGTTTTTAAAGAATTTTAAAAATCCAGATTTCGAAAAAAAAAACAAAAAAAGGCCAAATCAATTTTCGGTGGGTGGGGTTTTAATGTTTTTTGTTATTTCAAAAAAAAAAAAAAAAAAAAAAACTTAAAACCGGAAATACCAGTTCCGGATTTTAAAAAAAAAAAAAAAATTCGCGGAAAAAAAAAAAAAAACGTAAAAAGTCAATTCCGGAAGTGGGACTTCCGGATTCAACATTAAAACCGGAAACCCCACTTCCGGTTTTAGCAAAAAGTGTTACTTTGGTAAATAAGTTTTTAGGGTTGTTTTGGTAATTATTTTTTTAAAAGCTATTATTTGAAAATTCAATCTATTTAAATAACATATAATTTTATTTATATCCTTTAATTCTGATTATTTGTTTTTTTTTAATTTAAGAATATGCGTAAAGTATTTTACATTTAATTTTTTACCCTTTAAGTTTCTATATATTCACTAAAGCCCCTAAAACCTGATATCAGTTACAAATCCGTTCATTTTGTCGATTTAACTGACTTTTCTAACAAATTCCGTCAAAGACCCTAACTGGAAAGAATTTGGCATGTCGAGCCCTGATGTGTAGAATAAAAAAGGTCAGGCCCCCCACCGAAGACCCCTACATTTCAGGCCCTAAATTATCATTAACCCATCTTAAAATTAGATTGGTGAATGTTCTCTCACACACTCTTTCTCTTCTCTATCTTCTTCATCAACAATTCAAACCCTCAAAAGTATACTATGGTAACATTACAATTATATTTTATATAAAAAGAAAATTATCCTTTGAAACTAATAGGCGTTAACTTGATGAGTTGATGAGAGCACTACTCACACTTATTTATTTTTGTTTGCATTGACCTTTATCGATTATAATAAAATAAAGCGAAAATTTTGTGAAAAACTTATTTTATACTTGTTTTAGTGTAAAATGTGTTTTTAAAATGCAGAATCATTAATAAAAAAAACTGGTTTTCATATTTTAGGGTAAAACATGTTTTTCATAAGCCTAAGGTTAAGGTTGTTAATTGTTTATAATTAAAATGAACGATGAGACTCACTTGTCATTCTAAAAAAAAAACTTGTTACCCACTTTTAATCTCGAGTTGGTCTTCTGTAAAACGCGTTTTTTCTAATGGTTAGGAAAAATGTGTTTTTCAAAACCTTCTGGCTACCACTTTCAAATGTTCTGGCTATCAATCTCATATCCAGAAGGCTTTATACTGATATCCAGGACCCTTTTGGCTATCATTTTTAAAAGTTCTGGCTATCAATCTCATATCCAGAACCCTTCTGGCTATCACTTTCAAAGGTTCTGTCTATCACTTTCAAAGATTCTGGCTATTAATCTCATATCCAGAAGTTTTTATATTGATATCCAGAACCGTTGAGAAGTTCCGATTATTTTCAAAATGTCACCGCGCGTTATTTAAAGAAGTTCCACATATTTACAAAAACGCCACCGCGTTTTTTTAAAACACGTTTTTCCTAGGAGTTAGGAAAAACGCGTTTTTCTCAAGATTTTGTGTTTAATCTCCAACTTATATTTTTCATACGCACAACATTTTATACTTAAACTACATGTAAATTCAAATTAAATACTCTAGTCTGAGACGAAGAGAGTATAATAATTATGGATAATTTAGCCTCCATCCATGACAAAAATCATCACTTTCTCTCTCTCATTCTTTTTGTTATATCTCACCATTTTTTTCTTTTTCTACTTACCCCATTTGTCCCATTTTAAGAGTCAAATTTTTTTTAAAAGGGCGTCCCATTTTAAGAGTCAAAATCCTAAAATGAAAAGTGGGTCCTACATGTCATACCCACAATAATTATTCACTAACTCTTCTCTACCTCACTTAATCCTACCCAACTATCAACACTCACAACACATCACATTTTCCTTAATTCTTGAACCCACCCATTTTTTGACTCTTAAAATGGGACGGAGGGAGTATTCTTTTACAAATACCAAAATTATTTATATAATATCTATTATGATTTATTATGGAAATTTTGTAAAAAAAATGCAAAAATTGGTACCTAATTATAAATGAGGGTGTTTCCTGTACAACCGCCGCACAACGTGCGACGGTGCCAGGTCAGGCCTTTTTTTTTCGTTTTTTTTTTTTTGTCACCCAAAACTTTTTTTCCTCCCAACAAAAGTAACACTTATTATAACGAAATGTAACACTTTTTTCTTTCAAATGTAACATTTTTTTAAAAAAAATGTACCACATTTTTGCTGCAATAGATTAAAGATAACATAAAAATTGACAACTAAACTAATGTCACACTTTTTATAAAGGAATGTAACACTTTTTTTTTTCAAATGTAACACTTTTTTTTTCAAAATTAACATAAGATTGACAAACTAAACTAATGTTACATTTTATAAAAAATGAATGTAATATTTTTTTTCTCAATTGTAATAATATATATTCTTAAATGTAACATTATATTTGAAATGCAACAATTTTTTATTGAGAAAGTAACAATTGAAATGCAAACCCAGTTTTTTTTTTTTTTTGTAAAATTGCGGTTACATTTGACTGTAAAAAGTGTTACTTTTTGAATATGAAACTGTTGCTTTTATTAGAGCAGAGTGTTACATCTCAGCTGACAAGCAACTCAAATTTTTTGTGTGTAAAAAAAGGTTTTTTCTAAAAAAAAAATCAAACAATATCATGACCTATGTAGTTTTATTCGTCTCGTCGAGATGAACACATCGGTATTTTTTTTAAAAACATTCTGAGTTATAAATCTCAAGATATAGCATTTTAAAGTTAATGGATTATTTTTTTTAAAAGGACACGTATCACAACGGGGAGGGGGAAGGAGCTGGAGCCGGGCGGGTTTAACATGGAGCGGGCGGGCCGACCCGTGGCATACCCGCCGCACGTGGTGCGGCCGCCGCATTTGAGACTTTGTCATTATCAATTGATCTATCAAAAATAATTTATAAATTGAAAATAAAGATGATAGTTGGTAATTTGCACGAATATTTTTCATTTTATATACTCCCTCCGTCTAATTTTGAACTTCAAAATTTTCATTTTAGGTGTCTCATTTTAAACTTTAAAAATTTAAAAAGAAAGTTTTGTATACTTTTTAATTTGTGGGCCCACATGTTATACCCACAACAATTACCCACTAACTATTCTTTACCACACTTTCTCACTCCTACCAAACCATCTACACTCATAATACATCACATTTTTCTTAATTCTTGAACCCATTTTTTTTTTTAAATTTTAAATTGCGACGAAGGATGTACTCCCTATGTCCCAAAGTAAGAGTCATACTTTCTATTTTGATACGTTCTAGAGTAAGAGTCTCTTTTCTAAAATGGCAAAGAAACTTTACTATTCATCCCACTCATCATCTCTCATACTTTACTTTTATACTCACAACACCAATCAACTTACTATTTACTCCCACTCATTCTCTCTCTTACTTTACTTTATACTCCCTCCGTTTCATGTTACTTGAGACTTATTTCTTTTTTCGCCCGTTCCACGTGACTTGAGATTGCCCAAAATGGTAAAAAATCTTTACTATTCCTCCCACTCATTCTCTCTTTTACTTTATTTTTACACTCACAACACCAATCAACTTACTATTCCTCCAACTCATTCTCTCTCCTATTTAATTTTTCATACTAACAAACACCTTCTCCCACTATTTCTCTCTCCTACTTTTTCTTAATGGGCAATTTGCAATTTGGTTCTTGACATTTACAAACTTTTGTAATGTTGCTCCCAACAGTTTTTTTTCTCCAATTGGTTCCCAACATTTACATTTTTTTGCAATGTGGCTATAAAAGTAAATGGGCGTTAGTTTTCTAACAGATTTTATGTCATGTGACTAGCACATGACGTTTTAATGGACGTTTTAAAATATTCGTAAAGCTACACATATCCGATTGATATGATTCTTTTTTTATATTGAAACTAATATTTAAATCTACAACATAAATTTTTTGGGGAGATTTGTTGGGTACCTAAATTATTTTTACATTTAATCTTAATTTTAAATATTAAAAAAAAAACACGTGAAATATAATCTAAAAAAGATATTAGCCCAATTATGTTTCATATGAAGTAATTTGTATATGTATCTTTCCTAAAGTTTATTTTTCTCCACCCCTCTGCCACTTTCCCGCAACACCCATTCCACACACTCTTTCCTCGATTCATCG
Organism: Campanula takesimana; assembly: GCA_026119855.1. Lineage (NCBI taxonomy): Eukaryota > Viridiplantae > Streptophyta > Magnoliopsida > Asterales > Campanulaceae > Campanula > Campanula takesimana. The sequence goes on along the minus strand of JAOWBW010000642.1, from coordinate 211,006 downwards.
TCCTCTTCTTCTCCCTTTTTTTTCTATCAAACATTTTTACGAACTGATTATCTACATATAGAATTTACTTCATATGGAACATATTTGGGCTAATATCTTTTTTAGATTATATTTTACGTGTTTTTTATTTTTTTAATATTTAAAATTAAGATTAAATGTAAAAAAAATTCAACTACCCAATAAATTTTCAAAAAAAAATATATGTTATAGATTTAAATATTAGCTTCAATTTAAAAGAAGAATCATATTAATCAGATACGTGTAGCTTTAAGAATATCTTAAAACGTCATGTGCTAGTCACATGACATAAAATCTGTTAGAAAACTAACGCCTAGTTACTTTTATAGTCACATTGCAAAAAAATATAAATGTTGGGAACTAATTGGTGAAAAAAAACTGTTGGGAGCAACATTGCAAAAGTTTGTAAATGTCAGGAACCAAATTGCAAATTGCCCTTTCTTAATTTGTGTGCTATAATTTTTGGTTACTTCTACCATTTTTTTAATTTTCGTGCAAATGGGAGATGTACGGATGGATTATATTTTATTGTAATTGAGAAAATGGGATAATATTTTGTTTCGGACACTTGATCCTTTCCTCAATGATTTTGAATATACAAACTTCTCTCTCCTTTGAGTTTTTTAATTGTCATTTCCATATTCCTTTTCCCATTGAGCTCAACTTGGGAAGGTGACTTCCACGCGGTAAATTTGGCCAGGGAATATTTGCGTGTAAAACACTTGTAAATGGGGAAGAAAGGCTCCATTAAGACCATCCACAATGGTTCAATAGGCAAAAACCATTCAACACCCACTTTATCACTCCACCTCATCTTCTCTCTCTATCCACCTAATCATTCAACAACATATCAATTTTTACACCTTCCAATGGCTTGTTTAATACTTACCATTCAACACCCTCCCAACTCATCATCCTATACCTCACCATTTTATTTTATTTTATATTCTTATATTTTTATGATTAGTAAAATAGTAATAATAATAATAATAATAATTGTTATTATTATTATCGTTTATATTTAAAAAATTATGCTTAAATTATTTTTTAAATTTCAATTAAATAAATACGAGAAATAACAATAATTATTATTAAACAAAAAAGAGGGGGGTTTTTTTTTGTGTCGAAATCTAATGAAATTTACATCTACTTATAGAGAAAAAAAATGTCGAATTTTGGTGTTTTTTTTTTTTTTTTTTGGTATAAGATAATTCGGATACAAAAAAATGGGTGAAAAATCATTTTTGGTCCAACCAGAGAGAGACAAGTGTCGGAAAATGATTGAGGCTGAGGCATCCCACGCCCACGCGCAAAGGCGACTCGCCTTGCCAGCGCGTGTAATGCACGCGCCACGTCTAGCCCAATGGAAGCCCGACGCGTGTCCTCTTTGGTGGCCCACTTTCTGCTTCAACGGCTGTTGAAGCCGACCAACACCCTCCTTGTTCAACACCTCTTCCAACACCCCCATTGCAGCCCATCCCATTGTTGACCACCATTCAATAGCCCATTAAACAACCCATTGCAAATGGTCTAAGCATGACTTTATTGCAGCCGATTTTTTTTTTTGTGTTTACACTTTTGCCATCGTTTTTTAGGAACAATTACATCTTACTCCAATGACATAGTATATAGGGATGGCCAACGCCGGTTCCGGTTCGGAACCGGCGGTTCCGGTTCATCTTTTATGTGAACCTTAACCGGCCCTTGGTTACACCGGTTCCGATCATCACAATCCGGTTCCAGTACGGTTCCGATCCGGTTCCACGCTACTTTTTTTTTTTTTTTTTTTATCATACAATAATGAATAAACAGGTTAAAACTTATTGAAAAACAAGGTTTTTTTTATCATACAATAATGAATAAACAAGTTAATATTTATTGAAAAACAAGGGATTTTTTATTTTTTTAATGGAAACGCCGGTCCGGTTCCGGTTCGCCTTTTATGTGAACCTTAACCGGCCCTTGGTTACACAGGTTCCGGTTACTCCGGTTCCGGTTTATTAGCCGGTTCTCCCCGGTTCCGTGCTTCTCCGGTCTGGTTCCGGTCCGGTTTGATCATCCCTAGACCTATATACCCATCTTTGGTCTTACAATGGCAAACGTGGGCGGGAACTTTTCATTTTCGGGACGGCTTTGTGGTTATATATAGATAGATAGATAGATTATTATAAGTAAATGGAATAATTACTGCTAATGTACTTAGACTCTATTTTCAAAAAAGGAAGCATGCTCCCTCCCTCCATTTCATTTTCATGTGAATTGAGATTTATTTCTTTTTTCGTCCGTTTTACATCAATTGAGACTGCCCAAAATGGCAAAGAATATTTACTATTTCTCCCACTCATTCTCTCCCCTATTTAATTTTTCACACTCACAAATACCTCCTCCCCCTATTTCTCTCTCTTACTTTTCCTTGGTTTGTGTTCCAAAATTTTTGGTCTCAATTCACATGAAACGGAGAGAGTACTTACTAGTGACTAAATACGGCAACGTACTTTCAAACATCATTTCAGATAATGCAATGTACGAGTAATTTATTTTTAACAGATGGCATTAGATTTTATCAACTGTCTAAGCCACATAAGCAAAATACCAACTCTCGTTAAGCAACTTAAGACCGGTTAATTGTTTGAGGGATTTAAAAATGTAGGATAAAAAAATCACAAAATAAAGGATACAAAATAAGGTGACAATATTTTATTGGTTGCGTCGATTATGGACCCGGCACACTGATTAAAAGCACCAATAAAATTATGACATACTATCATTTTGTAAACCGGATGTTGTGACACTTTATTTCGAGTTTATATTTACTCTAAAATGTAATACTGTGAGGGTGCAGACACGGGAACGCCAAGGCTGCGGAATTGGCGTGATCGTTTATTTTAGGCTATTATATTTTTCCTTTATTATCCTTTACTTACTGAGTTTAGAATAGGTCTCTTTGTATATATATATTGAGATGTCGATCAATAAAAAGGTAGACCATGAATTTAACCCTAATTCTATTTCTTCATGGTATCAGGCTTTCGTGAACATACGCAAGTCTAAATTATGGTCGAAGGCGCCGATAATTCTGGTGACAACACCGCTCCAGCACCTCCGACGAAGATCGAATTTAATTCTCCGTTTTATCTCGGTCCTCAAGATAGGCCAGGGGATTTCATCACACCTACTCGCTTTCGCGGTGACAACTATGACGACTGGTCTGGAGATGTGCAAACTGTAGATACCCCGGGGGACCACGGCTTGGCTAGAGCGCGTGAATTACCTAGGATGTCTACTTGATTTTAAGAGTCGCCACCTATGTTTTAGAGGAACATAAGAAAAACCTAAAAGAGCCAATTTTATATACAAAACCAGAGATTCGGGAAAAGATGGGTTCGGGGGTTAGGTGACGGAGTGGGAAGTACTTAAACACCCACTCCGCCCCGCTTACGCGGGTCTTGCTACTTTTGGTGTTCTAATGCTAAACGTCCTTCAATTTAATGATAAAAGAAATGTGCTAACAATTATAATGAAAAGAAAGGGGAAATTTATAGAGAAAAAATAAAGGAGAATTGCTTATTTATTGATTTATACTAAAGATTACATGTCGAATTATTGCTAGATAATTACATTAAGAAATGAGAATGGTAAATTAAAGTAGAGATTAAAATGTAGGGAGATAACCTTAACCAACTTTAATGTAGTAAAGTGGTCATTTGGTCATGTCCCAATTGATGGGGATTGCATACATTACTAAGACATGTAAAATGAGAGAAGAAGAATAAAGTACCTTAAGAAAGAGGACTTCAAACTTGGACTTGAAAATGGTGTTGTTGTAGGGAAATTGTTGTAGAACAATTTGTGTAGAGTCTTGTTACGAAGAACTCTTGTTGGGAGAATTTGTGTAGAGAATTGTGTATAGTGTGTGTATAGAGAAAATTCAAGTCTAAAAAATGAGGTCAAGGTCCCTTTCTAAGGTAGGAGATGATGGTTTTTATAGGTAAAATTAGGAGGGAAGGTTGGAGGGAAATTGGTCAATCTATGTGAAATGGAATTGACCAATCAAGAAAAAGATAAATAAAAGAATTAATGAAAGAAATAAAAGAAATCAAATAATAATAAAATGAAATATTTTGTTTTTATGAAGAATGGCTAGAATAAAGGATTTGGGAGTTATGAAATAAGGGGGAATGAATGTGGATGTAAAAAGGAGGTGTTTGTGATCAAGAAGAGATTTTCTAAATAAGAAAAGGGAGGGAAAAATGGTGCTATCCGTTACTGCCAAAGCGGGAAGCGCGCGGGTCCGGCCTATTGGACCAAACGCGCGCGCGACCCATTGATGGTGCCGGAAGCGCCCACGGGCTAAAACGACAGAATGACAGAAAAGACTCAAAAGTTAATTCTGTTACGCAGTTTAGTCCAAAACTAACGGAATCAGTTAGGAACTTAACGGAAGTGACAGAAATGAACAAAAATAAGTAAAAATAAAAATACTATGTATGCAATCGGGGTGAGAGGTCCAAAGCGGGGTGTCTACAGAGCCCCTCGGCGACGTGGATTGCAAAGCAAAACGCGTCGACGAAAGAAAGACAACCGCCGAGGACATCGACAAGAGAAAACAAAGACTCGATAAAGCAGGAATTTGAAATTACAAAGGATAGGAGTGCGCTCCCTGTGTGAGCGGCTTTCGAGGATGGAAAGGGTGTGGTGGCTTGAGGCGGCCCACCACGGCCACAAAATTTTAAAAAGGTGTCGTGGCTTGAGGCGGCCCACTACGGCCACAAAATTTTTAAAAAGGTGTGGTGGCTTGAGGCGGCCCACCACGGCCACAAAAATTTAAAAAGGTGTGGTGGCTTGAGGCGGCCCACCACGGCCGCAATTTAAAGGAAGAGGGGAATTTTGAAATTGTGAAAGATGGGGTGCGCTCCCTGTGTGAGCGGCTTTATTGATATAGAAAGGATATAGCGGGATCCGTTTGCTGAAGCGGGATCCGTTTGTGGGATCCGTTTGCTGAATGCGGGATCCGTTTGCTGATGCGGGATCCGTTTGCTGAATGCGGGATCCGTTTGCTGATGCGGGATCCGTTTGCTGGTGCGAGATCCGTTTGCTGAAGCGGGATCCGTTTGCTGATGCGGTAAGCATATTTAATAACCCGAAAGATATTAAGGGCATTTTGAGTTGAAGTTAAATGGTTTTGAACGGTCCCCATTTAGGGAATTCATTAGTTAAATTTATTTTGACTTCTATTATGCGCAATTCTTTTCTTTTGAAGTTTCTTATTTGGGTTGAGGAGAGGTAAATAGGTTGAGTATATATATATTTGGGCTCATTAAGAAATACTATGTTTGTTTTGGGTTATTTGATATTTGATGTTTGCTAATTGGATCATTATATTAGTAATATTAAAGGGCAAACGTACTATTGGGATAGAAAATATAAATGTCAAAGACTAAGTTTAGATTGACCATTGAAGATTAAAATTGTTAATTTTTTTTAGTGTGTAAGCAAGGGTTGTTAACCTAAATTGGAAATTAGAGGAAATCTTTTGAAGGTAAAATTTAGATTGTTTTGTTTCTTTAATGGATTAATGGAGTATATGGAATTGTTTTGGTTTCAAAGGTTGGAATAGTGCAATGGTATTATTAGAATATGGATGGATTTAAGTGGACATTTTGTATTAGAATTTTGGGCTTACACTGTACCATTGGTTTAAGGTGTTAACTAAAGAAAAGACACTATACTTGAAATCCTTGGAGATAGTCACTTCAATGAATTTTTGGGAAGAAGAATTTCTTTAGCTTTTCACAGTTTAAGGAGATGATTTAGCTTGTCATGGTTTACGTTTAAGTAATGTTATTGTTTTAGATTTTGGGAAGCAAGACCAAGTGTACGGCTTACTAGTGGAAGTATCTTTACAGTGCAATTACGGTTGTGAATGAGACAAGTTTGTGATATCTCAAAAATTCGGTTTTAGGAACAATTTGGATTCCTTAATTATGGGTATGGATTTTAGTTAGTAGTTGAGATAGTAATTGCAGAAGGTCATGTATGGAAATTATCATGTTGTAGATATTATTTAAGATTACTTATAGTGGTTTAGAATGTGTAAATGGGTGACATATCCGGACTTCGGGTTCGTAAAATAGAGATCTTGAGTATGAGTGAGGGATTTTATGTTTGAAAGGAATCATCTTAGTATTTCTCAAAATGGTTTAACGGAAAGAATTAGGATTCCTGGTTGTATAGGGTGATTGGCACCAAAGTTCAAAAGAGAGAAATAGAATATCCCACTTGTTCGAGTAAGTGTGGAGGAATCATAGCGTGGAGGAATCAACTTGGGAACTTCGGGAGGAGATGGAGCGGAAACATCCTTGGTTATTTGGTCTTTCGGGTAAGTTCACCTAAATTTCGGGATGAAATTTTCTTAAGGGGGAGTGACTGTCACGACCCCAAATCCGGGCCCTATTTTAGTCATAAATTTGTAATTGTGTGCATTATATTTTCTTGCATCTTATTATTTATTTGATACTTATGTGCTAGTTAGTTCATTTAGAAATGTGTCTAGCATTGTTAGGGTGTTCTTAATTAAGTTAGAATCTAAGGGAGCCTTAGTGTAAATATTAGTTCAAGGGTTATTTTGTTCCTAATCTTTGTTGAGGGGCTAGTATGGATTTTGTTGGGATAGTTTGGGTGGAAAATCCCAGCTTTTATTTACTCAATTTCACTTTCCCCTTCTTCCTTGTTGTTCTTGGGTGAGCTTGAGGATGAAAGAGAGAGCCTCCATTTTATTCCCCAAATCCATCACCATTTTTTACCCAAATCAAGAGGAAAGTTCAATTTGTTGTTCCTTGTGAAGAGTAGATCAAGAATAGCCAAGTCAAGATTCTCCATCTTCAATTTATAGCTTGGAAGAGGTAAGTTACTACCCCTTTTTCCCTTTAGGATTGTACATGCAATTTCATGGATATTTTCGTGGTGCATGTTGTTTTGTGTTGTAGAAACTACTTAGTAGTATTGTGTTGTGTTGTAGAGTAAAGGATTGTGTTGAGGGATTGTCTTTGTGTTGCTGGGTTTACTGTGTTGCTTGGTATGGTTGTACCATGGCTTTAGGTTGTAGGTGCCATGTTCAAACCCAGGAAGTCTGCAGGAATGTCTGATTCGCGCTGGGGGGCGCGCGCACCCTTTAGAAGGAGGCGTGCGCACCCTCTTGTTTCCCTTAGCACCAAACCTTCTGATGAAAGGGGGCGCACGCACCCTTTTGGGGGAAGTGCGCGCACCCATACCCCTGCATCTGGCCAAAACCTTCTGATCAAAGGGGGCGCACGCACCCTTCTAGAGGAGGCGCGCGCACCCTCACCTCTTCTGGAAATTCTTCTTTTCCTCTTCATCCTTGTTTAGTTCTTGGCCATATAGTATTCCTAATTCCCCATTAGTTCTCTCTTCATCGTTATAACTGGAATTTCTCCGTTACTCCATAATATTTCCTCGGTCCTTATAGATACTCGATTTGGAACTGAACTCACCATAATATTAAGGATAGATATCAACATAGAAAGACCTTATTAAATTATAGATGTGTAACCTTCTTGGTCATTGATGTGTTTTGTTCTTGTGATGTAATTATGGAATTTCCTACTTTAGAATCCTTTGGTTATGGATGTTTATTGCACAATGTTGTTGAGCTCTTTATGAGCAAAGTTTATTATCTTTATGGTGTGTTTGGTAAGGTTCCCTATTTTGGAACTTACACTGTGTGCAATAGTTTAGAAAGGGTCCAGCTGGTCTTACTTGGTTGAGTCGGGCAGTGGAGGGTGATTATAATGGCACACGAGCCAAGTGCATTATAACGTCTCCACTGGTAACCCTGGTTTTCCCCTTCCAGTTGGCCATTGGTTGGGATGAACTAGCTCCCTTTGGTGAGCATTATAGCTACTTGTTTTGGGGTGTGACTTTGTGTCACTTACTCCTTGTTATTGTTTGGTTGTTGTTGGTTCTGGAACCCCTGCTACAAATGTTGATGCGGTTTGTTGAAGCTTCAGAGATTATATCCTTACGAGAACCTTGGCTCAGTATCCTTTGTAATGTGTTTAATTCCGTTGCTTGACTATGTGCTACTTGTTTATTATCTTTATGTTGTTATGCATATTGCCATGTCATGTAGTGCATTAGTAACTTACTGAGATTTTTTCTCACCCCTTTCCTTTCAACTTGTTTTTTTTTCCTTAACCCCCCCCCCCAGGAAGCAAGTGATAGTTCGTTGTGAGATCGTATGCGGCTGAGATTCTTCGATCAGGTTGTCTACTTTTGGGGTAGTTGCTCTACGGAGCTTTTGTATATTTTGTAGTGAGATTTTGTATAGTACCATTGGGTTTATTTATGGAAATAGGACTTTGTCTCGTGACCCGGACGTGGGACTTGTGTTTATTTTTGTGATGAGGCTTGGTATATTAGTTTGGACATGTAAAGGTAATTTTTTTTATTATTTATGGTAGTGAGATTTTTCGGGTCACCACATCAACCTTTTTCAAAATTCAACCTTATGCTTATACTTGAATTTTGCGGTAGATGAAAGCCACGCGGTCAAGTATAAAATGCACAGTGGAAGTTTTCGTTGAAACAAGTTTAGAGTTGTTTTTGATAAGTTAAATGCGGTAGGTTGTATTTGCGGTAGATAAAGGGCGTGGTAGATAATGGTGCGGTAGATGTATATGCGGTAGGTTAGAGTGAGGTAGGTTGAGAGATTGAAAACTTGTGTCTTAGAGATTTTTGGCAAATGATAAGTTAGTCAGATTTTAACTTAGGCAATGAGGTAGACAGACAAACACAATTCACAATTGTTCTTAAATCTGAAAGATCAAACACTAAAAGGACAAACAAGATTAATATGAACAAGTGAAGAACAATGGGAACAAGATGATCAAAACTTAAAGTAAATTTGCAGAAATGTAAAGTGCAGTAAGTAAAGAACACAATGATTTGGAAATGTTCGATCTGTTAAAAGATCTACGTCCTTTACCAAGATGGTCAGTCTTGGATTTTGAATGAGGTATATATTTGATTCGATTGAGTACAAATTACAGAGATGAAGTATTTGAATCAACACATATTTCTATGAAGAACAATCCTAGACTTAGACCAGTGTATCCCTAATGATTCAATCTATGTGATTGATCAATCGGGGTGAGTGTGTGTGTAAGAATCAAAAGCTCTTTGGAATCTATATGATTTTAGAGCCTAATGAAACTTGTGTGATGAGGCTTGAGATTTGATCTTTGAGGGTTGCTGGAGAATTGATGAAGACATGAAGGTTGAGTGCTTGAAGATTCGAAGGATTCTGGAAATCTTGAGTATGATCTTCAATCACCAAGGACTATTTATAGCCTTGAATGAGAAACTAGCCGTTGGAAATACTTGGGGTCCAAGTTGAAGGACAATGAGCTGATGAATTCTAATTGGAGCTCAGTCTGAGTTGTCCTCTTGTTGCAGAGTCATGGTGGTCCAACTGTACTATGATGACAGTTGTATTCAAATTTGAAATTTGAATTTGCAACGTTCTAAACTAACCAAGGTTTTGGACACAAGTGTGACCATGGTTAAGTTTGAACCAAACTTGAGTTTCTTCAACTCTGGTTACATGCGGCAGGATGAACCATGCGGTAGGCACCATCATGCGGCAAGGTAGACAGCATGAGGTAACCTTGGTCATGCGGTAGGCTCCATGCGGTAGGCAAGTACCTTACCTCATATCTCCAGACTTAGAAAAATTGAGGGTCCTAATCTGCTAAGCCTATTCAACTATAAAGTGGACTATTCTAAATGAAGCACAAGTACTTCTTATAGTATGTCCTAAAGTCCACAAAGAGTAAAATAAAGTTATGGGATCAATCAAATTAAGGTAATAGGAGTGGTTTATAATAAGCATACCCAACACATATAATATATATATATATATATATATATATATATATATATATATATATATATATATATATATATATCAAAGTTGGTGAAGAGAGCCATGGTGTTGACATGTGGACAAGTCATCGGGAAAGGAAGCATTTTGTGATGCCACATCAATTCCACCCTAATAAATAAGTGACTTTTCAATTTTTTTCTATTAGTTAATATTATTAAATAATAGTATTAGATAGTATTAGTTACTATATAGGGTAAATATTATATTTAACTATTATAAAAATAATACTTATAATAGTAATAGTTGCTACAATAGTTAACTATTGCTTATAATAATAATAGTTACTATAATAGATAACTATAATAGTTACTATTATAGTTAACTTATACTTATAATAGTAATAGTTACTATAATAACTAACTATAATAGTTACTATTATATTTAACTATTATATTTCACTAAAAATAGTTAACTATTATATTTAACTATTAATAGTTAACTATTTATTTTAACAATTATATTTAACTATCAATAATTAACTATTATATTTATCTATTATAGTTAAAAATTATACAATTATTATGATTTAAGTTTAACTAATACTATTAAATAAAAATATAAAAGAAACAAAAGATATTAGAATTGGTAAATTAGTTTTCTGTGCAGTGCACACGGTTTACCAACTAATTAATATAAATGACTATTTGTTCTAACAAATACATAATATATTTTTACATATGTCATTTAAACACATTTTATAGCATATTTAGAAGCAAATTCATGAACAAACGTAAAAGTATTGGTTCATAACTAAATTACAAAAACATCATCATTCAATTAAAAAGTACGAAGATTTGAAAGTAATTTTAACTTATACTTATAATAGTAATAGTTACTATAATAATTAACTATAATAGTTACTATTATATTTCACTAAAAATAGTTAACTATTATATTTAACTATTAATAGTTAACTATTTATTTTAACAATTATATTTAACTATTAATAATTAAATATTATAGTTATCCATTATAGTTAAAAATTATACAATTATTATGATTTAAGTTTAACTAATACTATTAAATAAAAATATAAAAGAAACAAAAGATATTAGAATTGGTAAATTAGTTTTCCGTGAAGTGCACGAGTTACCCACTAATTAATATAAATGATTATTTGTTCCAACATATTTTATAGCATATTTAGAAGCAAATTCATGAATAAAAGTAAAAGTATTGGTTCATAACCAAATTACATAAACGTCATCATTCAATTAAAAAGTACGAAGATTTGAAAGTAATTTTAACTTATACTTATAATAGTAATAGTTACTATAATAGTTACTATTATTTTTAACTATTATATTTCACTAAAAATAGTTAATTATCATATTTAACTATTAATAGTTAACTATTTATTTTAACAATTATATTTAACTATTAATAATTAACTATTATAGTTATCTATTATAGTTAAAAATTATATAATTATTATGATTTAAGTTTAACTAATACTATTAAATAAAAATATAAAAGAAACAAAAGATATTAGAAAAGGTAAATTAGTTTTTCGTGCAGCGCACGAGTTACCCACTAATTAATATAAATGATTATTTGTTCCAACAAATATATAATATATTTTACATATGTCATTTAAACACATTTTATAGCATATTTAGAAGCAAATTCATTAACAAAAGTAAAATTATTGGTTCATAACCAAATTACATAAATGTCATCATTCAATTAATCAACTTTTACTATTTTCTTTTCTTTCTGCTTCAGGATCACCACTATGTCTCTGGATAAACTTGATTAAATCTGGGTCATAAACGATCGGGATGCTAGTGTGAATTCATTTATCGGTGGAGTATGTGTGCATAAAGTAGGTTACATCGTAACCACTTGGGTCCCAAAATCACACAAAGACATCGTTGGTCGATCCTACAATTGCGACAATTGGTTTAAGTTGATGGTAATAGCCGACCATGAAAATTATGGTGTGGCACTTTTAAAGGTTACTGAAGAAAAGGTTACTAATGGAGGAGTTGGGTTTCCCCGTTTTTGTTTGGATGGAGAAGTCACTTTAAATAGGGGGATGAATTACATGGTATACTCCACCGTGAGGGTATACCATTTTCATCAAACTTCGGATCATGTTGTCGCCCATTCACAAGTAAGGGGGTTCATTTTCCTCCCTTGAATTCAGCTAGCTACGTGTTCGTTAATAAAGTATATGAGGCGTTTTATAAACCTTTCAAATCCTTATGTTTAGGTCATGTTATAGGTGATCTTATACGAGGGGCTATAGTTACATATGCTGATTCTTGTTCTGATTCTGGTAGTGATTCTGGTTCCGATCCTGGTTGTGGTAGTGATTCTAGTTCGGATGGTGATGGTGATGGTGATGTTGATGTTGATGATGTTGATGTTGATGTTGATGTTGATGTTGATGTGATGGTGACGGTAACGTGACGGTGATGGTGATGGTGATGGTGAGGGTGATGGTGACGGTGACGAGAGCGAGGTGAGTGAGGAGAGCGACGAGTATATGGTTGATTATGATGCCAGACTACAAAGTTTAGATACTAGGATGCCAGTCATTCAAGCTACTGACCTAGGTTCATATAAGGGATGTTTAGGATGCCCCATATTTGATGACAAGGGGGATTATGGGGCTGTACCATGTCAATCGAAGGATATTTCAGTATATCATTCCTACACCTTTCCTAAAGTTGTTCTTTATGAAGGCAAAGAGAAACTATTACTTCAAGAGACAACAAAAGTACACTATTACACATAAATCATTCTTATATTTGAAATTCAGAAAGACAAATGGGAGAATTGAGAGAAATAGATATGGGAGAATGTGAAAGGGATAATTGAGGAAAATCGAGGAGAAGAAAAGGAGGGAAATTGAGGGTATTGTTTGTAATTCATCTATGTCGACGGAGACGGGAGAATCAATTTTTTTTGGCGACCTTTCTCTTATGCATCTCGCTTGCCCGTTTCGAGATAGTTTGTTGCATTTTCTCTGTTTATGATGATTGGGTGTCAATTGTTTGTTTAAATGTTTCAATGACAATGGGAACCCGTCCAACTCTACTTGTCCAGAAGCTAATAGTCTCTTCAGTTGGCATTAGAAAATTTTAGTTGTACGTTTTATGATTCTCTTCTGTTTCCATGAGTTTACTCTTGTTGCATTAGACAATGAAATTATGAAAGCTGTTTTTATTCCTTCTCATATTGTTTACATGAAAATTTTCTCCATCAGCTTTCCCATGTTTTTAAGTTTTTTGATGATTGAGATAACTGTCTTTAGGAGAATGAATTTGTTGTTCTTGGGTTGAAATGGAGCTACTATTGTTCAAATTTAGGTTACTTTTCCTAACTTTCATGCAAGGCTCAGATTCCATGTTCTGACTTAACTGTAGCCAATGTAGTTTAAGTTTATGTTAATTTTGCTCGATGGCTAGGAGTCCATACTCTAAATGATAGAACAATAATATCATTAAGGGTTGAACTTCATGACTCAGATTAGTTTGTAACTGACAAGATCCAATGGCCATCAGAATGTAAACAAGATTTTTTTTTGTTTACTTTCAGTCCTTGGATTGCTCATCGTTCACATTTATCGTACGGCTATTAGTGAGCGGTTTCCACATTTGCGTTCGTTCTCCTTTGCCGTAGGCAAAGCCCACGAACAACTAAACCATCTGATTCGGGAGCTCCAAGGAGGAAGAAAAGAACGGCTTGTTTTGAAGGTTACTTTACTCGGAATCTAAGGATCAGAGAAAGATTGGCAATCTTACCCGTGGGCATCCATGAGAGGACCTATCTTGGTAGATTGGGAAAAAGTAGACAGACCTCTGTCTGAGGCTCGTTCTAGCTCGATAGTTGGGATTTGTCGTTTCTTCGTGGTCGTAACAATCACTTCAAGCAGTGGAAAGAACAAAACTGAGTCAGCTAACTCTCTCCTTACCCAAAGTCTAGCTCCTAACCAGATAGAGTGAATCGTGTTGGTAGTGGTGCCCTAGGCACGTTTAATAAACGTTGTAATTGTTACCATTTATTTCATATCAATAAAGAGATGTTTTGATTATTATTGTTGTTCATGTTTACTTATAATAATCTCCGTCCCTAGTACTTGTTAAGCACTAGTATAAAGGCTAATTGATCATGAGATGATCATGTTAGATTTATGGGTACTTGTTTGGAACAAGGTACTAGACATGACCCGCTGTATGAGATTTATGTCGTGGTCTATGTCGTACATATATCTCATATTAGTTATGTCATTTGAATCCTTAGACATGAAGTTATTATAGTCTTCCACTTGATGAACATTATGTTTTACATATTCAAACGCTACCTTAACCGGGTAGTTATAAAGTATATGATTGGCATAATCAGATTCACGTAGGGAAGAATAATAAGCTAAATGGATTTGTCCCTCTTCGGAGAGATCTCAAGCTTAGGCCTCTCGTAGGAATGATGTTGATGAAAATGTTCGGCCGGACTCAAATGAATTAATTAGATTAATGTCATTTGTATTATCAACATATTCGGAATCGAGAAAGTATTGAACAAAAACAAGTTGACCGTTTGACCATGACTTGTGTTCAATGAGATCGTGGACAAAGGGATTGTGACATATCCTAAAGGAATGCGAACTTGTATCTAGTTATGCTATTTGGGTAGGTATGACGGTTTGCTAGAACCTAATCATATCTTATGGATTCATGTTTGAACCCATTGCCAACTTAGTATAATCCTAGAGAGTCACACACAATAGAACGAATCCTTAAAGGACTATATTGGAAAATTAAGGCTCTCTGATCCTGGTGTGCGACCGCACAAACCAGGCTGGGCGGCCGCACATGTTTGGGCGACCGCATACCTGATTTTGGGCGACCGCACAGTGAGTCGGGACAGATTTCTGATTTAATTAGGAAAAGGATTTTGGACGGGTTTTGACACAAGTTTCCTATTTGGAATATGTCTAACTTGTATATAAACAGCCAAATTCGGGCCAGAACAATACCTAGCTTTTGTGTAAGTCTCCAAAAGTTTGAGAGAGTTTTATTTTGTTCCAAGACATCCTAGATTGAAGAACAAAATAATACACAAAATAATATTCCATATAGTTCATATTAATTGTGAAAACGTGTTTCACAATTTTGGTCTAGGAACCAAGATCAAGTGTTCTTGATATTCGTTCAAGGTGTGGATACCGCTAGAGGGTGAAGCTCATCATCTTCAAAGTTCGTGTTCTTACTTGTTCGTGATTAAAGCTTCAATTTCTCCACCAAGATCAAAGACCAAATTCAAAGTCATCAAGGGTTAGTTTTTCTAGTATTCATAATGCAAGTATTTGATTTAATCTTATGAATTGATCTATGGGCTTTGGGTTTCATAAAATTTTAAATGCTATTTTCCGCTGCGCATGTTACTTGAAAACCCAACAGTGGTATCAGAGCCCCGTTCAAGTTGATTATTTCAATACCTAGATCATGTTGTGTGTATATAAATTGTTTATGTGCCTAGCATGATATGAATATTGGATTATATGATGTTTATGTGTTGTATGATTTTATGTGGTTTATTATTTTACAACTTTAATCGCACTATTCAATCACACTAAAAAATTATGATAGATTCTGAATTGTTTGATTATAAATTTTGATTGGATCAAAGTTTTGATAATCGGGGAAAAACAATTTTGAGATAAATTTTCGAACTTTAAAATTCTGTCTGATGCTACTGTGCGACCGCACAGAAAATCTTGGGCGACCGCACAAGTTTGGGCGACCGCACAGTTTTTTCTTGGGCGGCTGCACAGTTGTCAGGATTCTGGTTTTTGATTTTCGGTCAGAGTCAGAATCTGGAATTTTGATGGGGTCTGACCAGACCAGTGACAAGACCATCCAGACCTGCTGATCTGGAGTGGGTTTTGGGCAGTTGGTTTGGGTGTGATCCTGGGGTTTGATTTTCCTATTTGTTTTAGTCTTGTGATTCTAAGATTGGTTCAAGGTTTGGATGGCTAATCTACGTTCATCGAGATTGTGTTTCCCAAACTTGATCGCAATCAAAGTTTCAAGGATAAAACGAAGTTAGAATTATGAAGAGTTCATAATTGCTAAAATTGAGAAACAAAGTTCTTGATTCAAAGATTGGAGATCCATGTGGAATTGTGGATGCAATTGGTCTACGTTCATCGAGACCATCTATTGGTTAGTTTCGGCCACATGGACTACTTTCTTGGTTTCTTGAATTAGTGCGGAATTGTGGATGCCTTATGGCTTAGTTTCGACCGCACTTCTTGTTGTCTTGATTTGGAGATAATAACCAAAGTTGAAATAGTCTCATCCTCATAATTATAGAGAAACTAAAGACACATAAATATTATGCTTAAATTAATGGAGATTAATTTAGTGGCTAAACTTGATGCGTAACATGTTTATATTATGTGCTCATAAATGTGTTATATGCTATATGTGATGAACCTTCAAAGAAAGTTTTAAGTCCTTCTGCCATGCCATGATTAAAACACTTGTTTATACATGGGTAATTTTGTGTGGGCTCGCCAAAGCGAGGTGCATTGATTTTACTCATGTATGAGCAAGATGAGTGAATAAGAGTTTCCTATGCGTTTAAAATGGTTGGACTTAATTAAGCGTCAAAACAGTTTTGGGCTTAAGGCAAAGATGAGATTTAACATGCTTTTTGAAATTGGATTTCTTAAAGAATCTCATGAAAAGAACTGAGAATCATATGAGATATGATTGACAAGAGTTGTCTACCTAATTAATTTGATTTTGAGCGGTGCGCCAAAGCGTACTTAAAATTAAATTAAAGCGGGATCTTAACCCATTTAAATTATACTATACATTGGATGTATAAAGAAGGTTGTATAATTTAGTGGGAGTATTTTTGGAAAAATACATTGTTTATTTCTTTAATGAAAATTGGTACTTATTAAATTTTGGAAATTTTGCATAATTGTAGATAATGACTAAGAACACTCAATCAATTTCATTGCGATCGATCCTAGAGAAGGATAAGCTCCAAGAGAATGGTACGAACTTTATGGATTGGATCCGTGACCTAAGAATTGTTCTTAGGCAAGAAGATAAGTTGTACATTCTCGATGGGCCTCTTCCTGCTGAACCAGAACCTACTGCCCCTAGGGCAGAAAGACACAGTTACAAGAAACATCGTAATGATTCTAGAGATGTAAGTTATCTCATGCTTGCTACTATGTGCTCAAAACTCTAACAAAGTTTGGAACATTTGGAATCCTATGAGATAGGCGTGGAGTTAAGAGCCATGTTTCAAGAGCAAGCTAGGCAAGAGAGGTACAAGACCATTGTTGCATTCACTTCTTGCGAAATGAGTGAAGGGCAACAAGTGAGTCCTCACATGCTTAAAATGAAAGGTAATGTAGAGCATCTTGAGAAACTTGGCTATCCAATTCCATTGGAGCTAGCCACGGATCTCATTCTTAATTCATTGCCTAAAAGTTATAATCAGTTTGTGATGAATTATAACATGCATGGAATGGATAAGAATCTCTCAGAGTTGAATGGGATGCTTAAAACTGCGGAGATGAAGATTGTGGAGAAAGGTTCTCCTGTGCTCTTGGTTCATGATGGGAAGAAGGCTGGTGCCAAAGGAAAGGGTAAGGCAAAAGTTGTCAAACCCAAGATAAGCAAGGCAAAGGTTGCCAAGGCTTCTGAGGCAAAACCCGATTCACAAAAGGATGCAATCTGTTTCCATTGTCAAGAAATTGGTCATTGGAAACATAACTGTAAGGCTTTCTTGGAAGAGAAAAAGAAGAAGAAGGGCAGCAAGGCTGCGTCGACTTCAGGTATCTATATGATAGATATTCTCCTTTCTACCACTGATTCTTGGGTATTGGATACCGGATGTGGTTCTCACATTTGTTTAAATGTGCAGGGACTAAAGAGTATGAGACTGCTTAAAGAGGGTGAAGTAGACCTACGCGTGGGGAATGGAGCAAGAGTTGCTGTATTAGCCGTAGGGACTTATGAAGTCACTTTACCTTCCGGTTTAATACTTGTTTTGAACAATTGCTATTATGTACCGGATTTAAGTAGAAATATTATTTCAATTTCTTGTTTGGATAATGAAGTTTTAAGTTTCTTATTGAGAATAAGAAATTTTCTATTTATTTAAATGATGTGCTTTATGGTATTGCAAATTCATTTAATGGCCTTTATATCTTGGATGTCAAGAATGAAAATAATGAAAATGTCTATCATATAAATAAGAAATCTAAACCTAATGATGTAAATCATTCTTATTTATGGCATTGCCGTCTTGGTCATATAAATGAGAAGCGTATCTCAAAACTCCATGGGGACGATCTCTTAGGTTCATGTGACCTTGGGTCATATGACACTTGTGAGTCGTGTCTTCTTGGAAAAATGACTAAGACACCTTTTACCAAGCTAGGTGAAAGGGCAAGCGACTTATTGGGGTTGATACATTCCGATGTATGCGGACCATTAAGTAGCAATGCTAGGGGAGGATTTCATACTTCATAACTTCACTGATGATTATAGTATATTTGGGTATGTTTACCTAATGAAACATAAAAGTGAAGCATTTGAGATTTTCAGAATATTTCAAAACGAAGTAGAAAAACAACTTGGCAAAAGTATTAAGGCACTTCGATCAGATCGAGGTGGAGAATACTTGAGTCATGAATTTGAGGATCATCTAAAGAATATTGGAATAGTTTCACAATTGACTCCATCCGGAACACCACAATGGAATGGTGTGTCCGAGAGGAGAAATTGGACTTTGTAAGACATGGTTCGATCAATAATGAGTCAAGTTGATCTTCCAATATCCTTTTGGGGTTACGCTCTAGAAACCGCTGCTTTCACACTAAATCGTGTTCCAACTAAATCGGTTCAAAAGACTCCATATGAGATGTGGAGCGGAAAGAAGCCTTGTCTGTCATTCATGAAGATTTGGGGTTGTGAAGCTTTTGTCAAAAGACTTATCTCAGACAAACTTGCACACAAATCTGATAAATGTATTTTCGTGGGATATCCTAAGGAAACTAAAGGATATTACTTTTACAACCAAACGGACAACAAAGTGTTTGTTGCCCGAACTGGTATCTTTCTAGAGAAAGATTTTCTCTCCAAAGAAATCAGTGGGAGTAAAATAAATCTTGAAGAAATTCGAGACCCAGAAAATGACATCGAACCGATAGTGGAATAAGAACAAGAACCACAAGGAGTTGTGGAACCTGTTCAACATACACAAGTAACTCGCAGATCTAGTAGGTTACGATCCGAGCCCGAGAGATATGGGTTTCTCGTAACGGATAGTAATGAGGTGGAAATCATTGAGAATGATGAACCGACAACCTATCAAGAGGCGATGTCTTCTCCTGATTCGGACAAGTGGCTTGGAGCCATGGAATCCGAATTGCAATCCATGCAAGAAAATCAAGTTTGGAATTTGATTGATGCACCCGAAGGTGTAAAAACCATAGGATGCAAATGGGTCTTCAAGAAGAAGACTGATATGGATGGGAATGTGCATACTTACAAAGCTAGGCTTGTAGCGAAAGGTTATAGGCAAGTTCATGGTATTGACTATGATGAAACCTTTTCACCCGTAGCAATGATCAAGTCTATAAGAATTCTGCTTGCTATTGCCGCATATCATGACTATGAAATATGGCAAATGGATGTCAAAACCGCTTTCCTAAATGGAAAACTAACAGAGGATGTGTATATGACACAACCAGAAGGTTTTGAACAGAATTCTAAGGTATGCAAATTGCAAAAATCCATTTATGGATTGAAGCAAGCTTCTAGGAGTTGGAATCTCCGTTTTGATGAATCGGTCAAAGAGTTTGGTTTCATCAAGAACGAAGATGAGCCTTGTGTATACAAGAAGATTAGTGGGAGCATAGTGCTATTCCTGATTTTATATGTGGATGACATATTACTCATTGGAAACGACATTCCTACACTTCAGTCCGTAAAGACTTGGTTGGGAAAGTGTTTCGCAATGAAAGATATGGGAGAAGCCGCATATGTTCTTGGCATTAAGATCTATAGAGATAGATCAAGGAAGCTACTTGGTTTAAGCCAAAGTACATACATTGACAAGGTCATTAGAAGATTCCGTATAGAAAATTCTAAAAGAGGTACCTTGCCAGTGCTACATGGAGTTTTTCTAAGCAAGACTCAATGTCCTAAGACAAAAGATGAGCGTGAGAAAATGAATGATGTTCCATATGCTTCGGCAATTAGGTCCATCATGTATGCCATGATTTGTACTAGGCCGGATGTATCTTATGCTTTGAGCATTACAAGTAGATACCAATCCGACCCCAGAGAAAATCACTGGGTGGCTGTAAAAGCGATTCTTAAGTACTTGAGAAGGACTAAAGACTCATTTTTGGTCTATGGAGGAATGCAAAATGATCTCGTTGTAAATGCTTACACGGATGCAAGCTTCCAAACCGACATAGATGACAGTCGATCGCAATCGGGTTTTGTGTTTATGTTAAATGGTGGAGCTGTAAGCTGGAAGAGTTCTAAGCAGAGTACAACCGCTGATTCTACAATGGAATCTGAGTATATTGCTGCATCGGATGCTGCAAAGGAAGCTGTTTGGATTAAGAAGTTCATCACTGAACTTGAAGTTGTTCCTAGTATTGCTAATCCAATAGACCTTTATTGTGATAATAATGGTGCTATTGCTCAGGCAAAGGAACCAAGGGCACATCAAAAATCCAAACATATACTTAGGCGTTACCATGTCATTCGAGAAATCATTGACAGAGGTGACGTGAATATAAGCAAAGTACCTACTGATGACAATGTCGCGAACCCGCTAACAAAGGGACTTCCACAAGCTAAACATGAAGGTCATGTTAGGTCCATGGGTATTAGATACATGGGAGATTGGGCCTAGGGCAAGTGGGAGATTGTTGGTAGTGGTGCCCTAGGCACGTTTAATAAACGTTGTAATTGTTATCATTTATTTCATATCAATAAAGAGATATTTTGATTATTATTGTTGTTCATGTTTACTTATAATAATCTCCGTCCCTAGTACTTGTTAAGCACTAGTATAAAGGCTAAATGATCATGAGATGATCATGTTAGATTTATGGGTACTTGTTTGGAACAAGGTACTGGACATGACCCGCTGTATGAGATTTATGTCATGGTCTATATCGTACATATATCTCATATTAGTTATGTCATTTGAATCCTTAGACATGAAGTTATTATAGTCTTCCACTTGATGAACATTATGTTTGACATATTCAAACGCTACCTTAACCGGGTAGTTATAAAGTATATGATTGGCATAATCGGATTCACGTAGGGAAGAATAATAAGCTAAATGGATTTGTCCCTCTTCGGAGAGATCTCAAGCTTAGGCCTCTCGTAGGAATGATGTTGATGAAAATGTTTGGCCGGACTCAAATGAATTAATTAGATTAATGTCATTTGGATTATCAACATATCTGGAATCGAGAAAGTATTGAACAAAAACAAGTTGACCGTTTAACCATGACTTGTGTTCAATGAGATCGTGGATAAAGGGATTGTGACATATTCTAAAGGAATGCGAACTTGTATATAGTTATGCTATTTGGGTAGGTATGACGGTTTGCTAGAACCTAATCATATCTTATGGATTCATGTTTGAACCCATTGCCAACTTAGTATAATCTAGAGGGTCACACACAATAGAACGAATCCTTAAAGGACTATATTGGAAAATTAAGGCTAACTTGGTGTGCGACCGCACAAACCAGGCCGGGCGGCCGCACATGTTTGGGCGACCGCACACCTGATTTTGGGCGGCCGCACAGTGAGTCGGGACAGATTTCCTGATTTAATTAGGAAAAGGATTTTGGACGGGTTTTGACACAAGTTTCCTATTTGGAATAGGTCTAACTTGTATATAAACAGCCAAATTCGGGCCAGAACAATACCTAGCTTTTGTGTAAGTCTCCAAAAGTTTGAGAGAGTTTTATTTTGTTCCAAGACATCCTAGATTGAAGAACAAAATAATACACAAAATAATATTCCATATAGTTCATATTAATTGTGAAAACGTGTTTCACAATTTTGGTCTAGCAACCAAGATCAAGTGTTCTTGATATTCGTTCAAGGTGTGGATACCGCTAGAGGGTGAAGCTCATCATCTTCAAAGTTCGTGTTCTTACTTGTTCGTGATTAAAGCTTCAATTTCTCCACCAAGATCAAAGACCAAATTCAAAGTCATCAAGGGTTAGTTTTTCTAGTATTCATAATGCAAGTATTTGATTTAATCATATGAATGGATCTATGGGCTTTGGGTTTCATAAAATTTTAAATGCTATTTTCCGCTGCGCATGTTACTTGAAAACCCAACAAATCGGTCCCTAAGGAAGCCCCGAAAGGGCTGCCGTCCGATGGGTACACGAAAGTGATGAAGTTGCTTTGACTACAGAACCATGCCTGTCTGTTGGAGCGAATTGGATGATCGGGCTGAGGGCTATCTTCCTCTGGCTTCCCCTCACTCTCCTTTCTCTAATATGAACCTTGAGTCATCAAAGCCTTTCTGACTCGGCCTGGCCCGGTCGTTGGCAACCACCGAGGCTTCAAAATCACTCTATAAGGAGCTCTTGAAGCTACGGCGATCCTAACTTCTTTTATTCATCGGGAGAGGAGGACGGCGTGCTCAGACTAAAAGAGGGAATCCGCCAAGATGGAAGGAAAGGAAAAAAAGGAATATACAAAACGTTTAAGCTCCGGCTATAGGCTTGGCAGCTAAATTCAGTCTTCGAGA